>VWZD01001419.1:151259-244980 GCA_013396695.1 Sakesphorus luctuosus | reverse complement strand
GGAGGTCTTTTCCAACCCAATCCATTCTATGATTCTGTGATTCTATTACACCGGGGTTGTGGGCAGGGCAGGGTTTGACTTTGTGTCTCCTTTGCAAAGAGCTGGAGTGAAGGGGAGGGAAAATGGGAGGGCAAAAAGAGACTTGGTGACTTAGGATCAAAGTAATGTTTTGGAGAGACTGAAATGTAACAGGTTGAGTATAGGAGCCGAAGTGTTAGAGCCCTGAAATGAGGGAAAGTGGAGAACTGGAGCTCTTCAGCACATTTGAGGTGGGTAGTTTGGGTTGCTGGAGCTGCTTGGGGAACCTTGCAGCAATTCTCACTGCTGAGATTCCAGCCAGGAGGTTTTAGGGTAACAGTCACTTTCACAGCCAGGAAAGACGTTCAGTGTTTGATGCTGTGAAAGTCAGGATAGAGGGAAGAGGTGTTGCTTGTTGGAAAAGGGGAGCTGCTTTGTGTCAGACTTCGGGCAGCCTCACTTACAGGAGACCCTTAGTAATTAGTGCAATAGGTGTTGCCACTGGCACTTGCAAACGTGTCTCTTAAATGTTTCACTTACAGTAAGAAATTTTTACACAGAGAGTGCTTTCTTTTTTCCCCAAAGCTCTGCAGCTTTTGGTGCACTGGTGCTCCAGGTAATGAGTTACCAACATCTTTTACTTGTTCCTAGACTGATACTCACCTTTTTTCATGCTTGGAGTGTTCTTTTTTAAGGACAGCCTCTTTTCTGCTCTTAGTTAGGGTTTGGAGACTAGACCTCCCAAAGTTGTTACCATTCCATCATTGATAATGATATAAATGGAGAACAGGGGCTCTGCTCCCTCTGTCCCCATCAGAGAGCACTTGTTTGTAGCCAAAAGGCTGATTTTTCCAGCAGGGCTTTGATTAACTTTGTTATTTCTGTACTATCGAGAAGCTACATTAGGACCTATAGAGATGTTGTTCATTTTACCTTTGGGTTGTCTAATATAGACCTGGACTAGACTGGAGGAAGTGTTAGTTTTAGGCAAAGGACTGTGATTTTTTCCCTCTTGCTCCCTTATTCATTCTGGGAGCAAAGCTGCTGCATAACCCTGAGCATCTTAATGTGCATCTTACTGCAGATAACACAGGAAACGAGGGATTTGATGGATGTGGAAAGTGAATTCCTGCATATGTTCTCTTGAGACCCAGAAAGTTACTCTGATGCTTAGAGGTTCTCATTTCAGTGGTCTGGCTTTGGTGCTTTTCACACTCCAAATATTGCTTATTTTTGGAAGTGGTGGCCAAGTTTGTCTCAGCTGCAACCTGGATGGAGTTAATTCCACACTTCACTGGCTGATGGTGAGATCTGGTCAGTAAAGCTTGAAACAAATTCCTGTCTCTGCCCCACTCTAGGCCCAGCTTCAGCTCTCTGGCACGTTCCTACATGAAGCTGTTGAATTGCAGACATCAGATAAAGGGTTCAGACACTTCTCTCCATCTCAATTTTCAAACAGCACTCTCCCCTCAGGAGTAAAAATGATGGATGATCCCTTAAGCTCTTGCTAACCTTGGGTGGCAGATCATGACATTTCGTTCTCTGCCGAGTTTGAGTTCATTTGTTCCTTTTCTCTTTTCTTTTCCTGACCAGTAGAGACTGTTTCTGTAGATAAGACACTCTGCCAGCAGCACGTACCACCCAGCACAGCCCAGAGCTGCAGGAGGGACAGATCCCTGTGGCTGAACAGCATCTCTCCTCTCAAATGCACTGGCAGCACAGTCCTGGGGGGTGAATGAAACAAAGGGCTTGAGCTGAGCCCTTGTTGGGATGCAGGAATTGTCCAAGTGCTTAAATCCAGGGACACCTCAGCTTTTTGATGAGTCACGTAACATGCCCTGTTTTCTCAACCTGTTCTGCCTTTCCCCTGTGCCTGCCTGTGTTGTATGAGGACAGGAGGCTTATGGAGCAAGCCAGGTACTCACAGCCTTAAGGTAAAGCCTTTAGAGGTGCTGCCTGGGAATGTCTTCCAGTTAAGTGGTTGTTTTGCCATGGGATAATGCTGGTTTTAGGATTTTCTGTAAACTGCTGCTGGATTTTTAGGCTGGCATGCAAACCTGGTAGCAAGGCAGGTTCTTGCTGTGCAGTGTGTCAAAAATGGGAGATTAATTCTGTGTGTAAGGGGGAAGAGTGAAGTACTGATAACCACGTATCAGTGCCAGCTGTGCTATGGGATCAGGTAAAACAGGTATATGAACAGTCTTTGGGGGGAGTGCACTCTGACAGGAGGGTTTGTGTGAATTCTGTCCACTTATATTGTCTCTGCTACTATTTTTAGAAGGATTAAAATTCTCCTCATTAGGTAAAAATTGGTTCTGAGTCAATTTGCATGTGGTGCAGCTTTTCTGATCATTGAAGCTTCTGACTTTTTTCATAATATAATAGTGATGTCAAGGCAGTGGAGCTCGATCTGCCCACAGTGGGAGAGTAGCTGTGTTTTTTCTCAGGTAGTTTTGAGTTTTAAACCTATTTTTTTCTTCAGGTGGGGAGTGGTCCAGGCTGCTCAGCAGCACCAAATGGGTGTCTGTCAGTCCAGTTGCTATTTTTCAGATGTTAAAAAGGCAAATTTGCCCTTTGTTTCACAACACACAGGAGTTTTTTAAAACCTCACTTTTGTCAGAACATGCAACTTCCCACTTTAGTTACAGCTCTTTAGTGCCCAGTTCTCTTTTTCTGTGACCTGTCTGTTTGACTCGACCATGGGAAGCTGAAAACACAGTTGCGGGGGGGGGAAGTGAAAAATTACTTGACTGATTTTCATTGTCAAAACTGAGAGAAATGAAGTGTAAATACAGCACAAAGTGAATTTCTAGAGCTGGCAGTGCAGTGACCATCAGAGCCAAAGGTCCTGCTTTCAAGGAAGATTAGTTGAAATTATCCTTGGTTTGCATACCAGGCTTCAGAGCACAGGTGGAGTAGCAGTTCTATCTTATTTTAAGTAGATTATTGAAGGCAGCCTCACGAAATACAGAGGTCTGGACAATTTGGCAGAGAAATAATCAACAGCCTGGGTTTTGTTTGCAAACTTCCATTAGAGATGTACTTAAACAAGCACTCCCTGTGAGGTACCTTGATGGAAATGTGGGTTTGGCAGCTCTGTTTTAGCAACCAGCAAAGTAAAAACTATCCCAGACCACAGGAATGCCCAAACTGGAGTGCAGCTGTTGAAAACTGAGACTAGCCACTGAAATCTATCCTACCATAGACAGGTGAGGGCTCAGATTGTGCCTTATTCTGTTTTAAAATGGGGCTTTTTTGTGCCAGAGCTGGAATTTGGGGAAGGATTAGTATATAATTAGTATAATTTAGTCTGAGATAGACTTTAAATCAGTTTGAGTATGGATTTTCATGGGCCAATGAGCCCCTTGCTAAGGTTGCAGGGCATACAAACCATTCATGCACTTTCTTCTTTATTGGGCTGTTGTGGGTTTTTATAGCTCAATATTACAATTATTGCTTTTTATCTCGGAACAATTTGTTCCTCTATGAACAGGCGTGTTTACTACTTGTGTCTGAGTTTGGCTTCCCTCTGTCAGGACAGGGAAAAAGTCACTTTGGCATGGAAAACAACCAAAGAGAATGAACCTCTTATCCACAACTCCATAAACATCCCCCGTGGTTATGCTAGAACTTCTTTTTTTTTTTTTAACCTTTTAAAGACTGCTGGTTTTGTGTGATTTCTGCTTTCTGTGTCTGCGTGGTAAACTGAATTGATGTCTTAGAACCGATTAACCGCGTGGCTGTAAGGAGGGCTGTTAAGGAAAACAAACCACACCTGTTCTGTAACAGGCTCTCACTTGTGTGTGGAGGGTGAGGTGTGTGGAGGTGAACTTGGCTGAGGGGGGGAAGCCCTGCGGGGTGACAGATGGGAAGGAAGGGAAGAGGCTGTTCCGACCGGCGCTCCTGCTCCGTGGCCACCCCTGCGGTGGGTGGGAGGCAGCACTGGGGAAGGGGCTGGCACTGGGGAGCGGGGACAGGAGGTGGCACCGGGGTGCGATCCCGCCAGACTCTGAACGTTTGTCCTTTTTGCTGTGCCTGTTTTGCAGGTGCACCAGCGGCTGTCCCCCTGGCAGAGCGTGCGGGTGGCGTACTGCAGTACCGCAGTGCCCTCCGATGGTGAGTACGCGCCTGCAGAGCGCTCGGCTCGCTCGGGCTGCGCCGGCTTCAGCTTCATTCCCTGCCCGCTTGTCTGGCTGAGGCTCTTTTGGCAGCATTCCAGCCTGGAACTAAGGAAGCGACTGAGAGAACAACGTCAAGAAGAATTAAGGCAATGGTCAACTTTTCTACTAACTCTCCGTACCAAACTGGACGGGCTTTATAAAGGAAGATGGGATTGCGTGCAGCTGTCAGAGCCTGTTTGCCAGGCTTGCTCCTGATGGAGCTGTGAGGTCTGTGTGGTGCCTCCCCTCCAGGGTACATCCTTCCTGAAGGGAGGGGGGCACAGCACGGACCAGACTCTGCTCTGAGGTGCTGAGCAAGAAGACGAGAGGCCATGGGCAGGAACTGGTGCCCTGGAATCATAGAATCACAGGATCAGTTGGGTTGGAAGAGACCTCCGAGATCATCAAGTCCAACCCTTGGGCCAACTCCACTCCCTTTACCAGATCATGGCACTCAGTGCCACGGCCAAGCTCACCTTAAAAACCTCCAGGGATGGGGAATCCACCCCCTTTCTGGGCAGCCCATTCCAATGCCTGAGCACTCTCTCTGCAAAGAATTTCTTCCTGATATCCAACCTAAACCTCCCCTGGCAGAGCTTGAGCCCCTGCCCTCTTGTCCTACTGTTGATTGCCTGAACAGGAGGAAGAACTTCTTTCCAGTGCAATGACCGAGCACTGGACAGGTTGCTCAGAGAGGGGGTGGAGTCTCCTCACTGGGGATATTCCAGAGCTATTTGGACACAATCCTGTGCCGTGTGCTCTGGGATGACCCCCTGTGGTCCTTCCCAACCTGACCCACTCTGATCCTGTGATTCTGCCTTCCCTTTGGTTTATGTAACAGAAGTGCAGTTCATACCAGCTGTGTGCTGAAACAGCTGAAAGCATTATTTGCTGCAGTGAATAAGTTGTGAAGCCAAGTCACTGTTGTTCCTTTATTTAAATTCTAGGACAGCTCAAACATTAAGCTTTTCTTGATAAGGTTGTCAGAGCATAAAGCAAAAGGATGCACTGGTGGAACTTGAAAAATCTCAGTGTGCCAGAATGCTAAGAGGAAATGGGCAGCTCTGAGCTTGCTGCCTGCTTAACATGTGCATGCTGTGCACAGAGACTGGAGCACTTGTGCTGACTGACAACGAGCCCTGAGTGGATCCTCTGCCCATTAGGGCTCATTAATAAGACCTGAAAGCTAATAAAGGAAAGGTTCTGGCACAATCACTTCCCCCAGCAGGGCAGTGAGTGTGGGCAAACAGAAAGAGAGTGTGACTGCTGTGGAGAGCTCAGATAAGAACCTGAGGGATTAAACAGGTAGAAGTGCAGAGGGCCTGTGTGAGGTTGGGAGGATAATGTCAGTGTGCCTGGTATGATTTTGCCCCTTCTCATATTGTGCTTGAACTCCTGTTATTCTGATAACTTCACCTTTACCCGTAGTAAATGTTCAATGCTGACTTTTTTGACCACACTTTTTTTTTTACTGTAATTTTTTGTTGTTGTTGCCTCATGTATTGTTTAATACCTTTTTTGTATGATTTTGCTGATGCAAAAGCAAAAGGCTTTTAAAAAAATACCCATGACCTGTCGCTGGTGCACATATGATTGAGTCAACTTTGTGGTGCTTGGATGAAAGTCCTACTTCAAAGCAACCTTGTGCTTAATATAGAGTGTAAAGCTTCTAAAATCCTCTGTGGTCTTAATCAGCAGCATTCCTGGCCAGGTTGTAGCTGTCTCTAAATGCAAGTGGAGCACACTTGTATACAATTACTTTCATTTACTTGACCTGTGTATTTAAATCCCCGTTTAAAATGTAACCAGTGAAGATGAGCTGAAATGTTGGCTCTGCAATTACTGAGGTGCCAAATGCTTTGTCCACTTGGTAGTTGTGGAGTAGATGCAGACCCTGCACGGGGTTGTGGGAGCAGAGGAGAGCGAGGTAACCCTCTATCATAGGGGCTTGTTACACCTTTTCCTGGAGCTGTTTGCTGCTGTTTGGCAGTTTGTGTTATTGACATGTCCTTTGGATTTCTGTCTTTTCTTTCCTTGCCTCTGAGCTCTTCCCTCTCCACTGCAGTAAAAATCTGACCAGCGTTACTTGTGTGGGAGGTGATGAGAGGATCGAACTGGAATTATGGACTTTCCCACCACTGTATTAAGCTAGAAAATTACTTGTACAAGGAAAACACAAAGCAGCTGTATTTCCAAACTTACTGACCCTGTCTTTTGAAGGGAAGTAATTTGGTCTTTAATACTTCACCTAAGCTGGAAATCCTTGAGAAAGGCTTTGTGTGTGCAGCCAGTGCTGATGACTCTTAAAATGCAGCAGAGCTGGTGTTGGTAGGCACTTCCTCCAGAGCTGGCAGTCCTGGAGCTGTGGCTGTGGTGTGGTACCAATGGGGATACTCAGAAAAGTGTCAATGCAAACATTATTATCTCTTCTGCTCTGCCAAAAACTGGCTCACTGCCCCTGTGATCCAGGGAGCATTTTAAATGAAGCGTGTGCATCGTGGTTATGTAAGTGTGTAAGTTCATGTGTGCTGCTCCCAGAACCAATGAACTCAATACTTCAGTGGTTATTTTAAACTTCTAAACATGTGGATTGCTCCTTCTGAGCCTGCTCCCACAAGTGGAGTTAATGCCAATCTATTAGCAGTCTCTTGCTCAAATACTTGAGTGGAAAAGCACAAAAATCTGATAGCTGGTGTCATAACAGCTGCTGATAAGGAGCTCGAGATTGTCTGTCCAAAGAAATTGACAGTTTGCTTTATTTCTTTCCACCAAATATCTGCCTGTTGGCTGTGAGTTCTGAGCTTTGAAACACTAAAGGTACTGAAATCCTGTCAGGTGTCCTGAGTCTTGAGAATAAGCATTAACAGGTTTTCAGATTCTGGGGCCTCTTGGGATGCTTTAGTCATTTTAGGTGTCCATACTTAGTCTCTTCCACCTGGTCCTTAAGGAATTCAGTACAGCAGCCCTCTGGAAGAGGGAGGAACCTTTTTGTGCTTGGTTCAGTTGGTGGAGGTGTGTGACAGACAGCTCAGAGGCCCAAGAGAACTCCTCTGGCTTCGTACGAGTGCACTTGGTGTATCCTTTCTCCACATCTACAGCCCTCAGTTTGGGAAAGGCATGTCACCCCAAAACTTGCCCTAATAGTTCCCTTTGGTGGTTAAATAACATCATTTACCTCTCTTCCTGCTCGTGCTGACCTCTTTGCCTGACTAGTTTTGGTGTTAGCTGCTTAAACTGCCTTGGCACGTCCGTCCATGGGTTGGATGAGTTCCAGCAGATGGGAGCTGACCAAGGCCACGCCAGGTGGGAATGCTGAGGCAGGTGCAGAGTGGGTGGGCGTGACTGCACGATCCTGGAGACACGGCAAGTGCTCTGAGCAGTAGGAAAGGCTGTAGGTTTTTACATGAAGAGACATATGAAAGCAAATAATTTTTAGGTGTGCTGCTATATCTGAGCAACTGCTACGCTCAGGGACAGTTTTGAGTGGCTGTGATTGAGCAGAGGGCTCTGGAAATACGAACTTTTAACTTCTCTGTTCTATGTATGGCTGTCCCGAAGCACACAGAGTGGGTTGTCCTTCTGGCAGTGAAATACCAACCAGCTTATAGTCCATGCAGGTCACTACCATGGATTTCAGAAAGGGACACTAAAGTCCTTAAGAATGCAGTTGAAAAAGCTCCTGGCAGTGCTAAAGAAATGGAAAATCTTGTTTTATCCACACCTAAGTAGTAGTGTCTGTCTCGAGAAGTACAAGGAGTATTGATCTCATGAATTTTAGATGAAATGACCTTGAAGCCTAAACTCGGAGTGCTGCTTCCTACAACCTCATCTTCCTGACTCTTTCTTAAATATTTGTTGCCTCAGGACAAAGAGCAGGAAACCAGAACTAGACAAGAATAAAAACATTTGAAGTTGGTCCTTCCTTGATGTTTCCTAATAGATGCAGTCTGCCTTTGTCTCCTGGGCTATAAATCCCAATAAATTGCAGTGTTTTGTCTTCCATACTCCAAAACACTTTGATTCTCAAAAACTAACCTAAACATACTGTGCTACCATGTTGTGGCTTTTAGATATCTTGTTGCCTTCAGTATAAAGGTGACTGTGTTTAGAGTCAGTAACTTACTTTTCTACAAAGGACAGAAAATTTACAGGTGCTGCCAAGTTAATTGGAGTGATAATCTCAGATATCCCTCAGGTTTTCTTTGATAGACACACATCTTGATAAACCCAAAAGTTTAGCCTACTTTATATTCATCTTATACCCACATTTACCTCTTTTTTTCACAGGACAAGTAGAGAACTACTATGAGAAGCTGTGTTAGTTTTTGGTGATAACCTTGTGGGTTTGTGGTGTTTGCAGAAGTGACGGTGGTTTACCAGAACGGGCTACCTGTGATTTCTGTGAGTCTCCCGTCCCGGCGCGAGCGCTGCCAGTTCACGCTGAAACCCATCTCAGACTCTGTGGGCGTGTTCCTACAACAGCTGCAGGCAGAGGACCGAGGCATTGATCGGGTTGCAATCTACTCAGCAGGTACTGCTGTTTGCAAACTAATTGATTTACTTGCTATTTTCATCCAGCTTTTTTGCTTTTGAAGTAAAAGTTTGCTGTGGGGAGAGTTCTTTGACTTTCCTGGAAGAGCAGAAGGTTAGAAATGCCCTTCTTAGAGTAAGAATATTATTAGCTATGGTGTAGTCTGATGTGCCAAGGAAATCAGCCCTAATGGAGATGAGGTTTGGTGACTTTCCTACTGTTCAGTAGGAGAGATGCAAACTCTGCAACCTGCTTAGGGGTTCTGATTGATCTGTAAGGAATTGGGTGGCTTAAGGGCAGCAGTATCTTGTTTTAGCTCTGAAAACTCAGACGTGTTTCACATTTCATCCATCCTGATGGAAACTCTTGTCTGTGGGACGGTGTAGAAGCCCAACAGCTGGATTGGGGATGGTGTTACAATTTAGCCCCAGAACGTTTCAGCCCTTTCTTGCTCCTGTGTAACAAGAGGTCTGTGTTTTCCTCACAGATGGCACACGTGTCGCCTCCTCCACAGGCATAGACCTGCTCCTGCTGGATGACTTCAAGCTGATCATTAACGATGTCACATATCATGTTAGACCACCAAAGAGAGGTAAAGCAGCCTGGCTCTGGTAAACATCAGGAATAAATTCCTGTGTTCAGTTCCCTGCTTAATTGCAACGTGCTTTATTAACTTTTTCAGGAATGTGAAGTGTTATTTCTAAAGGGAAACTTTGCAGTTTCTAATCCTGCCCTTGGTGTCTAATTTAGTGATATCTGAGTAATCAGTAATGAAAAGCAGATATTCATTCTGCTCAAAGCCAGTGCCCTCAGCCCCCCCAGAGGAATAAACAAAGAAATTTAATTCCTTTTCATTTCTAAATTTTTCAATTTTTTTTTAATTACTGAAGAGTAATTTAATTTAACTCACTCTGAAGGAATACAATACAAAATGGGAATTAGACTGCAACTGAGACTGTCTGGTTTGGAAGAATAAATTGTTGCTTCACCTGACAGTTAACTTTGCTTCCATTCAAGTGTGATGCTTTGAATATGGGAAAATCTGTGAAATGTTAATGATCATTTTATCACCTTGACCAGCCTGAATAAGGCAACATTTTAAAGCAAGTTGATCTATCAAAAATCAGGAGACTGACCACCTCTTTTGGGTCTGAGACCACCCTGGGTATCTGACTTCTAGGAAGACCTGCTGATATGTGCCATCTTCCTCTGTAGATGCAGTAGGCTTCCAAGGGCCTTTTTGGAAAGGAAAAGAATAAAAATGTATTTTAGCATGTTATTGTTCAAATATAAAATTTCCAAGTTAAAAAAGAAATTTGTGGCTTGGGGAAACTTTGTCCCTGGTATGTGGGCGACTGAGATTGGGAGTGCAGCATTGGGTGAGATGCTGTTTCTCCTCTTAATTTTGGGGTAGACTGAGCTCTGCTAGAGGGTTTTTTTCCAGTCTCATTAAAAGCACCTTAACAGAAGACTCTCCATTAAGTACTGGATGTCTGAATCACTGGATTCCTATATCTATTTCTGTATCTAAATCACTGTGTGTGACACACACGAAGAGGTTGCTCTGCTCTGTCACCCCTTTGCATGACCCACCCATTGTGCACTGCCAGGTGAGCTCTGGGATCACCAAGGTTACAGGAAATCGTTGCCTAGGATATCTTTGCCAAGGAGATCTCCATAGTTAGTTTGTGCTAAAATGAACATCCCTGCAAATAGGCCCTGGGGTTCGTTCTGTGAAACTTTGCAGCTCTTGCTTTTTCATTTTTATGAGATCACCTTGTGTGTTTTACAATGGAAATGCCAGAATGCTGTCACCTTAAATACTTTCTGGTGATCCCTTCAGCAGGAACACAAGTTTTTCTCCACAGGGGAACAGGAGCCCCTTAACTGGGAGAGGGACATTCTGTACTTTGTGTGCCTTGGCTCAGACAGGTTTGCTTTCCCTGGAGCAGCTGGTGTTAACACTTAAGCTGTCCATGTCTTTTGGAGTTGGTAAAATAGTATTTCGAGATGACAACCTCAGGTACAAGCCTAAGGGTGTTACAAAAACTGTTTATTTTAAAAATATATGTATTTATTTGGCTAGTGTCAAGATCTTTTTGCTTTATTGTGAAACTCATTTTTTTTTCCAGGTGGGGTGTGTAATACAATACCACTAGTCACAACTCCTTTACAAACTTATATTCTTTCAAAATTCTTTTTATGTTGAAATGCAGGGAGAAAGGAGCTTTTGGTTCATAGCCCTGTTACTGTTTCTAAATACCACGAGGGAGAATTCACTGCCCTGTGGGCAGCACAGCAGGGGGTTGCCCACAGAGTATTGGGAGACAGTTCTTGACATTGATCCTCAGAGTAGTGATGGTGGGACTGCATGTTATGGGGCCATTAACTCTCAGTGTCCTGTTGCCATCATCAATAACTGTGCTGAATCCTGGCTGTGTCAAGGCAGCTGCTCTGATGGATCACAACTAGCTCAGTTATTCATTTGTCTTGGATATAAATGTGGATCAGAAACAGCTGTTGATATCTTGCAAGCTTAATAGGATATGTCTCTTTTCCTTGTCCTTATCAAATTTTAGGAATATCCCAGAATAAAGCCTGGTTTTCTTTTAGAGGTATCACATTGTCTTGGAGTGCTTGGAGTGGCTTTGTTGTTGGAAAGATATTTGTGTGTGTTTGCTGTGCAGACCAATAGCAGTTTCTTGGAGGGCATGTGAGAAGTCCTGTAGGCACCTGTGTGTCCAGCAGTGCCTGTTTTTCCCTAGAGCTCTTAAGCCATGAAAATGCCACGACGCTGAACGATGTGAAGACGTTGGTTCAGCAGTTGTACACAGCCCTGAGCATCGAGGAGCACCAGCTGAACAAGGAGAAGGAGCTGATCGGGAGGCTAGAGCAGCTGAAGGAGCAACTAGCACCCCTAGAAAAAGTGAGGAGTTTCTCAATGTGTTTTACTTACCCTCCAAATGCAGTCTTAATTTATTTCAAGGTTTTAATTAGGTCCCTGCCATGCTGCAAATAGTTTCAAGATCACTGAAGCAGAAGATGCATTAAGTGTTTACCAAACCATGTCTGTTTCTGGTTTCTGTGGAAGTATTTTGTTTCTTTTCTTTAAATAATTGGAAATGAACTTGGGTAGCAAATAAAGACTGGGGATAGTGCAACAGACATCTCTGAACATAAACACCTTTGTGGGGCATTCAGAGCCTGCTCAGAGTGAATATAGATGATGGCAAGATACTGATGGAAAAGAAGTTTAGGTTTGTTTGCATAATCCAGACTCAAATCATGTTTCAGACCACTTAATGTTACTAATATAAGGTACTGTTTTTACATTATCTCTTAATGATATTAACATAATTACTTCTGAAGCGACAAGGTGTGTGTATGTTTTGCAGGTAAGGATGGAGCTCAGCAGGAAAGCAGAGAAGAGGACAACCTTGGTGTTGTGGGGAGGCCTGGCCTACATGGCCACTCAGTTTGGGATCCTGGCCCGCCTCACCTGGTGGGAATATTCTTGGGACATTATGGAGCCAGTCACCTATTTCATCACCTATGGTAGTGCCATGGCAATGTATGCTTATTTCGTAATGACCCGCCAGGTAGGACTTGTTGTGCTGACATTGACCCTTCAGTAGAAGACTTTTTGGGCTCTACTCCCTAGAAAAATAGCAAACTCCTGCCTGTTAGGAGCTGCTTTGCCCCTTCCTTATCCTGTCAGAACCAAAAGCCACTTGTTTAATTAGTGCTGGCCAGGGTGGTGTGGTGTAGTTGTGGGGTGTTCTGGTGGTGGTTGTTGATGGTTGTCCTGCCAAAAATGCATTTATATGTTTGGTAACTGACTGCTGTAGCCATACAGGTTCATCTGCTGGCACATGTGGTCAGTACAGACAGGAATGGTGCATGAGGTACCTTTTGAGTTTCTAGGAAGCCCCTGCTCTGACATGCCATGTTGGCCCTTTTCATGAGACCAAGGTCTAAGCATCTTGCTGGAAATGCTTTTGTTTAGACCTTTCATGGTTCTGGCCTCCCATCCAGATGAAGAATCCCTCTCTGCATCCTTGTAGTTGTGACAGATTCTCTAGTGCATGGTTTGTCTCATCACTCCTAATCCCACCTAAATAATGAGGGGAGGGCTCAGAGAGTCTCTGCTGTCATGAGGCCATCAGAACAGATGCTGTGGGTGTTCCAGGTGTTGTCATGGTGGTCTGTCAGCTGCATCACTTCAGGGGCAGTATTTATAACTTTTTTCCTCTCTCCACAAACTTGTTGGGATTGGACCCCTGAGCTATGTTAGATTTTTGTTCTCTCTGCATGGAGGGCCTCACGTCCAGGACAGGAGGAAGGTGATGATAACTCACTGGTGCAGTGTAATGTACTGGTAGAGAAGCAAATGCCTGACTGTGCTGGGTCTGGCTGGCATGGAGTTAATGTTCTGCAGAGCAGCTGGAATGGTGCTGCGTGGGATTTGTGACCAAGACAGCCTTGGTAACACACCAGAGCCTTCACTATTGCTGAGCAGTGCTCGTACAGCATCGACCTCTCCTGAGGTTTTTGTTCCTCCTTGACCTGCCCTCTCCCAGCCCCCACACCACACCCCTGGGGACAGGCTGGAGGTGGCTGAGGAGTTGTGAGGTGACACATCTGAGTCAGCTGCCCTGAACTGGCCAAACTGATGTTCCACACCCAACAGCATCGTGTTGTGTAATAAACAGAGGGGATAGTTTCCCCAAAGCAGCTGTTGCTCAGAGTCTGGCTGAGCATTGGGCTGCTGGCAGGAGGTGCTGAGTGATTGCTTTGCATCACTCTTACGTTGTTGGTAGTGTTTTAATTCAATTACTAAACTGTCCTGATGGTTTTTATTGGGTTTCTTCCCCCTTTGGATTCTGTTCCCCCGTCCAGCTGTGGGGCAGTGAGTCAGTGGCTGGGTGGGGGCTTGGCTGTGGGCAGGGGTCACCCACCACACCATGTGAGCTCAGACCAGGCTGTTGGTCTTGTGCATTCTCTGTCAGAAACTACCCATCCTCTCAAAACACACCTGAGACATACTGTGCTAATGGTATATCCTGTGTTGCATCCTTGTGCAGCTTTATTCTTACCTTCTCTCCTGTTTTCCTCTTTAGGAATATGTTTATCCAGATGCCAGAGACAGACAGTACTTACTATTTTTCCATAAAGGAGCCAAAAAGACACGATTTGATCTAGAGAAATACAATCAACTCAAGGATGCAATTGCTCAGGTAACAAGAACTTTTTCAGAAATAAGACAAAGAAATTACTGCTTAGTTACTATTAATAGGCACACCTCCAACAAGAATGAATGTGTTTTAAGTTTTCAGCCCATTTTCTTGTCACAGCCCCAGCACAATCAGTGAACTGGCTTTGATGTTCCCAGGAATAGAACTGCTGGATGCGTAAATCAACACAAAACACTTGCCTATATCCATCTCTAAGGGCCCTTTAGAAACTGCTGGCAAATCTTGAGTTGCTTCAGACACTTCATGCCTCAGAGGAGCCTAATTCAAGATTTCTTTTCTTCTCAGCTCCTACACACCAGATGGATTTAGTGAGGAATGAAGACTTGCATCCATTCAGTTCATGCCTTCCTGACATAGCACTTCAGTGCACTGGGATGCAGTCCTGGAAAATCATGTTCAGGAAAATGTAGCTGTGTTGTTAGAGGTGATGGGGACAGATTTCTCAGACTAGAAACAGACACTTTCAGCAGACTGTCCACACTGGGAGATCTGCTCAGCAAAGGACTGGAGTAGAGATCTTTCCTTGTGTTTCTCAGAGCCTTTCTGCAGAAGGATGGCATGAGCAGAGAAAGCAGAGCTACCACTTTCTTTTTCACTGCTCTGTATCATCCTGTATTCCCAGGCTCTGGAAATGACAGGGTAGGATATCCAGGGCAAGATGAGTTCTCTCCCTGCCTTGGAGAAGGAACTGCATAAGGAAGGTGAATACAGATACTCTTGAGTATTTTCCAGGAGCTTCTCTTCTATAATCAACCATTCCCATTAATCTAATTGGAGTGTTGGTTTGTTATTTTGGGGGATGGTGGAGTGGTTTAAGCATCCCATTAAGTTTATGAGGATCAAATCTTCCCTACCATATTCCTTTAAGTGGCTGCATGCAGACAAGTTCAGAGAAGTACAGCTGAGAATGGTTTTCCCAGATATGAGCCTGTGACTTTGTTTTGCTCTTTAAACACTTTCCTTCTGGGCAGGAAAAACAAAGGAAAAAAGAAGCTTCCCGTTCTCTGTGGGAATGGTATGAGGGAAGGTGTGTTGGGAGCTTGCACTTCATTATGTGTCTTCTACTTGTAGGCAGAATTGGACCTTAAGAGGCTTCGAGACCCACTGCAGGTTCATCTGCCCATCCAGCAAATTTCTGAAAAGGACTGATCAGCAAAGAAGCTCTGAACCCCAGCCAAAAACCTGTTCATAGCTCTTGCCTTTTTTAATTAAAGCATTGCAGGTGGAAGCTGGGAGGTGGTGTGGGGGGTGGAGGGTTTTTACCTTAAATCAAGACAACGGACTGTAAAGGGGGGGAAAATCTCTTCAATCTGAAGATGGGACATTGTGGAATGTTAGTTCTGAAAAGGGCTTGGCAAATAGTCATATTTTAAAAACTGTCTGGATGGTGATTGTGTACAAATACAGGACTGGGGGGGGGGCTCATGAAAAGAATGTAATGCTGGGGTGTAGGGGTGTCTTCTTCCAGCTTTGCAGGGTCTGCCTCTTGATAAGACACCAGCAGCCTGCTTAGCTTTTTTAATTTTCCTTTACCTGATTCTGATCTCTCTTTCTCCCTCAAAAAAAAAAAAACAAACCCACCAAAAAAACAAAAGGAGAAAACAAACAAACAAAAAAGAACAAAGAATCCAAACCACCTGGAGCTCTGGCCGGTGATCAGAACTTGCACTCCACCGCCATTAACACGCACACTTCTGGTCAGACCTGGTCTCTTTTATAAAGTTACTACAAGACTGCTTTCTACTGGAAAACCGTGAGCTTCCCTTCCCAGCCCACCCGCTGTGCTCCACTGACTTCCTCCTTTGCTTATTTGTAGCACAGATTGTTGTAGCCCAGTGAGAGAAGGAATGAGTTTTCTGCTGGACGTTTGATAATCGATATTTTGGATTATTCTGTAATAACTCTATAAACTTTGCGTCCCAATGCCCTTGAGCTCCTCCTGGAAACCCATGGCAGCATTGCATGAGAGGTTTTTACACTCAGTCTTAAGGGAGGGAGGTTCCCCTCTTCCTACCCCAAACCTGATAGCCACCTGGACTATGAAATTAGGAAAGCTCAAAGGATTACAAAACTGTTGCAGAATCACGGCTCCTACTTTTAAATGAACAGGTTTGGAACATGGAATAATGAAACTGGATATTTGACTGCTTGTACAATGGGATAAAAGATTCCATAGATGGTCACAGCATTTTCCTTGCCCAGAGGCTTTTAGGGAGCCTGGGGCTCTTACAGTACAAGACACAGAACTTGGATTCTCTAGCACTTCCCCCTGATTAAGTAGCTTTAAATGAACTTTATGTCCACAGGTCAGAATTTTTTAGGAGTGGCTAATGACATCTCTTGTTCTTAGCTAAAAAGAGATGGAGGAAGGAAGGTCAACCCATTGCCCTCTCTCTTAGCCTGGCTGGCTGGTTTCTAAGCAGATAAAACATCTCCTCATTCCAAGCAGGTCAGTCTGGTTTAGCATCCTGCTGATAAATGCTCTGGAGACAGGATGAAGGTGGCAGAAAGACACTAAAAGCTTTACATACAGAAAGGATGGCTGCTTTTTTGATGTTTCACTACTACCCCTCACTGTGTCATGGAATGAGGCTTCTGTTTTTTTGGAGAACCATGTTTCAAAAGAAAAAAATAGGAAAGAAAATAATTCAGTATTAATTAGACGCCAGGTGCCTTGCAGATGTGGAAACACAGCTGGGATTGCTGCCTCTTCTCACTCAATGGCATGTTGGACCGAATGGGTGCATGTTTCTAGTTTTGGTTTTTTTTTCCCTTCCCCTTTCCCTCTGTCTTTCCATTTAATTATATCGTGTGATTATTTTATATCTGTTTTATCCTGTTTGTGTGATGAGGTTTAAAGGGGAAAAAAAATGAAACACAATCCTGTAGCTGAATCCTTGATGTGTGTTTGGGACGAGGGAGGGAGCATGGAGAAAAGTCCTTCTTTAAAAAAAAAAAAAGGAAAAAAAAAGAAAAAAATGAACATGTGTAAAATCCTGTATCATTTATGAAATATGTATAAAAGAGCAATGTACTTCTGGAACAATAAATAACTATTCAATTTTTGAATCAGTGCTCTTGAATAAGGTTATTTTCCCCAGCTGGGAAGAGAACATTCCCTGTGTGGCAGCTCTCTGCTGAGTTTCCTCCATTTCTTTCTGTTTAGGTTGTTTGCTCCTGACCTGCCCTCCCCGAAGCCGTGGTGGTGCAGATAAGGGCTTTGCAGAAGAAGCTGGATGGAGATCCTGCTGCCATGCCTGGCTGCCTCTCTCAGGGATCTCGGCAGCAGTTCAGGTGGTGAGGTAGAGGGAGAGATACCTGCTCTAACAAAGGTGTGCCTTTGGCCAGCACAGTGGCAGGATAAGGATATACATGGGCAGATAATGCCCAGCAGCCTAAAAGGTGTCAGCCAAGCTGTTGCATTTCTATATTGCATTCAAGTGCTGTTTGAGGAAAACTGAAGTTTTAAGCTTCTGTCCTTTCTTTCTGGGCCCTTCAGTGGTCTGATTTGTCATGATGGAATATGATTTGTTCGTTAACTCTGGGAATCAGCTTTGTCCTAACTTTGTGTAGTTAGAATGAGATGTTTGGTGCAGAAGGTTTATATCATATCCACTGACTGTTTAAAAATAAAATATCCAAGATTGACCAGTTTTTGAAAGAGCCACCTCCAAGGTTTTTTAAACCTGGAGGGGAAGGGCTGGAAGCTGTAATTTGTCACCTGCCTTTAATTAGTGACAGGCCTTTTTCCTTCCAAGGAGCCCTTAGTCTACTGCTGTGTCCAGATGAGCTGCTCCCATCCTTATATAAATTGCTTGGCTCAGTTGGTTAAGGAAGTCACCCATTTTGGCATCTAGAAGAACAAGACTTCATGACATTTAGCCCCACAGCCTCTGGTTTGAAAGCAAGAAAATGCTGTGACAAAATTCTTCCTGCACATATTTTAATATTGTTATAGAGAGAGTGTGGGGGAAAAGAAGTAACACAAGTCTACAGTTGTCCTCTGAAATCCAGGCTGTCTGGTGGATCTTGTTAGTCTATATTCCTGAAGATTTTGCTGTCCCAGTGCACTGTGGCCTCTGCCAGGGGTGGATGACATGCCACAAGCCTCACAGTGCCACCTCAGTGCCTTGGAGTGCTAACTCTGAAGGGGGGGGGAAGGAAAGGGCAACGTTGGTTTGCTCTCCTGATCCACGCTGTTAAATCTCAACAGAAACACACTCTGTTACAGCAGCTCTTTGCCATCTTGGAGCCAGGCAGGTCAAGGGTCCTGTTCCCCTGGCAGCACTTAAAGAGCAGGCAGTGCTGCCTGAATCCTAATGTCCCTCTGTCTTCTTAGCCCCTGTGCATTGCAGTGTTCAGGTGCTGCTGCTTCTACCAGTTTTGCTATTCTTTTGATTAACCTCTTTTGTGAGGGGACTTTCAGATAAATACACGACCAGCCCAAAGTTACCTGGAGAACAGTATGAGGTTCCCTTTGCCGTACCTGCGAGGCTCTGCCTTGCAAGCCCCTCCAGGGAAGGTGTTCATGGCTCCTTTTTCCTGAAGAGCAAAGAAGAAACCCTTTTTATTTTGCCCTGTAACCCTTCCTGCCTGGAAGGCAGCCAGGGTGATCACCTTGCTGCAAGTTCTTACACTTCCATATTGGCTCTCAGAGGGTTTGCATGATGTTCTGGAGCTGCTCTTGGCTGTCAGACCTTGGCACTGTGCCAGCCAAGTGGAACTGGCCAAGTTGCCCTGTCTTTGAGCCAGTGGACCAATTTCTTTGATATCCTCTGGTTTTTTGTGTGTGGAGCTGTAAATGCAAGCTGCTTTCTTCTCTGCCACATTGTATTGACTTCACTTCCACATAGGAAGGAGATTTTTGTATCTTAAGTATTCTTTTACCTATCCCCAGAGATTCTAAATATTTCCTTAAAAAGAAATCAGGTTTATTTGTATAACAACAGTACGGGGGTGAAAAGTATAATACAGGAAGGGAAATTAGTCTTGCAGAGTACCTGAGGTGTGGGAGATGCTGGTCTTATGCTGTGTTACTGTGGCTCTGTGAACTTGTAAAAGATGAGTCCTACTCCTGTTTCTGCCCCTGACTAATTTTGCAGTTGTTGGTCTGTGCTCTCTCTATGCTCTGATTTCTCCATCTGAAAATCCAGGATCATGGAAAACGCTGGATTCTCTAGGCCCTGTGGAAAGACACTGTGTAAACATGAAGTTCTGTATCACAGGGGAAGGAAGTGACTGCTACTCCTCACTAGGGGTGATGTACCTGCCTGATTGTAGTGGGTTCTTGATGTTTTACTTGTGTTGAGTTTGTTCATACTTCCCTAAACTTGTGCTCACTCCCTGATCTCCCCAGCCCTTCCCATTGGCACTGTGTCCTGGGACAAGTTGTTTACAGCACTAAGGCCTATCTCAGGGGCCTTGACTCTGGTGCAATCCATCTCAGCAGCCTGTCAGGGCTTATTGTGGACGTGCATCCTCACATCAGCAGCAGACGGGGATCCTGGGCCGGGTTCTCCTCTCTCCCGGTGGCAGGAAGGGCTGATTAGCTCTTCCTCCTGGGCAGGCTGCAGGTCCCTGCACCCAGAGCTGCTTCAACACCTCCCTTTCACCAAGCACTGGTGGCTCTGACAAACCAGGGTCAGCTTCAGCAGGCACCAAAGCGTCCTCATTCATCACTCCATTACAAACAGGACCAGGTTTTCCAGCTCAGCCCATGCTTTGAGGAGTCCGAGTTCCTGGTGTGAGGATGGTAAAGCCCTCCAGATCTCTGGGAGGGGCAGGAAGGGTGGTTGCCACCTGCAAAATGAGCATCTTTTCTTGCATTAAGAACAGACATACCCAAACTTTGCAGCAGGTTTAGAAGATCCCTTTTGGGTACCAAAATAAGGTCCCAGCCCTCTGTTTTCGTACTGCCTTCTCCCTTCATATCTTTTAAATAGTACTGATGGCTACTGATTAACATCTTTATTGATGATTTAGATGAGGGGATTGAGTCCATCATCGGCAAACTTGCTGATGACACCAAGTTGGGAAGGAGTGTCGACCTGCTGAAAGGCAGGAGGGCTCTGCAGAGGGATCTGGAGAGACTGGAGAGATGGGCTGATTGCAATGGGCTGGAGTTCAACAAGGCCAAGTGCAGGTCCTGCCCTTTGGCCACCCCAAGCCCTGCAGCGCTCCAGGCTGGGCACAGAGTGGCTGGAGAGCAGCCAGGCAGAAAGGGACCTGGGGGGACTGAGGGACAGGAAGCTCAAGAGGAGCCAAGAGTGTGCCCAGGTGGCCAAGAAGGCCAATGGGATCCTGGCCTGGATCCAAAGTAGCGTGGCCAGCAGGCCCAGGGCAGTGAGCCTTCCCCTGGCCTCTGCCTTGGGGAGGCCACACCTTGAGTGTTGTGTTGAGTTGTGGGCCCCTGAGTTGAGGCAAGAGATTGAGGGGCTGGAGCGGGGCCAGAGAAGAGCAACGAGGCTGGAGAAGGGAGTGGAGCACAAGTGCTGTGGGGAGAGGCTGAGGGAGCTGGGGGTGTTTGTGCTGGAGAAGAGGAGGCTGAGAGGTGACCTCAGCACTGTCTGGAAGTGCCTGAAGGGAAGTTGTGGCCAGGTGGGGGTTGGTCTCTTCTCCCAGGCACTCAGCAATAGGACAAGGGGGCACGGGGGGCTCAAGCTCTGCCGGGGGAAATTGAAGTTGGAGATGAGAAAAAACTTCTTTGCAGAGAGAGTGCTCAGGCATTGGAATGGGCTGCCCAGAGAGGGGGTGGATTCCCCATCCCTGGAGATTTTTAACCTGAGCTTGGCCGTGGCACTGAGTGCCATGATGTGGTAAAGGGACTGGAGTTGGCCCAAGGGTTGGACTTGATGATCTCGGAGGTCTTTTCCAACCCAATCCATTCTGTGATTCTATGGTACTTTTGTAGAAGTACTAACTTGATTCTGATTCTTTTTGGGAAGTTGAACTTGCGCATCTTTGGGGTGTGGAACAACAGATTTTTCTGGAGAGTGCAGGCCCTGCAATATCTAGAGAGCTCCACTGGAACTATATCCTCTCTCCCAAAGCATCTCCATGCAGGGAGTATTTTGTTTGGGGTTTTTATCCCCTTTCTTCCCTCAGGACTGACTGCCACAGCTCCCTGAGGCACAGATTTGTGTGATCTAATTCAGACCACTCTTGTTTGTGGGAGAACTGGAATGATGTTTGTCACCTGAAATAACTTGCAAAGGAAGCAGAAACTGCTGATATAGAAGAGTTGCCTCTGGTGCTTCTTCCTAAACATGTTTAGAGGCAGCACACGATCTTTTCCAGCTTGAGGCTGGTTTCTTGAACTAGATCTTACAGTGGTTTGGGATAGCACCATCTCTGGGAATGCTGGGGCATCTCCTGCTTTCATCCATTTTAGAGAACATGGTAGGGCCTGTTGGTGGCACCTTTGAGGCTCAAAATTGCAGTGCTGCCCTTTGTTTCCCTGTGTTAATTGTCAGCTGTCAGTCACTTGCATGTGCCTGTCAAAACACAATGGTGACAGGCTCATGTCCCACCTGCACACCCAAAGCAGGTGGCAAACAAAACAGTTCAGAGCACTGTGCTCACCTGTGACACAAACAGAACATTCCTTCAGCCTTGTCAGTTTTATTTACCTGGAATCATAAGGATGTATCAGCCTCTTGATGAAAATGGCAAAATATAAATTCCCCTTGCTTGTTGTGTTATTCTCTGCTCAATTTTAGTTTCTCTTCTGGGAATTCACATAATCATTGTTGGAGGGTTATCTGCCTTGATAGCTTTGTGTAGTGAATCTGGTCTGCTTTCCTGCTGTTGGAAAAGCTTTTCTGGTGCTGCACAGCTGTCAGCACAATGGAACCACAGGGATATTTTTTTTTAGAGTGGTAGCAATGACAGTAATTTATTTGGGATTTTTTGCTGTTCCCTAGAGTCATTCACCACACAAAAAGGCATGTGCTGGGGTGGAGCAGAGCAGCATATTGCACTTTGCTGCCAGGGACACATCCAGACAGGCCATTGAGAACTTTCTGTGGTGTGCAATCCCTACAACACAAACAGCCAACTCCTTGTTTTGTGAAAACTCGATGTGAAAATAACGGAGCTGCTTTTTTCCTGCTGGGATTTCAAGCTGGCCTTGATGTCGTTCCTTACACCAGCCTGCTGCAGAAATGCAGGATGCAAAGGGAAAGGGGAGATGCCTCCACTTGCCTGATTGTGTGATTACTGTTGGCTTAGCTGTAATCATTGCTGATAGAGCTCTTACAGTAAGAGCTGATGGGATGAGAGGGAAGATCCCTTTCCACCTATTCACGTTGTCCTTGGTATCCCAGTGCCAGCCATGGTGCTGCGTTTGCTTTAGCAGAGAACAGATTTCAGGGTGCTGCATCTAGAGCTTGTGGTTATCACCTTCAACTCAGCCTAATTTGGTCTGAACCACTAAGGAGAGCCTCTCAATTCCTTGGTTTTGCATGGAAGTTAATTCCATATTGTTAGGTTCCTAGATGGTTGGTTTGGTTTTGTTTTTTCAAGATGAGATTGTAAGAGTACTGCAGAAAAGGGTCTTTACTTGCCTTGGTTGATAATCTCCCTGCAACCAGGAGTGGAAGGGGCCTTTGTGTGGCCTGGGGGCAGCTTATTTCCCTGTGGGACAGCAGCCTTTCGCTTTGACTGATGTTCCCATTGTAGCTTTGCTCCAGGGACTCCTCTGCAATCTCAGTCCCCCTCTTTGGCCACTATTTCCTGCAGTTAAGGCTCTCTGGCCGCTGTTTTCTGCCTGTGGGAGCCATGGAGTCAAATGGCTTGTGGAAGGAGCAGAGATAACCAGCACCCCTCTGTTCCTCTTTTCCATCCCTCCCGGGATGTCCGGGTGTCCCTGCTCAGAGCTCCTCTCCGGATGAGATAGTGGAGGTGTCACTGTGGGGCAGTCGGGGCAGAAAACAATAGCAGGTCGAGTCCAAAAAACAACATTGATCAGTGAGTACATCTCTGCTGTCAGTGAGGGGCAGAGCTGCTCTGGGGAGGTCAAGGCTGGAGCTGTACCCCACATCCCTTTGGCTTCTTCCTCTGATAAACTACTAGGAGAGCCATCACACTTGCTCTTCTGGGAGCTTGGAGTCAGGAGCTCCACTGCGAGGAAGGCTGCAAGAGCCACAGCCTGTGTGAGGGCTTTCAAGCCTCTGTTCCTTGAGCAGTGACTCTTCCTTGGCTGAGTGGGATGTTCCAGTACTTGTTTTTCTGCATCTGCTTTGTCATCCAGCTCCAGCCAGTGTCTTCAATGGGTGAGTAAAGAGGTTTTGCCTTATCTCTCTTTGCCCTCTAAGGTTCCTGCTGAGCCTTGGTATTCTCAAGTGAAAGACTGGAAGGTGGGAGAAATATCCTTTTTCTTTGAAGGTGATGCAAAATTCTTTCCAGTTGGAAAGACCTTTTTGTCACAGAGCATGAAATCTCCTGTATTGGGAAACTCTCCTACCAAGGCACTGTGGGATTTTCCTCTCCTTTAGGAGGACAGACTGCATGCACAGACATTATGCTACCTTTTCACCTGCTTCTTTGACAAATCTGAACTGAATTTAGTGTCCTAATGCAGTGCTGTTCACTATATTGCTTAGTTGTGCTGGGGCAGAGACCTCCAGTGACACAACTCACACAGGATTAATCTCTGCAGGGTGGTGGGCTCACAAATGCTTGCTGGAGCCTGATCTGTCACCCAGTATGTATGCATGCCACCATGTCAGCTGGAAAACTAATGATATCATCAAGATTACAAATGGAAAAGCTGGGCTTCATAGCTAATGCTTGTCAGGCTGAATTGCTCAGGCCACGCAAGGAGTGTTGGGGAGGAAAAAAAATTGAGCCAAGAAAAATGAAAAATACAGGGAGCTGGAGACAGTTATATGTCTTGTGCAAACCCCCAAGCTTTCATCATTTGGGGAGAAGAAATGAGAGGCTGATCAGATGCTTCTATATTTTTGTAGTTTTTCTCCCTAAAAACTGAAATTAGTTTCCAGTAAGCTGTGCTGCCACTGCTGCTTGGTGTCTGCAGCGAGGCTGGCGTGGGGCAGCTCTGGCACACTCTGAAGGTGGCCATGAGGATCTGCAGAGCTCCACAGAGCACTGTCTGCTTTTCCTGCTTGTTTGCCTCCCCCTCACTCCTGCCAGAAGCTCTCAGAGGAATGAAGGATGTGAGGGAGTGCTGCCTTCTTCCCGCTCCCCCTGAGCTGCTCCATGTCCCTCTCCCTAAATTTTGTCTTTAAATCATCTTCTGGATGTTTGGGAGTCAACATGATCTCCCTAAATGAGTGTTTCCAGAGGCTGTCTACTAAGGATATTTCATGAAGTTAATTACATGAAAGCTAATGAGGGTGTGTGTATTTTTAGAGCTGCCCAGTTGGGGAGCTGACAGGGCATTCCCGCTTTGCCTCATTTGGCTTTTAACAGTATGAAAGTCTTTTAATCTTAGTCAGTGACTCACCCTGAGGCCACAGCAAATTCTCTGAGGGTTGCACTGAGGGAAGCCCAGGAGAAGCTCTGCTCAGGACACATCTTTTCCTTTTGGGAGAAGTCAAGCAAGCTTTTGGAGGCTGCTGTGCTGCTGTGGGTAAGGGCAGGCAGGGAGAGGAGGGTGACATGGAGAGCTCACGAGGGAGTGCCTGGTGAATCTCATCAGAGATTCCCTGCTGCTTTCTCCTCTCTGCTGCTCAGGAGAACTGGGCTGGTTGTGGTGGCAGTGAATCAGCTTCTCTGCATGTCTTTGAATCATGGCACTAGAAATTCCCTTCCTAACCCAGATCCATGCTCCTTGTGCCAGCACACAGCTCTGCAGCACTCCCAGCTCTGACAGCTGCTCCTGCCTTTTCTGCTGGATTTGGGGCCAAACAAGGTGTGGCTGTGGCTGAGGAAGGTGCAAGGGTGCCCATCGAGAGAGATGTTATGTTTGTCAGATATTTGCACAAGATTCCATGTCTGTGGGACAGATATTTACAGAGGGTGCAGCTAAATAAGGGTGACTTGAAGTCCATTCTCTGAAGCACTCATAGTTCCCGCTTTAAAATCAGTAGAGCAAATCAAAGCAATGAACCAGAAAGGTTTGTGTCCAAAGCATTCTAATGGAAAGAGTATAATGTTCCTCCCCCCACCCACATTGCATCCCTCTATTGGTAAAACAAAACAAACCAGCCCAATTTTAGAACTTCAAAAGAAATGTGCTCTGGAAAGCAGAGGCTATTCCAGTCCGAGATGCATTTAATCAGAATGATTGGTTTTATTAGCCTAATTTTAGCAAATAGTAATCAATTTTCCTTACTCAGGATGGGATTAGCATTCATTTTGCTTAATAGGGAGTAGCCTGTCATGGGTAAGTAGTGCTTAATCAGGTATTAAATGTGAGGGAAGATGGAACCTCTGGACTTTCAATGAGGAAGCTGCCAAATCAGGGTCAATTAGGAGAAGGCTGAAAATGTAATGAACACTTAAATTCTTCATTTCTGTTCTCCCTGTGGTACTCCTGAGTTTTAAGTGTTTGCAGGTGGTTCAGAAAGGCCTCTGGAAAGGGACACCCCCCTTGAACAGACCTGCATGTGCCAGGAGGTCCATGTGTTTGTGTCTTGCCCTCACAAACACTCACTTCACTCACAGCTGATCTCCTGTGCAGATCAGGAGGGTCTGGGGGAACACAACTGTGTAAAGAGTTGGATGTTTTGCTCACGTCTTCTAGATTTTAAGACAATAAATAAAAAGGTATGCTACCTCAATGGTGAGGGCTGACACTAGCTGTGGGTGGGTTTTAGAAGAGGCTGCAGGACCCATTTCAAGTATAGTCCTTTGCTCCAAGGCCTCTGGGAGAGTTACCAGTGGCTTCAGGAGGCGCTTGCAGGTGCTTGGTTAGTACTTGAACAAAGGGGGGATGTCCTAGTCTAGACCCAGTGCTCCCAGGGTATATTTCTCATGGCAAAATCACTGCCTGGACCCCAGATTTGGTTAATATCTTTTTTCCTCCCCCTGCCAGCTAAACAGCAAGTCAGGCTGTTGCATAATGTTGTAAGAGCTCTGTTAAGGTCTTAGAAGAACAAGTAAATTTAAGTTGAGCTGTCAGAATTTTCCACAAGACAATCAGTCTGCTGGTGGGGTTGTTTCTCCCCGGGGATCCCAATCACAACGATCCCATTAAGTCAGGACCAGAAAAAGAAATGCTTTTGCACCCTCCTTTGCTGTGTTTGATCTCTACCAGCTGTTCTCTCTTGCTGCCCGTCCCAGCCCTGGACCCCTGCTCTGCCTACATCAGCCTCAACGAGCCGTGGAGGAACACAGACCACCAGATCAACGGGACGCACGGGCAGCCGAGCTGCGACAACCACGTGGCCGGGGAGTGGTACCGCTTCACTGGCATGGCCGGCGACGCCATGCCCACCTTCTGCATCCCCGAGAACCACTGCGGCACCCACGCGCCCATCTGGATGAACGGCAGCCACCCGCGCCAGGCCGACGGCATCGTCACGCGCCAGGCCTGCGCCAGCTTCAGCGGCAACTGCTGCCTCTGGAACGCCACCATCGACGTCAAGGCGTGCCCGGGGGGGTACTACGTGTACCGCCTCACCCGCCCCAGCGTCTGCTTCCACGCCTACTGCGGCCGTGAGTATCGCCCTGGGCTGGCTGGGGCTTCAGTTCCTGCCTGCATTCTCCGCCAAATACCTCTCTTGGGTTGAGCTGGCACAATGCCAACTGCCCAATACAGTGTGTCAGCCCCCTCCCCCTGCTGGGAAAAGGGAGGAGAAAAAACCAAACTCGAAATTGGTTTAAACTTAAACTAACTAAATATATTTATACAGAAAAGAGAAAATTAAAAGAAAACTACAATATAATGCACACTTATACAAGTTAGACATAACAAAAAATAACTCCTCACTCCCCATCGAGCACAAATCCCACCATTCTAACTACAAATCACGCTGGAGAGCTCAATTTCCCAGAGACAGACCCAAGCAGAGAGAAGGACTAAGAACGAACTTTTTACTTCCCTAAAATAACATGGTGGTGAGCCAGTGCCAGGCCTGGGCCTCCCGTCCCTCCTGGGATGGCACAGTGCATCCTCCTGGGACCACAGCAGGAAGGAACTGACTAAGCCACTCCCACACCAGCTTTTATATTTTGAGATGATGTTGGAGTATGGCATGGAATACCATTGGCCAGTAGTGCTAGCCCAGCCCAGCTCAAGCCAGCTGATCATTTCAGGCCTGCTTTGAAATCTAAAGCCTAAATTTAGGCCTACACCAGCTAAACCAATAACACAGGCACAGAGAGTCTATGTAGATTAGCGATAGCGAAAAAAGCTTTGAAATAAATAACTGCTAAAAAGCTTTTTGTCTTTTTAGCAACAAAGGTATTTATTGACAACGTTGGAGGCACAGCCAGTTCATACTGGGCAAAAACTTGCCTAACTCGTTTGTGTAAAATGAGCCATTTATAGTCTTAAGTTCATAGTTAACACCTTCCAATTTCTGTATTAATGATTGAGTGAAATCTTGGGCAGAGCTTTCCTTTTAGCTTCAAATTTGGATAGTGGTCTCCTGAGTTCATCCCTCGAGTGGTCTTGAAGCATCTTCATCACTGTTGGACTTCTGCCTTTGCTTTGCTCAATGACAGGACCTGTGAAACTTGTAAAATCTTGGCTTTAACTACAAAATCTTGGATCTTTACCCTTTCATCCTATTGAAGTGTCTGGCTTGCTTTAATGTGTGGCTTCTAATCCATGGCACACTGGTCTCTATAATTGCAGGACAGTCTGTACCAGAAGCCACTCCAGCATTTTTCACTTTTCCAGTGGCCCTGCCATGCAAACAACATTTTGCAGAGCAGAATTAGAAATTTCACAAAACTAGGGGTTTTTTGGGCTCTTTTTCAATTAGAGGGGACAAGCATCACCTGATGTATCAGGAGTTGAAAGGGTTGACATTTTGGTCTGTGTTTTTGCTCATGCCACCTGTAAAAGATTTACTCTTCTCCTGCCAAGTTCTGGGGAACAAAAGCTGATAGAGTGAAGCCTTTGTCCTTGAAGACAGAGTTTGCATAAACTAAAGTTACTTGGGTCTCTCCTATTGGTTGACAGGCTTTGGAGGAGGTTATCTGGTTCCATATTCCACTTAGCCATGGATAAAATCAATCCAGCGCTCTCCCAGTCCAGTCAAGGCAACCAGAAGTGTCCCAGAAGTGCT
The DNA here is from genome assembly GCA_013396695.1 of Sakesphorus luctuosus. Lineage (NCBI taxonomy): Eukaryota > Metazoa > Chordata > Aves > Passeriformes > Thamnophilidae > Sakesphorus > Sakesphorus luctuosus. Next base: position 216,815 of record VWZD01001419.1, on the reverse strand, counting down.
GGTTGTCACTGGTGTGGAGGAGCAGGGACAGATCTGTGTGTTGTACAGCTTGAAGGACCACCAAAGGGAATCTCTGGGTACAGCCCTTGACCAAGACAAGCTCTAGGCCCTTCTAACAGGAGGAGAGCTGAGGGAGAGAAGGCAAGGAGGAAGAGAGAGAGAGCAGAGCCTGGGACCTCTTCCTGGGGAGTGCTGGCCACACCTCCCTAGGTAGACGTCTCTAGGAGGCTCAGTAAAGGTGAGAGGACTCGTGCTCTGGTCGTTGGTGGTTTTTTCCTCAAAAAGACAGCAGGGACACCTGCTGTCTGCCAAGGCTTAGAGGATGTAGCCCCTGCCTTTGTGGGAGTGTCCTGAGTTGGTAAGACAACCTTACGTGAGTAACCCCATGGTGAGTGGGGTGCTGACATGTTTGGGCTTATTGCTTTAGTCTCCATCCCTCTCGCTCTCTCCCTTCTCTTTGGGTTCCCGCTATTCAGTCACTCCTGTTAATAAACATACTGTGTTTTCTGAGCTCCCAACAGTGTTCAGCCTCACTTTTTCCAGCAACTGTAGAATCCACCCTGTTACACCTGCCTTAAGCAACCAAAGAGATATTTCGTGTCATTTTGACATCAAAAGCAAGTATAAACGAGGGTGTAGGTGGTGCCTAGTCAGTCCCTTGATGTCTGGGTGATGAGCAGACCTGCTATCACCCTTGCTGGGGGTGTTGAGCCTCATTCACCACTTCACAGCTGTTTGGTTTGGGAAGCACCTTTTCCTTTTCTTTGTTGTTGGTTTTCTCCTCTCTTGCCAGGTATCCTTTGGGGGGAGTTTTGTTGGAGTGTTTTTTGTGAGCTGGGGTGGTGGAGGTCTGTGTTGTTGGGTGGGCAACTTTTCGTTGTTGTTGTTAGTTTTTTCTCACATTTGTATATATATGTATTAAATCATATTCTGTTTTTAATTGTCTCTCTTTTTATAATATAAGAAGCTTGCTATTTTTGGTTTAATTTTTTTTTCCTCCCCTTCAGTTTCCCCCCCCTCCTCCTCTTCCCTTGGTGAGGGCAGTGGATTCTCTCTCTCTGTGTTGGGCAACTCAGCCTAACACACCACTCCAGTGGCCCCTCTGGACCCACCATGTCACCCAGAAGCCTGTCAGGTGCAGGGGGTGGCCTGTCCATGTGGGATTGATGAGTCACTTCCACAGCTGAGATTTCCTGTAGCTGACCTGGCTGCAGTGATTCAGTGCTCCCTGTGGGTGCTGTGGTTTGTCTTGGCCCACTGCCAAAGTCAAAATTTGCATCTGTGACTTGCAGTAATTAAACCTGATTGTTCCTCAGCAGCTTCAGCCCTTCATCCTTCCCACCCTGTAGCAGGTCTGTAAGTGACAGGCTGCTCCCAGGGCAGGAACCTGACAGGGAAAATGTGGTATTTTCAGTGTGTGCTCAGCATTTGTGCTGATAATGTTCTTGTTGTGTCCTAGATTTTTATGACATCTGTGATGTGGTGGATTGCCAGGGCCCCTGCCTGGACACCAGTGACTGCACCTGCTCCCCGGGGACGACACTGGGACCTGATGGACAGACATGCCTTGGTAAGGGTGGGAATAACCTGTGCCAGTTGCTGATGCTTTATTTCCATCTGTTTCACTGATGCTTGCTTTCCATCTGTGTCACTGATGCTTGCTTTCCATTTGTTTCACTGCTCATGTCTCAATCCACTGCCTTACAAAGCAGTCCAAAACATGAAGTATTCTGAGAGGACTTTTCTCCCTTGCTGCTAGAATGGGTCTGTGATTCTGTAAGTGATTCCAAGACACATCCCATGACTGAATCCATACTGGAGTGCAGAGATGAGATTTGCTTTCTGAAGGCATCAGCCCCACTGTCAGTAGCAGAGTCTCTTTGCAAGATCATGGTACAGTCTCACTGTGGTATTCAGGAAATGCTGTGCAGTCTGTCTTCAGACATTTCCTTTCACATGCTCTGCTGAATGTCTCTTTCCTCCAAAAAAAGGTTTTGCTGGCTGCTGTGGGGCTGCACACTAAGCTCCACCATATTTCTGTCCTTTTGGAATATTGTCCCTGGCCTGGGGCTTGAGGAGAGCCAAAGGACTGTAAGTCCCAGCACAGCTGCAGTGGTTTTAGGCAGCATGACAAGGGGGTGCTCAGAGAGCTGGCACTTGGTGGCAGAGACTGGCATGGCCGGGAGGGAGGTGGAGGGCTGTGAGTGAGAGCAGAGTGGGGAATGTGGGCTTTGGGGATTTGTGAGGGAATCCCCATGGACCTCTGAGGAGAGGGCGGCTGTGGTTGTGCATGTGGTGCTGAGAGGAGAGAACCTGGATTGGGAGGTCAGGAAGAGCATGGTCTGTGGGGAAAAGCAAGGGGCTGGGAAGGGGTGGCCACTGGGGAGCTGCAGAGCCACCCTGATGGACAGGAAGAGGTGCCAGTGTTTAGCGGAGGTGGGATCTCTTATTTGTGCTTGTTTTGGTGAAAGCAGAGCTGATCTAGGAGGTTGTGTGGCAGATCAGTCTCTTCCATACCAAGTACAGCTGACAAAGCAGGTGTGGGTGGTTTCTGTCTTCACACTCCTCGTGTCTGTGGGCATCAGGGTAGGGCCACAGTGATTCCAGTCTGTGGAGAGAGCAGCCTGGCCATTCTGCACCTACACTGGCTCACACTGATTCTGAGGAATGGTTTTGCTTAAGCAGCTCCACATTTCTGCAGCAAAGTGGCTGACTTAGCTCTCTCACATAATTAAAAGCATTTATTGGCTGCTTCTGTTCAAGACTTCCAGTCACAGAAGTGCCCTTGACAAGCACCAGCACTCAATAAATGTGTGCCAGGCTCAGAGGAAAGGCTTTCCTGCAGCAGGGAGGCTTGCAGGAGCCTGAGCCTGTCTGTGTGTGCTGCAGCTGCCCTCACCCTCCATGGCCAGGCTGGGCAGGGTTTCTGCACTGCTGCTCCTCCTCGTGATTCCCCAGATGGCACCACACCTCAGCTGTGCTGATCACTCTGGCTCACCAGCCTGCAGCTTCTCTTGTGTGGCTCACTCATCTCTCCAATGACTTTTGCTGCGCTGAGTAATTGTGCAGTCGCATCTCTGAGAGCAGCTGTGCCAGCCTTCCAGAGAAACCCAATAAATCCTGTTAGCCCTTTCTAAATGGAGAATATCAATCTTTTCTCAGCTCCCACCAAAAGAGGGGCTAAGGATGCTGCAGTAAAGCAACAGAGAAGTGGCTGCCCAATCCCTGGAAGTGTCCAAGGCCAGGTTGGACAGGGCTTGGAGCAACTTGGGCTGGTGGAAGGTGTCCCTGCCCATGGCAGAGGGGTAATGAGATGGGCTTTAAGGACCCTTCCAACTCAAACCATTCCATGAACATTAAGCAGCTCTGTGAACTTCCCTGTCCTCCTTCTCAGTACATCACATGCTTTGAATCCCAGAGTAGAACTGCTGATCCTAAGTTGCAATTTTCATTTGCAAACTTACTTAGGGGTTAGGTAAAGTCTTAGACTTCCTGTCACACATCCACCAACTGGGTGCCTTGCCTTTGACCTTCTGAATCCCTGGATCCATGTTCCACTCAGCCATGGATAAAATCAACCCAGCACTCTCCCAATCCAGTCTCAAGGCAACCAGAAGTGTCCCAGAAGTGCTGGTTGTCACTGGTGTGGAGGAGCAGGGACAGATCTGTGTGTTGTACAGCTTGAAGGACCACCAAAGGGAATCTCTGGGTACAGCCCTTGACCAAGACAAGCTCTAGGCCCTTCTAACAGCATCTCTGTGCCTTTGCCAGTAGCCCTTTCCCTCTTCACCTTCTGTTTTTAAACAGCTTTAGTTCTATTTTCAGAAGGGAAAGTGTGGAGCTTGTCACATGTGTGAAAAGCAGTGTGTGTGTGTCTCCTGGACATGATTCCTGCCTCCCCAGGCAGGCTACCAGCCAATTCTCTGGCTAAAAATACTCAGTTCACGTCACCTGTGGAAGGAGACACCACCAGCAGCTGCAAGCTGTGGGCACTGTCAGTGTGTGGGACCTCTGACACCTAAGAAAACTCATCTCTGGCCTGTCTCTTAAAATGGTATCTTGCTTTTTTCCTGCTTTTTTCAAGCTTCTGACATCTAGTAAATGCCAGCCTCTAAGCTGTTTTGATGAAACCCCATGTGAACCTTGATTGATAACCTCAACATCCAAGAGAAATTGTCGGTTTTGTAGCTCAGCAATAGCATTGTCTGTCCCTTTCTCTGCTTGATTCACTTTTTGCCCACAGAGATGAAATCATGTTGAAGAATGAGAATCTCAGAGAAAAAATACCTTTCAGAAGAAAAAAAAAGGCAGACAGACACAGAAAAACTTTAGCCTTTAACACAGAGTTAGGAGGAGTTTTCAGAGCTTTACCAAAATCTCCTTTCAGTGGGATTACTCATTACATTCCAGAGTTCAAGAAGTGTTTGGACAATGCTCTCAGGCACGTGGTGGGTGCCCTGTCCAGGGCCAGGAGCTGCACTCCATGATCCTTGTTGGTCCCTTCCAACTCCAGATATCCAGTGATATGATCTGTGTTGTCCTGACCACTTCAGGAGGCCAGGAAAGCCAGCCTGACCGGTGCTGCAGCCCCATGTGCCAGCTGTGTGTTTGCTGGGTGCACGTTCTGACTGTGGTTTGGTTTCTTTCCAGATGAGAACGAGTGTGAGCAGAACAACGGGGGCTGCAGCGAGTTCTGCGTGAACCTGAAGAGCTCCTTCCGCTGCGCCTGCGGGGTCGGGCGCACGCTGGGCAGCGATGGCAAAACCTGTGAAGGTGAGGCTGACCTGCCACAGGCTGCTGCACACAGTGTCACCACCCCCTCTCCCTGGCACCACTGGCTCTCTCCTGGCTGCTTGCAGCTGGGATTAAATGTCACTTGTATCACCTCTGCACTTGCCAATGGCATTGTTACTAAAATCTTCTAAGTGAGCAGAAAGAAGCCTCCTTGTTGTTCTCCCTGCCTCATTCATTTCTGTTAGGATTTGCTAGTATTTGTCTCCATGGGGGAAAGGCAGCAGTGCATCTGGAAGACTGGCTGTCCACACAGAACTAGTTATTGGTGGGGTTTGGCTCTGGGGATTTCGTGGTAGTTGTGTGGGGGCAGATTTGGCATTGCTGGGGTTTGACAGCTGCCAGTAGGTTTGGGGTAATGTCATGACACTGGACTAGAGCATGAGGGTCACTTTAGCTTCCCAGGGCAGAGATTGAGGGTGCCAGTGTGTGAACAGCAGGTAGAGGTGAGATTTGGGCTGTGTTTTGGCTGTCTGGTGTCTGTGAGGGGTTAGCTGTGGGCTCTGCTGTGTGCAGCTGCTGCAGTTCCTTCCCAGGGCTGGCACAGCCAGGATGAAAACCCTTGATGAGCTTAGACTGGTGACTTACAGAACAAATGGTGGGTTTGATCTGTTGTCACTAACAATGTGCAAACATCTTTGAGCAGGAATAGGCAAACCCAGCAAAAACAGACTCATGGCTGATGTTTTCTGTGGTGAGCTGTGAGGAGCACTGTGCCCCCTCACAGGCAGAGCTGCTGTGTGGTGTGTTCAGAGACTGTGGAGCCTCAGACAAGAAGAACAGCTACAGATGTGCCTCACTTCCCAGCTACCCAGAAGAGCTCAGTCTGCTCTCTGAGCTGTGTTAGTAAAACACCACTCATCCAGGCAGTGGCACTTCCCTGGGGAGTGCTGTGCTGAGAGCTCCCTGAGTGCTTGTCAAGTTGTGTGGGACCAAAAATGGTCTGGGGCTTTGTCCCTTCCACATCCAGCTCTGAGCAGGTGGGGTGTCACATCAGCCAGCTGTGCAGTTTGTATTCCTGAGCACTGCACTCTCCTGGCAGGGCTGGAATGGTCTGCTTGGAAACTCATTTGTTTCTGCTGTTCCCAGTGTTGGCTTTTAGGGCCTTTGATATATTATTTAATTTCCCCTACTGTAAGAAGGATGGTGCTTTTCATGAGTTTAACACTGCTGCTGGGGATTTTTACAGTCTTGTTAGTGAGTTTTATTTCCAAAGATGTGCCCTCAGCTTTGTGGGCCCTTAGAGGATGTGATTTACCTGTGAGCCACCTCACAGCTGTTGCTACAAAGAACAAATGCAAGAGATTTAGTTTGACTGCATGAGCTGGTGGGGCTGAATAGGGTCAAGAGTATCTCAACATTTCCATTATGATGCTTTACCCATTACTTTGACTCATATGAAGTGTTCAGGCTGTTGTTTTCCATTCATTGTATAGGATTCAGGATGGGATTTCCATTTATTTCTTTACATTTCAGTGAAAACCCCACAGTCATTTCTGATGGCAGTCTTGGGGAGAAATACTTTGTATTTATGATTTGTTTATCTCATATGTACTATTGTTTCACTGAGAACAGCAGTACTCATCTAGCACACTCATCCCAAAGGGTTAAAAAATCAAGCAGTGAAGGTTATTTTTTTAAAAAATTGTGATCCTGTTATTTTCTTTATAATAGGAAGCCAACAAGAACTGGAAATGGCCTTGCTCTCCTTAGGTTTTCTAATCTTCACAATGTATCTGGATGACCTTTCAGGCTCTTTTCTGCAGCTGCAGTGGCAATGAGTATGTTTTACACAAAAACTCAGGTCCTCAGAGAGTTGCCTCACCTGAACAGCAAAGATGTAAGACATGACAAATCCTCCAATTAGCTGTGCTGCCCTTTCTCCTCTGCACTTCAGAACAGGGGGAAAATTAGGAAAGGAATCAACCTGACCACCATGACCTTGTGTCCTCCTGTCCCTGAGCCAGCCTCAAAGCCTGAAGCTCACACACCAGCAAAACTCCTGCTAAATGAACTCCTACAAACAGAGATTTGTCCTCACCCTCCAGAGGGGCTGATGGAGTCTGCTATCCCACCTCCCTCACAGCTGGGAAACCCACAGGGAATGAGCACATCATCTTTTCTCTGGTGTTCCCTGCTGGAAATAGGGGCTGGCTGCCTGCAGGGCTGTGCTCCCCAGGACAGCTCCCCTGCAAAGTCCAGGCTTTAATTCTGGTGGGGATGAAGGGAGGGAGTGTGGGTCAAGTTTTAAGAGGATTTTCCTCCCACCTTTTTGATTAAGAAACAGCATAAAAATTTAGTTTAAGAGGATGTCTCAGGAGAGACAAACTACAAGGGCCCATAGGGACAGGATAAGGGTTAGGGTTACGGTTAGGGTTAAACTGCCAGAGGGCAGGTTAGATGGGATATTGGGAAGAAATCCTTCCCTGTGAGGGTGGGCAGGCCCTGGCACAGGTTGGGCAGAGAAGCTGTGGCTGCCCCATCCCTGGGAGTGTCCCAGACCAGGTTGGACAGGGCTTGGAGCAACCTGGGATAGTGGGAGGTGTCCCTGCCCATGGCAGGGGGTTAGAAGGAGATGGGCTTTAGGGCCCCTTCCAACCCAGACTGTTCTGTGACCCTTAAAAGGCCAAGGGACAGCTCAACCCTATTCAGCATGCCAGTCACAGCAGGGGATTTCATTTGGTGAGCTTCTTCACAGAATTCCTTGATAACCTCATGGTGAAGTGACAAGGAAATTACACAATTAAAGGAGGTGTTTCCACAGCATTTTCTTGGAAGCTGTCTTGGAGCTGTGTTGGTGATGCTGTCAGTTAGGCAGGAGTACCCTGGGCCCTCAGGGTGAGCTGAGTTCCCTTTCTCCCACAGAAATCGAAGGCTGCCACAATAACAACGGGGGCTGCAGCCACACCTGTATTGAAGTGGAAGACACGTACCAGTGTGAGTGTCCAAGGGGACTTGTTCTCTCAGAAGACAACCACACTTGCCAAGGTAGGTCAACAAAATCTGCCCGAAAAGTCTGTGTGAAGGAGCTCTTCTTAGTCTTATCCCCTCTGAGTCTGTCCTTTCCAGTTTGGTTAGTGGAGCTTTGTCATTAATGTCAGATCACCCAGAGCTGAGAGCCTGAAGACATTGCTCTTTTAACCAGGCAGGAGAGCAGCCACAGGGCCCTCCTGGGTGCATCTTGCATCACAGGTGGGTTTGGCAGTGTTCACTTAGAGTTAAGGTTGCTTAACATCTCCCATTATCCTGTCTGCTTTGGCTGTGTGTGCCTCTCACAAATCTGTGCTGTTAGGACTGACATTTTCCATGCTTCAAGCTTGAACATTTCAGCTGAAGTGGTTCAGTCCCTTACAACAAATTAAAGAGAGAGGTTTGGGTTTTTTTTCCAAGTATCTCAGTAACCATTCCAGTAAGCATTCCCATATCTTGAAGAAGGGCACTGGCTTTGATAGTGAGTGTTCCTGCTGTCCCTTGGAAAAGTGTCTGGGATACTGAGTGCCATGATCTAGTAATGGACTGGAGTTGGACTAAGGGTTGGACTTGACGATCTCTGAGGTCTTTACCAACACAATCGATTCTATGATTCTGTGATTCTATACCTCTGAAAATTGACTGTTGCTTCTGCGTAGAGGCAAAGGCAGCATTATCCTTGGAAAACCTTCCATCTGAACTTCACACAACTCTGTGCTGACTCTTGCATCTACAGCCTGCACATGGAATAAGCAAGTTCCCTGTTTTTGCAAGGATTTCCTTTGCAAATACATCCAGGCTGCCAGGGATCTGGTGTTACCTGGTGTGCAGCCTGATGTGTCATGGAATGCCCAAACAGCTGGAGGGACAGATCCAGACTTCATGGTGGCCAGCAGGGCAGTTACACCCCAGAGAGGAAGTTGGGATGCTTCTGCTTGATGCAATTTCTGCTTTTTTTAAAGCTTTTCAGAAATGCCAGTCTCCCAAGGGTGAGCATTGCACGCTTGGGGTCCAGCAGTGCTGGTGGAGGTGGGGATTTCCAGGAGCTGTGATTACAGTCACTGATGGAAGGCTTGATAAATGAATACAGAGCCATGTTTTTCAGTCCTGGCTCCCTGAGGGGCAACCCCAGCAGGGTTGGGAGTTGTGGATTTCCCAGGCAGGGCTCCTCCTGCCTGTGAGGCTGCTAATGAGAGCAGCAGCACTGCCGAGTGCCAGGCAGGGCTGGAGATACAGCATCCCACACAGTGGAATTGCTTGTTCCTTTGCTTTTATGGATTTATGTCCCCACTCAGCAGTCTGCAATTCTGAGCAGATATGGAACCGCACCACACAAATTTGTGGGAGATCTAATCAGGTTTGTATTGCTTCAATCAGCAGTGCAGGGCCAGGCACAGTTGCCTGGAGCAATTGGATCTGCAGCCTCTCCACCCTCCTCTGCGCTGTCTCTACGTTCAGAACAAACATTAATAATCTTCCACACAAACCACAGGCTTGGATACAATTTCTCCACAAAGATACCAGCCAGCAAAATGCTTGGAATTTTGCAGCCTATCCTAATATGCTACATCTTTCTGAAGTGTAGGGGTTAAATGCTTTTCCTCCCCTCTGTCCTGCCCAAGCTTTTTGTGCAGGCGAGCAGGGTACAAGGCTGTGGCTGGTTTGTAGCAGTGGGTCAGTGGGCAGTCTGTGCAGAAAAACAACCTCTGCTCCAAGCAGTTGCACTTGAAAAAGCCAAGGAAGGAGCCACAGTCTGGAACACAGTGCCCATAACAAAAGATACCATCCAGCAAACAGATACCAGATACCAAAAGACACCAGACAGCAAAATGAGCATTGAACTCTCCACAGAAGCTTCCTACCTTTGTTGGTGCAAAGCAGAGTTTAAACTGGAAATGAGGAGGCTTTCCCAGTACTCACAGGTGCTCTGTGGTGTATGAGGGTGAAGAATTGAAATGTTTGACTGGCACAGACTGGGTGAGGCTCTCGGGAGCAGGACATGGATACGGACAGCAAGTCAGGAGAGTGCAGCTCTCTGAATGGATGCAAGAGGCTGGAAATAAAAGTGGGTTCCTTGGCAGCAGGATAAGTCATTTCTGCTGGGCATCAGTCCTGGCAGTCAGGACCTCATTGCTTGCCCTGGATTAATATGTCTGCACACCTTGCCTTCTCCTTTTCAGCTCCTGTCCTTAGGGAACGAGGCCTGCTCAGAGCTGAATCCTGCTGGTGCACCACTGATACTGGTGGAACTGAAACACTGCTCTCAGTACTGGTTACTCTCCCTTGGGGTGGTTTGAACTGCATTACCAGTTCCTCTGGCATGGGTCAGTGTGAGGAGTTTCCAGAGTGTTTTCCAAAGAGACACGAGTTGTCTTGAATCAACAGTGGATCTGCCCAAAGGTTTCCTTGTTTCTGTGAGCACACAGCTCCTGCAGTGCCAGAGCATTAAATGGGTACATGGAGGGTCTTCTTTCTTCCCCTTTGTGCCAGCCAAAGACACAAAGACATGTCCTGAACTCTGGAGAATCGCAACTCAGATCCAAACTGCCTTGCCCTGAGTTTCACCTTTATACATGAAAAGCATTACATTTTCTTATTTATCAAGGAGTCATTAGGCCAGTGAGGCTTTAAATCCAGACTGAGCCCATCAGTTCTCCAAAGGATGTTCCTCTGTGTGCATTTGCTGCGTTCCCCAAGTCCCTTTGTCTCCTCCTGAGCTTTGCCATCTGACATGCTCCGTTATTCCCACCTGCCTTCTGCTGCTGATGGAGGGAAAGTTAAAGTAGTTCTTAGTTCTTTAAGCTTCTGTTCTAACCCAGCAATGTCATTATGGGAGCATATTGCTGTGGGCACTCTGCATACATTTTAGCATATCACCTTGGAAAGATCAACTTTTAATAAAAAGTTCTCCCTGCAGGTATAGAGGCTGTTACCAATGCCTCAGCTGGGACAGGAGGACTTTTTTAAGGGGCTAAAAAGGGCTTGTCTTAGCAGTGTGCCTTGTATCCAAGATCCAGAATCCCAAATTACATAATTAACAATCAAAATTAAGGCTAGACAGGGCATGTGAATGGTCAAGGACTGGGACTGTAATGAATTTTGGCAAAAAGCTTGGGCAGCTAGTAGATTTGCAGAAAGTATTGTTGTGGGATTTTAAAATACAAGAAATGGAAATTCTGCAAGGGGTTTATTTTTCTGGCTGACAAGAGACCAGAATATATGCCCCCAGTACACTTGTCCTGCCTCTAACTGTATAGATATGTATACTTTCAAGGAATATATATATATAGCAATTACTTTTTTATTGACGATTATTCTCTCTTTTTTCCTTTTGTCCAAGCTGTGTGTTTTCTCCCACTTCTTATATAATGGAATTTTAATTTTAAAAAATTCACATGGAGATCTGTATTAAAATTCAAAGATTGGAAGGAGGTGGGAATGAGTGAACTAATTGGATTTGTTTGTCAGAGCTGGGTTTATTGCTTATAAAAATATTATTATGGCATTTTGAGGTGCTTCCATTTTAACTTGATATCTATATGGAATTTCTCTGCCTTGTTTTGATGTGATTTAGGTTTGATGTAAAATCTGATTAAGGGCCTTAAAAAATGGCTTTGCCTGGGGTGTTGTGAATTTGATATCCATATCTGGGAAAGGCTCTTCCCAGGATGTAGCAGTACAAGAGATATCCATCAAACCTGTGCTGAGTATTAAGTAGAGCTGGGAATGCTGCACAGCCAAGTTTCTGCTGCAAGTGCAGTGATTGTCTGTGTTGTCTTCTGAGGCATCACTGTGGCCGCAGAGCTTGGGGCAGTGGTAGCTCAGGTTTGTGTTGTGTGGGCGGGAATGCAGGACAGGTGGCTGGGTTACTGTGAGGAGATAGTAATGATAAATGCTGCATGTTATTCCCTTTTTTCCCCCAGTAATAACTGGTATAGTCCTTCCCCAGCTCTCTGGTAGGTTTGTGGTGCAGACTGTTACTCTGGGGACTTCTCTTGCAGTTCCAGTGCTGTGCAAGTCCAGCTCTATCGAGGTGAACATCCCAAAGGACCTGGTTGGAGGCCTGGACCTTTCCCTCATCAACACTTCGTGCAAAGGCGTCTCCAACGGCACCCACGTCAACATCCACTTCTCCCTGAAGTCCTGTGGGACTGTTGTAGATGTATGTGTGCCTACTGCTGTCCTGTCTCTTGGGATCTCTGGGATCTGGGGACATGGCTTCCCTGGGGGACTTGTTTCCTGTGTTGCCACACAGCTGGGCTGGCATCCCAAGTTAGGAGAGCTTGTTCCATGTCCCCTCCAGGGCTGTGTCTGTCAGCATGGGTGCTGCTTTCTGCTCTCCTGGGGCTTCACAGGGGCAGCTTGACTGCCACTCCAGTGCAGGAGGCACAAGTGCTGCCACTCCAGTGCCAGAGGCACAAGTGCTGTCACTCCAGGGCAGGAGGCACAAGTGCTGTGCCTCTTCACTGTCCTATTGAGACAAGTTCTGGTCTCCTTTCCAAATATTAAACTGGCAGCTGGTCAGAAACCAGAGAGCTCATCTCAGCAGATGGGGAGCAGCTGGAATCTAATTCCTCAGCTTGCTGCAGGAGTGCAGTGCATTGCAGCCCACAGCAAACTGAGGCCCTTGGCTGGTAGGTGAGGGTGGACATCGTTCTGTGTGCAGAGTGTAAACTCACAGGTGCTGCTTTACGTCTGAGTGCCCCGAACAGTCACCCCAGAGAGCTCTTTCTCAGTGATCTCCCCTTCCCCTTCAACACCTTTCTTTGCTGCAGGTCATAGATGATAAGATCATTGCCACCAACCTGGTGACTGGGCTGCCCAAGCAGACCCCGGGGAGCAACGGGGACATCATAGTGCGCACCAGCAAGCTGCTGATCCCGGTGACCTGCGAGTTCCCGCGGCGCTACACCATCTCCGAGGGCTACGTGCCCAACCTCAAGAACTCTCCTCTGGAAATCATGAGCCGCAACCAGGGCATCTTTCCCTTCACCCTGGAGATCTTCAAAGACAAAGACTTTGATGAACCCTACAGGGGTGCTCTTCCCACCCTCAAGCTTCGGGACTCTCTGTACTTTGGGATTGAGCCCCTGGTGCATGTCAGTGGACTGGAGACTCTTGTGGAGAGCTGCTTTGCTACTCCCACCTCAAAGATCGACGAGATCCTGAAGTACTACCTGATTCAGGATGGGTGAGTTCACTGTTCCCTCTCTTGCTGGCGCTCAGGTGGGAATTGGCAGTGGGGCTGAGTTGTCTGTGTGAGGCAGGAAACACTGTCCCTTCTCCCCAGCAGCTTATCTGCCATGCTCCCAGCAATCACCAGCAGCCATCAAGCTGAAACCACCTGTCCCATCAAAAGTAATTGGGAGAAACTGTGGGAGACAGTGAAAGGTTACTCCAAGTGCAGCCTTCACAGGACATATTTCCCTGTAACTAGCCTTGTGGGTAATTGAGTTGGCTCCTGTAGAAAAGACTCTCTTTCCTGATATCCTCTCTCTGCCAGCCACAGAGTGCCAAACCAATGGGCAGAACCCCCTGATGGCCATGTGCTGCTGCCAGGCAGCTGCTGCAGCAAGTGGAGCAGGTTTCTTAATTTTCTTATAATGGCCTTGTTACAGCATGAGCCAGAAGACTCCATGGCTGGTCCTGGCTGGAGCTCCAGGAGCATCCCTTGCTTTGCTCTCTCTGATGCCAGTGCAGTAAGCTTAGGGTGCCTCAGCTTGGCTGTGATTTTCGGGGGGCTTGGGGTTAGTGATCCTTCCAGGATATGCTAAAAATAATTCCCTGTGGATCTGTGGGTTAGTGGATTTTGCATCAGACATTTGGGCAGCACTGCTGGGGACTCACCTGAGATGATCCCTGTTTTCAGACACTTCTTTGGGTGCTAAAGTGACTGTGCCATGCTGCAGCATTACTGTGGAGTGTTTGCATCCAGCAGCTTAACCAGACAGTGCTGAGGAGATGTCACAGCTGGGAGCCAGCCTGCTGTGCCCTAGGGAGCAAAGTCCAGCTGAAAGAATATGTAAGACATACCCAAGTGTTGTAGCCTGGCAGTCACGATACTGTGCTTGTCTGAGTCCTGTATGTTGTCTGCCAGACTATCTGATGAGGACAATTATTTCCCTAACTTGCCCAGGCTAAATTGCAGCTGGTGATGACAAGTTCTGTGTGATTGTCTCATAGCAAAAGGGTCCTGCAGTGTGCAGTACCCAGAAATAGTGTTTTCATCTCCTTGTGCTGAAGGATTGAGCTCTCCCTCCATCCTAGGCTGCAGTCCTTCTGTGCCCGACATTTCTGGGCTTTATGAGCAGATTTGTAATGGGAGAATTGATTTTATTGACTCCCTGCCTTGGCTCTACCTGTGGACCCTTCACAGAGTCAAAACTGCAAACTTTCATTAATTCCTCCTCATGAGTGAAAATTATGTGATTCAAAACAGCAGCCAAAACCTGAGCCGGGTGGAGAAGGGAGGAGGCAGAAAATGTCAGCTCTTGAGTTCACCCCAGCACTAGCTGGAAGGATTTGTGGCACCAGCAATCCCTTGGTACCTGCAGAGGGCATTAAAACTTCACCGAAGGGAAAAGTGGGCTGGAGCCTTATGCAGCCTGCTCTGCTCTCCAGCCTCACTGCAGGACCCAGTGTCCCCCCAGTGTCCCCAGACTCACCCCCTCCGTGGGCTGTAGTTAAACCACTCACTAATGATGTGCTATGGAGCTGAGTGGGGGTCTTTGTCTCAATCTGTGCTTGCAGCCATTCAAAAGTAAAATTAGCCGAATAAACACTCTGCTGAGTTGTCCCTGCTCCAAACAGTGCTATAATAACCCAATTTCCTTCCAGCAACCCAGCCCCAAAAGCCCAGGGAAATAAAGATGGGGATTTTAAATCAGTTTGGTTATGTAAGACCAGACCTGCAGGAGTTAACTGCAGCTTCCAGAGGGAAACACTGATTAAATTTGAAGGGATATTCCTTGGGCTTAGGGATGGGAAAATTCCCTCTACTGCTTCCTTCCCTGCCTTCTCCAGTCGGCAAGAGGTGGCAGCTGCTTTCTGTGGGACTCCAAACTCCTCCCTGTGCTGATGTGACCACGCTGGACATCAGGATTTTCCCAGATCCCTCCCCTGTGCTGCTGCTAGCCCAGCCAGCCCCAGAGCAGCTCTCCTGCTCCTGATCTGTTCCTCCTCTCTCTGAAAACAAAACGAAACAAGAGGCACTGACCAGTGGCACAGGTGATAAATGTTGGAGGCATCTGGGGCAGGGTCATGTCACCGAGCGCAGCCTGGCAGGGTCAGGAGCTGTGATTTATCTGAGCACCATGGAGTTAAGGTGGTTCCATTGCCAGGCTCACCTCGGGCTGCCCTTCACTTGCAGGCTGAGGTGGATATTTTATTCTCCAAGCCCTCCTTTCTGCCTCACAGCCCCCCAGTAAGAGGGTCAGAGCACAGCTCCCACGGCACTGCCACTCTGCTTCCTGCACTTAAGCACAGTGTGCACAGAAAAGGGTTATTTTCCCTCTACCCTGACCAGGCTCACCCATTTTCATTCCATACCTGTGCTTCCTGTCCTTTCCTACATCTCCAGGGTGGGAAGCAGGGTTTGGGGATTTCCTGGGAGAGTGGATTATAGTATGGCCCCACACAAAATGCAGAAGGGCTTGTCCCTTTGACTCAGGAGGTTTCTGAGCTGTTTTTGTCCGTGTATCCCTGATTCTTCCTTGTTCTCCCATCTCTCCTCTCCCTAGTCCCAAACCAGTAGGTTTCCTGACACCAGTATGGAGAACCTTTGGAGAACCTGGGATTTAGAAGTCAGTTTGAGCCAATGTCCAAGAATCACCCCAGTTTATGTGCTCAGAAATGAGGACATGCCTACAAGTTGGCTTCATGACCCCAAAGCTTGGCCAGTCACTTATGAAATATCTTTAATTGTCATTCCTTACAATCAGATGCCTTCAGGAATGCTACTTTTAACAGATATTTAATCCTGAACAGCTGAGGTGTATGTTTGGCCTCAGGGGGGAGGAATCCCTCAGGTTTTGTAGGTGCACAGTGGTAATTTATCAGCGCCCAGGTGATGGTTTTTGTATTTGCCTCCAGGGAGGTGCTGCTGACAGGGATCCCCCTTCAGGCTGTGGCCTCCACTGGAGCTGGAGAAATGGAGACATACATGGTGGTGAAAATAATGCTGGGAGCAGAGCAGTGCTTTGTGCTGCCAGGAGCAGGCACTGCTCTCCTGTGCAGAGAGCATGCTCATATATTCCTGGTGATGGAAAAATAATTTAGTGTTGTGAATTCGAGCTGTCTGACCAAGTCCAGCAGGAAGAAAAGTGTAAATGATACAAAGCAAAGTAAATCTGGGAGTTTGTTGCTTTCATCATCTGTGATATTTTAGTAATGTGTGTTCAGGCTTCATTTTAAGCATAATTTATGTGCATATCTATGTGTACACAGAAAGCACACAACACATTATACAGTGTATAGCACTGCAGACTGTTGCACAGGAAGGTGAAACAAGGACAGAGTTGCCTGCAGCTCTCTGGCAGTCCCTCTCTGAGGGGACTGGGCGATGTCCTGCCAGCTCTGCTGCTGAGCTGTCCTGTGTCTGGAGATGCTATTAGCATTGCTGTTGTTTTCCCCCATCATTCCCGAATTCTCTCCTGTGGCCAAAGAGGAAGTAGCAGAGATGGTAGCTTAGTCTGAGAGAGCCAAACCCTCTTTTCTTTTCTCTGGTTAAGTAGGCTGGAATGTCTTTTCTCTTTCCACTCCTGGGAAAGCCATTAAAGCCGGTCCCTCTGCTTCCCCCAGCTGCGTGTCGGATGACTCCGTGAAGCAGTACACGTCTAAGGACCATCTTGCCAAGCATTTCCAGGTTCCAGTGTTCAAGTTTGTGGGCAAAGACAACAAGGTAAGCTCAAAACTCAGCTCTCAGATACTGCATCAGCTCTAATGTGACTGAGAAGTCTCAGCAGTTGTGGCTGTTGGGAGCCTGACACAGGTACTTTAGGACAGGTTGGTAAAAACAAAATGAAGTAAAATCTGAAGGACAGTTGTGGAAAATCAGTGCCAGAGCAGGCTGAAATCATTGTTGTGTCCAGGGTGGTCTTAGTGCACCCCTGTGTGCTGGGTGTGGGAAATGCTTAGTCACATTTTGGGTGTCCTGTCTTTGAAACAGGACAGTCTGTAGTTAGGAATCGCTTCAACCTGGTGTTCTCTCCAGCCCTGGGGAGTACAGATGCCAGGATTCCAGATACAAGGCTACCACACTGTTTAATTCAATGTGAAACCAGGCTGTGGCACTCTGGGGCAGAAGCTGGGTGGTGGGAGGACAGTTGAAGGATAGTGCTATTTCCCTAAGGCAAATAGCTTTCCTTTTCTGTGCTGGAAGAAATTGGATCTTCCAGTCATTGTTATACTCAGCCAACACTGCCTGTTCCAAGCGCTGCTCCAGCTGCCAGAGAGCCCCAGTGGGGTTAAAACAAACGAGATCTTCCAAAATTCAGAAATTTCTCTTGGCTGTCTGATTACCACTGCTGCCACCACCCTGCATCCTCTCAGCCTGTGCCATGGATTCTGCTTCACACCTCACCATTGACCACGTGTCTGTGATTGCGGCTTGCGGGGATCCTGCTTGTTCTCCTTGTCATTTACAGCGTGGGGAGCAGCAATGCTGCCACTGCCTTTGCTGAGCAGGTTAAAAAGGCAGCTGCCTGCCTGCTCTTTGCACTCTCCTCCTTCCCTCCACTCAGCCCCTCATCACCCCACCTTTTCCTCCTTTTCCTCTCAGGCTCTCAGCTTTGTTTTCTCAGCCCACTTCAAATCCTCTTGCACGTTCCTCTCAGCCCATCTCCTTCTGAGGCTTCACATGCGCTTGACCTGCTTCCCGCCATGCAGCTCCTGCCGGTCCACGTGAGCTGTTCCAGCTTATTCCTGGCTGTTTCATCCCTTCCTCTGGAGGATCATTTCCCTGTCTGCCCACCCTTGGCTCTCAGACAGCTGCCACGCTCTGAGATCTCAGCCAGGCACTCTGGAGGGGGCACATCAGAGAACAGGTGGAGCAGCCGGTTTGGCTGTGGGTGGTGATGGTGGACACGGACCTTGTCGCTGTGCCATGGGAATGGTGTGGCTCCTGCTCTGGCAGCAGTGCCAGTGATGCCCAGAGCACTGACCCCTCCTGCTGTGTCCCCACCCCCAGGAGGTGTTCCTGCACTGCCGCATCCTGGTGTGCGGGGCCCTGGACGAGACCTCGCGCTGTGCCCAGGGCTGCCGGAGACGCGCGCGCAGGGCGGCCCAGGAGGATGAGGAGGAGGAGCAGGAGAAATGTTCACCTGGCAAACCACATCCTGACAGGAGGCCCCATCAGAATCGACTTTGATGAGTAACACCCACCCTCTGGACCAGCATCTCCACCCAAGACCAGCCTTCCTTATCAGTGCCTTCCCTACCAATGCCTTCAGTCATGGCTGTTTGAGGAACAAGATGTGTTTAGTAAAGCCCCACTTCTGAACCTCAGGACTCGTTTCCCTACCCCTGTGCTGATTATTTGTGAAGTGTTTTGGGCACCTGGACTGCAGAGTGGTTTGGTTTTACCTGTGTTTCTCCTCAGCAACCCTTCAGCTGAAGGGACTCTGTTGCTTTGCAGGCCTGAAGCATTTCCTGACTTTGCCTTTCCCTACATCTGCCTACAGGCTCCAGAACTTGCTGTCCTTGACTAAACAAATGTTATCCGAGGCCTTCTTGCATCAGACAGTTCAAATAGTATTGTAGCTGAACGTGTTTGCTGTGCCGTTCTGTGAGTGATGCTGAAGCTTTTGGGTGACTGTTAATAATAACAAGTGTAAAATATTCTATTTCATTGTGTGCAAGTGCCTTGGAGCCATACAATTGTCAGTACAGGCAGCTAAAGCTCAGATCTATCACAGACACACTTAAATGTTATTTTAAAGAGTAAAAGCTATTTAATAAGGTTTGATTTTTTTAGTGTCCTTTGATAATTGCATGCAGTTTAATAGTGTTTCTTCCTGTATTTAGTGTGTCATTATTCTTCTCCCTCTTTTCCCACTACCAAAAATGCCTTTCCTGAGTGCTGTAGCACCCTGATTGTAAGAGAAGCACCATTAAACATCTCAATATACCCCCCTCCCAGCCGTGCTGGTACCACGTGTTTGTTTGGAAGTTGTGATGCATCGCCCTGGTTAGAGAGATCATGACTCCAACAAAGGGATTAGAGGAATGCACAGCAATTATTCATAGCAATCACTTGTAACATTGGCAGTTCTCAGGACAGGGCTGGCCCCAGTGAGCCTGGTGACAGGGGACCCAGCAGCTGTTTGAGTGACCGGGGCTGGGGTCACAGTTACTGTGGCAGTGGTGACATCGTGGTTGTCAGGAACCTCCTGGGACTGTCAAGCTCCTTCCAAAGGAAACATGATGGATGATCAGCTCAGGCTCCTCTGGGCTTCGTGCAGGAGCAGGTGAAGGATTGGAGACATGGGGTGGAAGGAAGGAGGCACAGCAAGCAGGGAAGGACAAAGGAGAGGCAGCAATGAGCATGAGAGAGGAAGGATCCATCCCCACCACTGGCTGTGGCACTGCAGTGTGTTCCTGAGGTTCTCTGCAAGAGGCTCCTCCATGTGCAGCTCCATCCAGAGTGTTTGGAGGTCTCCTGGAAGCCCTCCTACCCTTCAGTACCTGTGTTCTGCTTTGGTTGAAAACAGCCAAATTACTGCAAAAAAAGATTTGTTGCTGCTTGCAAATGGATGAAGAGCCCCTTTGAAGGGATCATTTAGAAGGGAGTCACAAATCACCTTGGCAATATTCCATTTCACAGATTTATTTGTTCTGGCAAGTGAAATTCCAGTGAGGAATGGGCATTTAATGGGCTGAGAGTTTCATGACTTTTGTAAATGGCTTCATGGCTGCTTTTGCAATCTGGGAATATGTCTGTATGTTAGAGTAAATCATCATTTCTGTGATGATAAGTAGGTATAAGTGGAAAGTCACTTTTCCTGTGTTATCTGGCCATATGTAAAAGAGAAAGAGAGGAAAAGGCCTCCTCGTGGGATTGCTGTTCTGCTGATTCACATCTGCATTAGGACCACATGGGCAGTTTCCTGCTGTCACTTCTTTGTTCAGGCAGCCCCTGCTAAATACACTTGTTTTGATAAAACAAGTACTGGGAAATGAAATTAATGATCTGGTGCCTTCTGGAGAGGCAACTGGTGGTGTTTGTTTCTGTGAAAGGGATGTGAGGGAGTGATGGAGGGAGGGGTTCCTTTCCTGAGTTGTTTGGTTCTTCCTGACAAATTCATAAGGAGCAGCTTTTCCACTCTGCAGCTTTTTAGTCAAATAATCTGGAAGAGTCACAAGGAGGAGATGCTGTGGCTTGGCATGTCCAGGAGTGAACACCTGTTTACCTGCTGTCCTAGTCCCTGCTTTTACACCCCCAGTGGAAACAGAGATTGCTGTTTGGGGAAGGGCACATTGGCTGAATGGGTTGAAATCATCAGGAGCTGGGAATAAAACCCTGCCAAGACAAAAAGTCCACGAGAAGCCACGGGATGAGCAGTGTCATCTTCCTGTGCAGAGCAGGGTGGAAGTGAAGGTGAACCCAGGGTTTGTGCATCAACCCAGAGAATCCCATGTGCTCAGCTCCTCCCAGGGCCATACACCACTGGATAGCAGCGTGGAGGGGAAGCAATTTTTAGTTTTAATGCAGTTTTACTGTAATTCATGCACTGGTTTCTCCTATGCAGGATTATCTGGTGGTTTCCTCGAGTCACTGCCACCTCCTGGAGGCTCAGAAGTTCCCTTGTAGACCTGCTGGTGGGGTTTCTCAGATTACCACAGGATAAAATGCACTCATTCAGCAGCTGTCCTGTGTGCAGCAGGCTGTAGGGTTTGGGAATGAATGGTGGTCTGAAAGCATGAAGAAATTGTGATTTATGTTACTGTTGTCTGTCTCCAACCCATCAGTGTCTGGATAGAGACATTTTGTCCAGAATCCTTTGATTTCTCCAGTGTATGTCATCACCTGCCTGCCTTTAATATCACTTGAACTATAAAATATTTTAAGACATTTGCCAGCCAGTTGGCTGTTGAGTGTAGACAATACAGACGTTTTAATTTCTTTGTCATTTAAACATAAGAGTATGTTCACATTTAAACAGGCAACAGGCTCCATTTCACCAACAAAATACAAAGTTTGGGAAGTGTCTGGAATGAGGAATGTTTCCTTCCCATCCCTGGCCAAAAACATGTGTTTCTTAGATGGAGAATCAAGGCTGTCTGTCCAGCCTCGTGCTGTGACAGACACACAGAGCGACGAGCCTTGGCAGTGCAGTATTCCCTCTCCAGAGGCATTATCCCAGCTGGGAAAGGTCAGTGTAAATTAAGGTCCTCTCTAATGGAAAGCATTAAAGTCACTTCCATTTTCCTGGTCTGGATACCAGTGGGCTCCTGTTTCAGCCTGTTTGGGGCCAGTTGAACATCTTACTTCTGTTCTCTGCAAAGCAAAGATGACTGGCCAGAATAGGAGTACGAGGCTTAAATAATTTATACCTCCTGCACACATTTAAACCCAAACTGGAAGAAAAGTAACTAAGACAGACTCTTTCTACTCTGGTTAAATCACCCTTCTGCAGCCTGAACTTCTCCATGGCAGATGGAAGAACATAATCATAAATATGTTTGCAGAAGCCACTGAAATATTTACGTGGCGCGGCACAAGCGCCCAGAAACAACTTCCTTTCAACGAGAAACCCAGCTGAAAGCTGTCTGCCAATGTTATGTGTAGATGAAATGCCATAGACCACTTTGAATTCTAATTTTGCATGCAGTAAAAGCTCCCCATAACAGATGGGAGCATTAACCACGTTGCAGAGGAATGGTGTCTGAGGCTGCTGATAGCAGCCCCACAGAGGTAGCACGTAAGCCCTGTCATCTGACAGATAAGCCTCCAGAATTTGGAATATCTCATCCAAAAGGCCACTGTGAGCCTTCTGTTTCCCTCATGCAAAAGATGGGAGTGGATACCCAAGCATTTTGTGTAAAAAGGGATCTTAAGGGAAAACCTTTGTTAAATGGTATAGGAGGGAAAAAATTAAATAGGTGTGGATGGCACTGCCAAAGAAAAGCAGTTTTGTCTCCTGAGACTGGGCGAGAGGGCTGTGGTTTCACATCTGAGAGGGGGTGGGCTTTGGTCCCAAGTATGAGTCATGCCTTTATCACAAACACCTCAGGTCCTTCTTGTGTTTACCAAATCTCTACACGTTTTAAATCGTTTTAGGATCCACCACCTATTTAAACATGCAGGTTGTCAGGGTGTGTAATGATGGGATGGAAATGTCAGGGATGGGTGTCAGCGAAGTACTGAGAGCAAACTGCCCTCTTCAGTCTGTCACCAGTGGTGGAAAAATGTAAATAGCACGTCCATGGACTGGGAATTTCACAGGGGCTGCAGAAACTTAATGCCTTGCACTGCCAATTAGAGAGTTCTTGCCTCCCCTGATCAGTCTGTAGAGAAAACTGGCATTGGATCTGTCCGGCTGATGGACTTGGAAAGGGGCAGCAGGGCCATTGGGTCTCAGCTGTGGTGGCAGCAGGCACAGCTGCCCGTGTCCCCAGGCTGTCCCCGCTGTCCCCACTGGTGTGGGTGCCTTGGAGTCTCTGTGTGCAGGGCGCCCTTGGCACAGCTGCTCTTCCTCACAGCTCATCCCGCTCCTCCTCGCTGCAGATGCAGGCGCTGCGCTGGCTGTTCATGAAGGGCCGGCAGCCCAGCGTCCACACGGCGTTGAACACGGTGTCGGCCACCGACTCACAGGCTGGGGACAGGGACAGGGCAGCAGGTGAGTGACAGCACGGTGGGGTGTGGCAGTGCCCTGGCAGTGCTGAGCTCCGTGGGACAGGGACAGGGGTGGGCAGTGGGAAAGGGATGGGGCAGGCAGGTGAGTGACAGCACTGCGGGGTGTGGCAGTGCCCTGCACTGAGCTCCCTGGGACAGGGACAGGGATGGGGCAGCAGGTGAGTGACAGCAGTGCATGGTGTGGCAGTGCCCTGTGCTGAGCTCTGTGGGACAGGGACGGGAACAGTGACAGGGCAGCAGGTGAGTGATAGCACCGTGGGATATGGCAATGCCCTGTGCTGAGCTCTGTGGGGTTTGCACTCTGGGGCTCTCATCCTGTCTCTGGGAGTTGTTTGTATAAACCCAGAGGTTCCCTTCTGCACACCTGGGGCTCTTTGCTCCCCAGGGGACACTCGTTCCTCTCCCCTCTCACCCCCTCCTTTCTTGCCTCTCTCAGATTGGGAATCACCTGGGGCTCTGCAAACAGCACTGTTTGCCAAGCAGATTTCCCAGGAGACCTCCACATTGCTGTCCTTCCTGGCTCCCTCTGCCCTTAGTTTAGTCCATGGCCACTATTAACCAACCTTTTTGTGCTTTTGGGGAGTTATGATGCCAGCATGACAAATCCTCCTGCAGCTGGAACAGCTGACTGCCAGCCCCTCCTCATCCCAAACAAGAACCAAAACCACTTGTCAGTGTATAAATTGGTCCATATTAGGACTTTAGGGTTTACTCACTGGCATAGCATTGGCTTCTAGATGTGTAATAAATGTTGGAAAGCCCTGCCTTTGGGACTGTCTTTTCCCATCTCAGCCTCTCAGAGGACCTGGGAGCTCCTACTCCTTTGGGAGTCTGCTCAGTTGGAGAGGCCGTGGGGAATCAGTGGGAAAACCAAGGCTTTGGTGAGCTGGCACTGCTGCAGCTGGGATGGTTGTGCCCACACCAAGGGAGTGCAGCTGCTTTGCCTGAGCTCATGGTGACACAGTGGAGAGGATCCCAGGTCAGAGCTGGGGTGAGTGTGGAGGAGGATTGTGTGACAGGGGCTGCTCAGAGCAGCCCTGGAGACAGGGAGCAGCAGGTGTGGAGCACAAGGCAAGGGCAGGGGAGGTTCCTTGGAGATACCTGTGCCTCCTGCAGCAACCAAGGATGCTGGAGGAGTCCAGTCCTGCCTGGTGACAGGCAGAGGTGGCTTGGCTCAGCCCAGCAGCGTGGGCTCTGCTCCACCTTAACTCCCTAGGAAGGATTTGTGTCTGCCTTGCTGCTCCGGGCAGAAAGCAAAAAGGAGTGGTCTGAAATATTGGCAGAGATAGGAGGAAGATGGCTGTATGAGGACTGGAGATAAGGGTGACCATGAAAGACTGGCTGTACTCAGCCTGTAGCACTTATATCTCAGTCTGTATCTTTGTTTTCTCTTGCTGGTCTGGACAGTCTTTCCAAACAAGGTGGGAAGCATCTGCCCTAGTACTGGTGTTACAGACCTCCCATGTGCCCTAATCAGGCTGCAGCTTTGGAAAACAAAGGCATATTTAAGGATACCTGACAGCAGGACATCAGCAGATGTTACCAAATGCAGCCCTTACCAAAGGGCTCTTCTCAGACTTGTAGAATGAGGCTTCTAAAATTAAGAAAAATCAGGGTGGCACTTGAGCTCCTGACACAGCATTAGAGTTTTGTTAGCACTTGTGAGCAATCCAGACCTGCCTGCAATGGCTCAGCCACCACCCACACTGCGGAGTGTCCCTGCTGCCATCCTGATCTCTTATCTGGCATCCAGGTCCCCGAGAGCCCTGTCCTTGGCTCTCCCAGTCTGTGGCCCTTGGGCACATACGGGTTCAGTGTGTGGCCTTCTGGCTCTGGAAGGTTTTGGTAACCCATGAAGGTGTTTGAACTCTCTGGAAGGGCATCCAAGCTTGGAAGGAATTGCTCCCAGGGTTCTTTTGTTAGTGGTTGGTTTTTTTTTCCTTTCTACACTTCAATGTTTTCCAAGTGCAAATAACTAAGTCTCCAGTGTTGGGACAGAAGCTGGTGGCAGAGAGGGCAGATCAGTGTTCTCACCCACCCGGGACAAGTGTAGGGCAGATGTGCTGCTCCTACTGCCAATTTTGCTTCTTCCTTGCCCTCTCCCACCCTCCCTGCCATCTCTGCTTCCCTCCACAGGGAATGCCAGTGGGAAGCTCACCTTGGACCTTGGAGACGAAGCCGAGGCTGCGCTTGAGGTCGGAGCAGATGGAGTGGAGGCACCAGCGGAACTTGGCGTCGCAGCGGTACTTGTTGGCCCCGCAGGTGTCATAACAAACATCCAGCTGGTTGCAGCACTTGGTCATGGCAGGGATGCCCAAATCCAGCTGGGGAGAGAGGAAAGAAGCATCCCTGGGCTGTGTCCTGGCCGGACTCACACAGCTGGAACAGGGTAAGTGGCTGCAGGGCCCACAGGGCTCCTTTTCTAGAAGTTACCCCAGGCAGGAGGGAACACATTCTGCTCCCTCACCATCTGAAGGAAGTGATGCAAGTTCAGTGCAGGATAGGTCACATTCCCTTCTCCCCTCTCTGTCACAGGGAACTAACCTCTGGCAGAGAGGTGAGAACAGCCCCTCCATGACCATTTGTTAGTTTTCATTTGCCAGAGCTGATCAGAGAGCTCCAAGTCCTTGTCAGTGGTGGCAAAAGCCCCTTTTCTCTTTCTTCCTTTTCCCAAAATGTGACAAGTCCTGTGTTTTGGCCTAATAAATCTGCCCGAAATGTTTTTAATACCTTATTTCTCAGAGATGCCCCTGTAAGGCTGAGGACAAACACAGCATGGTCAGGGGAGTTCTGCCCTCTTGGAGCAATGGGATTGAGGGGGCAGAAGGGCTGTCTCCTGGAGACGCTGAACTCGTTAGCTTGTTATAAATTATTCCTCTCTTTGGCCTTGCTCATGTAATATTTAGGAGATGAATTGTTCCTTCATTGCACTGGTGATTGCCTGTGTCAGGAGGAGGTACCCACAAGGTCTGCAGTGAAATAGAGTTTAAGGAACTAAACCTAACATGAAGAATGGGCTGCAAAGAGAGGGGCTTTCAGAGCAGGAATCTGCCTAATTGCTGCAGAGTCCATGGGCTGCATGAGCTAAACAGCAATTCCTGCTCTGAGAGCCTTCTGGGAGTGCTTTTCCAGGTGAATCCATTTGATTTCATTAATTGCCTCTAAAATCACAAGCAGGTGTAGCATCAAAGCCCGTGGGTTTAATTCAGTGCTTGGCAGAGGCCAAGAAGCCCAGGAGGGGGTGAAGGGCCAGGAGTGGAGGAGCACTCAGGTATTGCTGTGTGCCCATTGCCACCGAGCTGCCCAGCACTGAACATGTTCCTGCTGCGTGGCACAGCTCAGCCTGTTCCCTTCCCAGGACTGTGAGCTGGGAGTGGGGGCTGTGGGTGTGGGGGTACATACACTTTCGGGTACCTTGAGCCCCAGAAAGTGGGAGCTACAGCCGTTGGGTTCCTGCGGTTTGTAGTGAGGTCGCGGCATCGGAGCCTTCCCTGGGAAACAAAGGACAGGTGTTAGGAAAGCTGCTCTTCCCAAGAGTAGCACCAAAAAGCAAGGAGTGGCAGGCAGATCCCCTTTGGTGTGCATCCCTAAATGCTTCATTCCTGTCCAGGAATGTGCCCCCGGGAGCTCTGCATAGCTGGAGTCACCCAGCTGGGTTTTTAACTCCTCCAAGAAGCTGTTGGTTACACCACTAGCTTGGCAAAGGGGTTTCTTTCCATCCTCATTTCCTTCTTGGAGTGTTGGTGTGCTGTGAATCTCCATAAAACTGTGCTAGACCTTGCATGTCTGATCTTGCTCTGGGCAGGTCTTCTTGGTCCATTTTCTGCAGATGGTGATACAATGCCACGCTTTGCAAATCATTTCTGTTCCTTTAATCCCTCCCTCAGCCTGCTTCTTAATATGCATAAAGGACCAAGAATTCCCTGTGTGAATAATTATTTACCTAATGCAGAAAAAATCCAGCAAACACTCAGTAGCTTCAGCAGCATTTTAATCATTTTAATCTGATTTTTGAAGGCATGCAGGCTCTCCTGTGTCCCAGCCATGCTGGGGTTTTGTGCACAGCTGATAGTGCTCTGGGTCTGAGGGGTGGGTGCTCAGGACTGAGGTGGGAGCCATCCCTGTGGAAATGTGGCTGTTCCCTTCCCTGTCTCATCCTCTTCCTCTCATCCCCACCTCACCCCTGTTTTCATCTAACCCAACACCCCCTTGGTTTGGAGAGGAGGAGTTTCCAAGTTGCTCATGTGCCTTGGCCCCACTGTGCAAGGAGCGTGTTCAAAGGTGAGAGAGGATTCTCCCCTGGAGAGGTTGTGGAGCCACCCCTCATGCAGCTGAGTTTCTCTGTGCCCTCCCTTGATGTGTGTTCTGCTTGTTTCTGTCCCAGCTGGGTTTGTAAAAGAGGGATCTCCAATGCAGAGTGAGGTGTTGGACATTTATCATAGAATATCTGAGCTGGAAGGGACCCACAAGGGTGACCTCCTGGCCCTGCACAGACACCTCAACAATCCCACCCTGTGTCCAAACCCTCCTGGAGCTCTGGCAGCCTTGGGGCTGTGCCCACTGCCCTGGGGAGCCTGGTCAGTGCCCACCACCCTCTGGGGGAAGAACCTTTCCTTGAAATCCAACCCAACCCTGCCCTGGCACAGCTCCAGGTGTTCCCTCAGGTTCTGTCACTCTGGGAAAACAGTGTAAGCTGTGTCACTGCTCCAGCAAAAACCTGTGTGAGCTGAGCCTTCTCTAAGTCCATCACATCAAGGGTTAAGTTTCGGCTTCCCTGAGCATTGCTAGAGAATTTATACAGATATAAAATGGATCTAATTCAGCCCTTCAGGCAGGGTTGGGTTCTTTTAAATTCAATTTCCACTGTTTGTCAGCACTGATAATTATTTAAGACTCCTTCCCCTTTTTTGTGTTGAGGTACCTAAAAAGCCACTGGTTAATACAACCATAAATCTGCTGTGCTCTTGAGAAGACCTTACAGCCAAATGGCTCAAAAGGTCTTATGTAGGAGTGTTCCCAATTAACTGAGTACCTGCTCAATTAAAAATTGCCAGGGTGGTTTTGTTTAAATAACAGATTTGCAACAAATAAGCACCAAACTGAAATCCTGTCCAGCTGTGAGATGCCAACAGCAAAATTTCCCCTTCCAAAAGAGCCTAGTTGTTATTTTGGAAAGGGATGAGAACTGGGACTCGGAATTGAAATGTTCCTGAGCTGAGGTAGGAGGCAAAGTTCAAACTCCACAGTGAGTTTTGCAGGATGGAGTCAAATTTGAATGACTTGCTTGTAATACTGATAGTAAGTGATGTTCCTGCAGCACTTTGCAAATTCGTGGGGCAAGGTGGTAAGCCAGAGTAGGGGGGAGACTGTCTGGGAACATGGAGAGTTCCAACTTCATCCCGTAGTTCCAAGCCCCAGGTAACTGTGTTTCCAGAGCAAACCTTCCACTGAGCTGAATCACAGCTGTTAAAATGCCTTAGAAAGTTGCCCTGAGGAAAAAAACCTTCAGGTGAGAATTGTGGTGATCAACAAAACACTGAACTGCCTCCAGGAGAACCCTTGTAGGAAACCTGCCCCTTGTAGGAAACCTGCCCCTCCTCTCTGAAGAAAGAGCTTCATAATTCCTAAGGTGCCCCTTGGTGAGCTCTGACACCACAATTAACCTCTCTCCCATGCCTTGTTTTCTGGTTAACAGGAAAACAAAAGCAAATCTGAACTACAACTCCACCAGCATCAGCTCCCTGCTCCTGTTACCACTTATTACTTGCCCATCCTTACAGGCAGGAAAATATATTTCAGGGCACTGCCTTGTTGGCACGGCCTTAGTGCTGAAGTTGAGTTTCCCTGATGCATCTGAATATCCCCAGGCTGTTGTGGCTGTTCCCAGAGCCTGGAGAGCAGCCAGCTGGCTGGAGCAGCTGCTGGCCATGCAGGAGGTCCCAGCACTGCAGTGCTAGGGGAATCGAGTATTCCTGCCTGAATGGATGGGCTCGGGGCTCCTGGCAGTTTTGGGTGGTCCATTGTTGTTTCTGTGCCCCAGGCAGGCTTTGAGCAGAGTGCCCCTGCTTAGCACAGCCCTTCAGTGCAGTGCTGGAGAGCCTGGCTCTGAGGCTCTTTTCCCACAGCCTGGAGCTGCCTCCTTGTCTTAAGCCCTTCAGGACCAAGTGCTGGGCAAGGCATTGAAGTCCTGCCTGGTCAGAGGTGGAGGAAGCTGCAAGGGCATTACTCCCAGCTCAGGCTCTTTGTTTCCCCTGAGATGCCCAGAGAGACTTTGCAAGCAGGAGCAGATATTTGCCAGTGAATGCCAGTGGAACCCTAATTTCCTGATTTAAGGGGGTAATCCATCAAGTTGTTTGTTTTCAGGCCTCACTAGCTGCTGAAAAATGGGGAGGAGAGTCTTGGAGCCAGAACAGCCAAGTGCCATGTGCTCAGCTGAAATGGATGTGGCAATCACAGGTGAGTCCTGACCTTTACCAGGACAGAATAAGCTGTTATTGCTATTTCTTAGCTGAAAGGAAAGAAAGTAGAAGGCATCGTTTTTGCTTTGTGCCTGGGGAAAAAGCATTCAGGCCCTGATTCAGCACAAAGATAAGGTAAAGGTGGTTTGTGTTTGTTCTTCTGGGCACAGACTGTATCCCACTGTTTTGGGGTCATCCTGGCACCCTCTGGCCTCACAGTTTGCAGAGTCTGTGGTAGAGACTGGCACAGACAAATGGTCCTGGAAGGGACCAGCAAGACCCTTGGAGGCACGTGAGCAGTGTTTCAATGGAGGAAACTCCTTCAGCCAGTGATTAATGAGCTGCTCAGCAGAGGATGAGAACTGGGATAATGATGTGCTTGCTCATTTCCCTTTCTAGGTAAAACACCTCCAGTAAAACACAGGATGCTCTCAGGTTGTGGGAAGGGATTTGTGCTGCTCTCTGGAGATGCTCCTCACAGGGACAGAGCCTGAGCCTCGGGATGTGTCCAAAAGCAATGACTTCTCCAGGATCTGGTGAGTCCTGAGTTGCCCTGAAACCAGCTCTGAATTCCAGCATTGCCTCAGGCACCCTTCAGTCCCAGCTGTTATTCCCACTGCCAGGGGGTTCAGCCTCTGCTTTAAGAAGGGCAGGTCCCTTTCTGCTCTGAGTTTGGAGCATGATGTGGGTCTCTGGGAGGCTGTCACAGCCTGGGACTGCCACACTGTGAGCATGGGGACAGGCTGCCTGATGGGCACGTGGCCTCCTCCTGTGGGGTGTGTGTGGGCTGCCTCCTCCACCCTCGGGGACAGATGGGGTCCTCCTGAGCTGCTGCAGAGCTGGGGGGCTGTGGGTCCCTGGGCTGGGGGACCAGGGCCACTGTGGGGCTGAGGTGCCTGGCCCCCTCCATTCCATGGGGCTGAGGTGCCTGCCTTGCTGCTCCCTGTTTGCTCTTAGCATGGGGCCTGGGGAGCAGAGCTGGAAGGAGTGGGAGGACAGGTACATATACACGTTATTTAGAAACAAACCAGAAATATCCCACAACTTTCAGACCGATTTTTAACCTCCTTGGGGCCCCACTCTGGCTAAGCATGGCCCCTCTGCCCCTGACAGGGAGCTTGAGGCATCCCTGCAGCATCTGTTTGTCCCAGCACCTTGGCTGCTGGCCTGGGAGGGGCAGGAGGTCCGTGGGATGCATACAGACTGAAAGGGAGCCTGTGGGATCTCCCCCCAGCATGGACTGTGTCTGTGAAAACTAATGCTCAGGGAAGGAGAGGGTTGAAATCCAGCTGTGCTCACAAGCATCTTGCCCAGGCAGTCACTGGGGGTGGGGATGCAGCTGGGGGAAAGGGGCTGCCAGGCTGAGGTGACAGAGGACAAATACTGCTGTGGGACAGTTGTAGGAGGCTGGGGAGAGGGTACAGCCTGTAGGACAACCCCTGGCTCGCTCCCAAGTAGGTTGTTTCAGCAGGTACCCTGCCAGTGGCTGGTGCTGCCTGTGTGTCACCCCACAGCCCTGCAGCTCTGCACACCCCCTCCCCTGCCCTATTCTCCCTGAGACCCCCTTCGTCCTGCCCCCAGGGCAAACCAAGCTCTTCCTTTTTCGTGCATCACTCTAAAGTCCAAGGCAAGCAGGAGCTGCCTCATTCCCCCGGGAGTACAGAAGGTTCCTCCTGGTGACAGCAGGTCTGCTCTCTGCCCTCCTCCAGCCCACGGCATTGGCCAGCTCACAACTGCTGAATAAGGACACTCCTAAGGTTGCTGAGATCAGGGCTGCGGGCTCAGCCTCCCCTCCGGGGCCTCCCTGCTGCTCTCCAGGGGTCCAGGCAGCGTGGGGACCTGTGTCCCCTCCTGCAAAACCTCCATCCCCTCCTGGTGTCCCCACACAGCGGCTGTGACATCGGGCTGTTCCCGGGCAGGGGGAGGAATGAGGGCTCAGTGTCCCCTCCTGGCACGAGCTGAGACGCTGTGACTGTGCCGAGCACAGACAGGAGGAGCTGGTTGTGGTCTCAGGGAAGGAGAGCAGGGAGAGGGAACGAAGGCGAGGAGAGCAGCAGCGAGTTCACTCACCATAGCGACACCTGTACTGACAAACTCCGTTCTTGCCCCCCAGCAGCTCCAAGAAGGAGTCGAAGTAGCTGTTCACGGTTTCGAAGCCGTCCCGGATGGTGTCGATGCCCCAGTCGGAGTAGGAGGGCTCTGGCTGTGGGGTCTGGGGGCTGCTGTCCTCCCCCGTGCCCTGCCCCGGGCGCAGGGCGAGGCACAGGAGCGCTGCCGGCAGCAGCAGCCGCCGCATGCTGCAGTGGGAGAGAGCTGGGCACCCACCCGGGCACCCACCCACCCCCTCCCCGGACTTTAAACGCTGCCCGGGGAGCCGGCATGAGGTCACTGCAGCCCCGGAGCAAAGTGCAGTGTGCCGAGATTGGTTCCAAGTTCACCTCGCAGAGGTGTGAGTTTGCACAATCCTGCTGGCTCTGCGGCTCCAGCTCCCCAAAAGGGACCTCTCCCGGGGGCTGAGGGGCTCTGTCTGCCCAGCACCCTCCTGCCCTGCAGGGCACTGCCTGGGCCACCTCACTGCCTGCCCAGCCTGCTGGGAGATGGAGAGTCTCTCTTTGTCCAAAATTGCTGCTGCTCAGGCAACAGATCAACACACTGAGGAGCAGCCCTTGCCTTTTCCCAAGGCCTCCTGGGCACGTGATAGGGTGGGCTGAGACACCCACCCAGGCTGGCTGCTGGGAGGATTGCTCCTGGCAAAGCCTGGGGGACTGCAGAGCCTTGGAGGGGTGGATTGAGCAGCTCTGAGGAGTTTAGGATGACAAACACTGCCTTCAGGGCAATTCCTTGGCATCACCTCTGGCTCCTGAAGGCTGATGTTGCATGGCTGGTTGTTACAGCTCCTGTGTAATGCCAGCACTGCCCAATTAAACAGGTGGCATTGGTGACCCCGAGTGAGGAGGGGCTGGCACTGACACCTGAGCCAGGGCAGGGGCTGGTGGGGGAGCTGCAGGTCCTGGCTCTGGGCTGGACTGGGTCTGCCAGGACCCAGGGGCCTGCTCAGCTGGGGGACAGTTCAGAGAAGTTACTTATTAAAAAAGAAACAGATGAACAGCAGCAGCAAAAGACAAGGCAAACCACTGATGAAGAATAGGGAAGGGAAATGGCATAGGAAGGCTCTGGCTGCTCTCAGAAAACTTTTGGGATGTGTCCCAGCACAGCACTGACCCTCAGGGGGAGCTGGGCAGCAGAGCTTTCAAATATATGGCAAACACAATTGCAGATTCTGGCATTTTACTGTTTTGCAGGAGACTCAGCCCCTGTGTGCTGCCTCTTCTGAAGGGCCAGAGCCCCGTGGCACTGCCTGTGTCTTCTGCACATGGCCATGTGTGGGATGCTCCAGAGATGGGATCAGGAGAGGGTCCACAGCCAAGCCTTGGCTTCTCAGACAGGTAAGTCAGAGAAGTGGGAAAGAGGAGCAGACAAGGTGGTTGGTCCCACTCCTGTGAAATGGTGTGCAGACAGAGGCAGCTGCTGCCTTCCTGTTCCCTCTGTTCTGGGGCCCAGCACTGCCTGGGCTGAGTCCCTGCCTGAGGGCACATGTGAGGAGTGCGGGAGGTCCAGGGGAACCTCAGACCAGCTTTTTCTTTTGGGAGAGGAGCCCAGGTGCAGAGAGCACTGGAAAGGGAGGTTGGCAGTGTCCAGGCTGCAGACAAGGAGAGGGAGCACAGTAATGCCTGGTGAGAAATCAGGGTGATGTTTTGTGTTCAGCTGGAGGTGCCAGGTTGTTCCTAGAGAGTCTGTTCCCTGGATCCTGGGAAGCAGCCAGCCCCTGCCCCCAGTGGGCCTTTTGTGATGCCTGTGGCACCCCTGGCACAAAGCAAAGGATGGTGAAGTCAGGATTTCCTTTCTGGGGGGCTCAGGCCTGTCTTGCTGCTCAGACCATGCTGGGGACTGCTCTGTCAGGCATAGGTGGAAACAGTCCCTGGAATGTGTTGTTATGGAGCCCCAGTGCAGGGAAGACTGGCCATAACAGCCCCACACTGTGTCTCACAGCGAATGGAGCTGTTGGTGACTCTGCTGGCTCAGTCCCTGCCCTGCCTGACACTCCAGCTTGCAGTCCCAGTGCTCCCAGCCCTTACCAACAGCCTGGCAGAAATTAATGTTAAAAAGAGCAAATCAGCTATTTAGGAATGGCTTGGAAAATATGTAGAGCCCCTGGGTGTCCATGCTTGGTGCCATGCTTTTAATGTGGAGCCTTTCAGGCTTGCTTTGGAGGCAATTTGAGAGCACAGCTTTCTTTGTCATCCCTTGGTCCCTGGTGGCTGATCCATGTGCTGCTGAAGGCGGATAGGGAGGGAAAAAATGCCGGCAGGACTGCAGAGGATGCAAACCACGGGGAATGTGGCATGAGCGGGATGTGCAGCCTGGAGGGGGTGGCTCTGGAGCCAGGGCTGTTTGCAAAATCCATCGGAATTAGTTAGGAAAGCTGAACAGGGTGGGGAGGGAGGAGCTGGCAAAGCGCAGATCCTGGGAAAAGAGGAGTCAGAAACTTTCCTGCCTGTTTGTCCCTTGTCCTGGAGCAAGGGTTTGTGAATAAAAAGCTGTTTAACTGCCTTTCCAAAACGTGGCAGCTCCTTGGCCCTGCCCTGGGGATGAGCCACTCGCCATCCATCNACCCAGACTGTAAGCTCTGAAGACCAGGAAAAATGTAGGACTGAGTAAAAGTAACGCCTGGAGTTCCCTCGGGAGCTGCTGAGCAGCTGCAGCAGAGCACCCTCCTGGCACGGGTGGGCACAACAGGTACCTGCAGGTTGTCTGGCCTGGCTTGGACCCACTGCAGTTGTAAATCCCCCCTCCCCGTGCCAGTTTTTCTCTCTTTCAAGATTCAGGGGATACAGATGCTGTTTGCCACGGTGGTGAACTCTGACAACTGAGTTCTGAACTTCATCCTGACCTCGGGATAGGCAGCTCCTGACTCGGTGCATTCATTTCTGCCTCCGTAATGCTTAAATATAGAGCAGCCCCGGGGCTGTGGTGAGTCACACACTCCCAGGGACACCGCCAGGCTGTTGGCAGCTCCTGCCTCGGGACAGGGAGGTGACTACACCCATCCCACTGCTGGGCGTGGGGCCGGTGTCCCCACACCTGCGGGAACGAACCCCATCCCACAGGGAGCTGCAAAATCCCTCTGGGCTCCGCATGGGGGGAGCTCCTGCTCCTCCAGTGCGTTCCTTTTCCAGAGCATTCAAACTGTCAGAGGTCTGTGCTGTGCCAGGTCCTCCCCTTGGTGCTCTGCTGGGGAGGGGGATTGAGGCACTGAGCGCTTTTTCCGTGGGCTTTGGGTTGGCTCCAGAGGGTTTGCTGGTCGGTGTTCAGCACGGGGAAGAGGCAGCCTGTGGTTCAGGTCAGTGGGTGATCCGTGGCCGCTTCCAGGGCTGGTGTGGGAGCCGGATGAGTCACTGGTGATGGGAACAGAGAACTGAGCTCGGTGACGAAACACCGAGTCCCGCCGAGGCGGGGCAGAGTCCGGCAGCTGCAGCAGGAGGTGGGTGGTGAAACATCCCTCCCTCAGCAGCGCTTTACTCCTGGGTGAGTCCAGTCTCCAGGAATCCCTGGACAGGTCTCTTCCACCCTGTGCTGCCTTCCCAGTTTGTAGGAGGTGATTCTGTCCCTCTGCCCCCCAGGTGAGACCCATCTGCCTCCAACCCTGGGGCCAGCACAGGGAGGACATGGAGCTGCTGGAGAGCCCAGAGGAGGCCCCAGGATGGGCAGAGGATGGAGCAGCTCTGCTGGGAGGAAGGGCTGGGAGAGCTGGGATTGTTCAGCCTGGAGAAGAGAAAGCTCTGGAGATATCTTAGAACCCTGTTCCAGTGCCTAAAGGGGCTCCAGGAAGGCTGGAGAGGGACTTTGGACAAAGGCCTGGAGTGATGGGACAAGGGGAATGGTTTTAAACTGACAGAGAGTAGGTTTAGGTTGTATGGGAAGAAATTCTCCCCTGTGATTTGGGTGGGCAGGCCCTGGCACAGACTGCCCAGAGAAGCTGTGGCTGCCCCATCCCTGGGAATGTCCCAGGCCAGGTTGTACAGGGCTTGGAGCACCCTGGGCTGGTGGGAGGTGTCGCTGCCTATGGCAGGGGTTGGCACTGGATGGGCTTTAAGGTCCTTTTCAACCCAAACCATTCTGGGATTTTATGGTACTGTCAGCCCCTTGCCTTTACCTCACCCTTGCTCTGTGACATTCACAGGCTTTTTCTCTGTCCCTGACCCTCTCCTGCCTTTCCAGCTGCAGCTGCTGTGGTCCCTGCCCTTGTGGGGTTCCTCCTGAGATGCCCCATGGACATGGTTTGGGTGCAGCTGTGCCAGAGGAGCCCCAGGTGCCCAGGTAGGATATTGGGGAGCCCCAGAACCTGAGCTCTGGTGAGGGATAGCACAGGGCTGATCCACAGCCCTTCCTTTCCTCCATGGGGCACAGCAGCAGAATGGCTGGGCATGGAATCCAGTCCCCTTTCCAAAACAAAACAACACTGGTGCACTTCAGACTCACTTCCCAGCCCGTGGGTGCCAAATCTGTGAGCACATCAGCTGTGCCTGTGGGCGGTTGGTTCCCCACCTGTGAGCCAAGTGCTCCATCAGCAGCACAAGGCTCCATTCCACAGGCAGAAGGATCAAAGGCTTCTAACCAGCCCTTGCTGTGCCTCTTGCAGGGTCCTGATGGCCACGAATTAAGCTGGAGCCCAGGAATGGCTGTGGGGTACAAACCACCAAGGTTTTGGTCACGGGAGACTCAGCCTGACCTTCCCACATGTGAGTGCTTGGTCTTCCTGTCGTGCTGTTGGAGTCTCTGGTGCTTTCTTTCCCCCTGGAACTACTCAGAGTAAGTGGTTGTTTGATTCCTGGCTTCAGGAAATAGATGTGTCATTGCTGGGAAAGGGTCTCTCAGCAGCTGCCCCCTTGCTGTGCCTGTTTGGTGTGGTTATTAAACCCCACACCAGCCTCTGCCACACATCCCTGCACTGGGGAACAAAGGCTGAGTCTCACTCCTCCCCCAGAGCAGTTCAGCTCCTTTCCCTGGATTTTTGGCACAAAGAGCTTTCAGCCCAGCGTTATCTGCCCTCCCCTTGTGTGTTCCTCACCGAGACACGAAGGTGTTCAGCAGCAGTCTGTGGGAGGAGCATCTCCTGCACCCCGAGGTGGTGAAGGGCAGCACATGAGCTCAGTACCCACAGATGGTGACACACCCCGTGTGATCAGCTTCACAGCAGCCACATACGAGGAGAGCTGGATGTGGAGGATTTCTCACTGCTAATGGCAGTGGCTTTTATTTTAAGCCTGTTCTTTTTTTTTTTACATTAAAAATTTTATTACAAAAAAAATGTAACAGTAAGGCAGTTTCTCAGTTGTCAGTCACTGTGAGCCAAACAGTTTTCAATCATCTTTAATACAAAACTAGATTCACACAGGAGCCACACTCGGGATCCAAAAGCCCTTTGAGAAATGATGAGGGTAAGGCAGAAAGCAGCAGCACCAATTTAATCCCTTAGTCAGCACTGGATGCATGGACACTACTGCAATGGAGAGAACAGGGAGTGTCTGCAGTTTGAAAATATGAAGTGATCATTTTGTCATAATCTGGAACATTCCTGGAGTGTCTCAGCAGACTGGAGGTTTAGTTTTGGGGTTTTTTTTTTAAATCAAGTGAAATTTTCTACTGTTAAAAAAACAAAATCTTTTTTCTTTCCTGAAGAAATGTCTTGGAGTAGTTCACTGCTTTAAATTCGTGCACCAAACCCTTTTTGCTCCCCAGGCACTGCCTCTGACAGACCTTCCTTAAAATGCTGTTTATCACTGGAAGGAGTCCCTGGTATTGAGGTGAGGGAGGGAACTGTTGAGCAAAATTCCCCAACTCCAGCTTGTGTTGGGTGAACAGAGATGGGAATAGCAAGCCCAGATGTTGTTTTCCACATCTGTTCATGGTGGCAATTCAGGGGTTTCATTTTCACTGTGTGGGACTGGCTCCCCCACAAGCATTTTGGATACCCCAAATGCAAGATCCCCAACCCCACACTGCTCATTGTATCCTTTTACTTGCAGGGAAGTGGCAGGAGTTACCTGCAGCCATGGAGCTCAAAAAAGGTGGGAAGGAGAAAGAAGAAAACCATGGATGGGAATGGAGAAGACTCAGGTAGGCAGAAAGGCTATGGGGGGTTTTTAATTACTACAATTTCGTGCTCAAAGATCTGCTCTGCTCACCCAGTTCTGGGGTGAACTGATCTCGAGCAGCTCCTGCTCTGGTGCAGCAGCTGCTGGGAATGGAGGAGCAGGACAGATGTGAGACTCTTACTTGTGCTCTGAAGGGCTGGATGGACTTGGCCTCCCATGTGCCACAAGCACAGGCAAAATGCAGGAGAGCAGGGCTAAGGATGAACAGTTCTGTGGGTTCCATTGCTATCAGGCTCAGTAGGAATTAACTATATATTTTCCAGCAAAGACCTTAAAGTGTCTCCTGTTCCTCCAACTATAGTACCTTCAACTGCATTCCCAGCATTCCAGAGGTATTTCTAACACGTTAACAATTGGTTTTGTCTATGTTTTGTCTCTGTTTTCAAGACTTTTACTGAGTCAGAAAACCCAAAATTGGAATTTTTTCCTTGGTGAAGACTTCAGGCTTGACCCCTAAATCAGTAAAACCATCATCATCCAGAAAACTGGACCGTTTGGACAGAGTCCCCTTTGGTTTCTGTCCTCATGCTAGTGGAGTATTTGGGTATTTTGCTAAAAATCCTGCTG
The DNA here is from genome assembly GCA_013396695.1 of Sakesphorus luctuosus. Taxonomy (NCBI): domain Eukaryota; kingdom Metazoa; phylum Chordata; class Aves; order Passeriformes; family Thamnophilidae; genus Sakesphorus; species Sakesphorus luctuosus. The sequence goes on along the minus strand of VWZD01001419.1, from coordinate 178,959 downwards.
TGGAAGGGAAAGGGTTCATGGACCTGCAACTAAAAAAGGTTCAGGACTATAAATAGGGTGACAGTTTCTCAGGAAACCTTGTGAGCTGTGAGGGGGATGAGGACTCTCTGTCACCTCATCACCTGAAGCCTCTTCACCAGTCTGAAATTCCAGCGTCCTAAGGCACGACTGTTTGATCAGTGAGGAGGGGACTGTCCCCGTCCCCAGGAGCAAGGGAAGAGCTGGCTGCTGGGACAGAACAAAGGCAGCATTTGTTCATGTGGACACCCAAATCAGAGGGGGCAGGTGGGCAGGGGGTGCTGTCAGGCTGTGCCTGGGGAACTGCTGGCTTGTGTTGTCAAGGTGAGGAGCCAAATTCCACACAGGGGCCGGGAAGGAGGACAGTTTAAAAATTTGGGGCTTTTGTGGAAGTGGAAAAACAGGTTAAAACAGGGTAATAACCTGTTTTCCAGAGAAACACAAAGCACACCTGCAGTTCTCTGGGAAAGCAAGAAGCTGAATGTCTAGGAATTGAGGAACAGGAATGGGTTTAATTCAGCATTCCTTTGAGGGGAGCCCTCCTGTGAAATCATCCCGCCCCTGCACTGTGAGGAGGAGTCTGGACAACCACTGCTCAGAGGGATGATGGTGACAGGAACACCACACACAACACCACGTTAGTTGTGGCCCTCAGCTGTATTTTGTCCTTTTTTTTTTTTTTGGTAACACTCATAAACCTCAATATTTTCTGTTCATGGAACCTCAGAGGGGTATTGGAGGGGAACCAAGAGCACGTTTGTCCTGTCCACAGCTGAACACGGGCACAGGTGGGGACTGAACCTGTGGTGGAGTGTTAGTCAGTTGTAAACTGTTGGAGATGTGCATTTGACACAGACAGACACAGGGACAGCGACGGCTCCGCGTCATTCCAGCTCCGATAAAGTGCACGGCCTTCGGAATTCCTGCCCCCGCTCGTGGAGCCATTTGTTGGATACTGCAAAGACACAAAGGGATGGGGTTACTGCTCTCCTACTGAAGCTGAATATGCTCCTGGCCAGCTTTTGGTTAAGCATAGGATTATCCTAATTTTCTGAAGGATTTTAATCATAGAATCACACGATAGTTTGGGTTGGAAGGACCTTAAAGGTCATCTTGTTCCAACCCCCTGCTATGCACAAATGGGAAGTTGGTCTAATAAATACAAGAGGGGAGAAAACTTCCAGTATAGCTGCAAAACTACAAAAGACTCCAAAAGAGATATAGTATTACATGTACNAGGTCACCTCTCAGCCTCCTCTTCTCCAGCACAAACACCCCCAGCTCCCTCAGCCTCTCCCCACAGCACTTGTGCTCCACTCCCTTCTCCAGCCTCGTTGCTCTTCTCTTCTACATATAATATGCTACCATGTAGAATATATATAACATATATAGAGAGATCAAGTATATAAAATAAATTAACAGATTCCTTTATAAAGAACTGAATCTCTGGCTGCTCTTCATTCTGTCATGAAGTGCAGAGGAAAAAGCAAACCAAGCCCAGCCCCCAGCAGAGCCCAGGGGGTACTTACCCCATTTGTTCCCCACTAGCACTGGGCAGGCTGCATGCCGGGTGCTGTAATCGCCTTCTCCGCTGGGGAAGAGGTTGTACCAGAACACAGCTGTTCCCTGGGAAGAGCAAGGCAAACCTCAGCATTCTGCTCAGTACAGCACACACTTGAACACCACCTTTCTTAAGCATAAAACAGGTACATGCATCTGTATTTCAGATTCCTTTAAACTGAAGGCTGGTTTTGATATTCTAGCTTTTTTTTTCCTTAGGAATGAGCCTCCTGTGACTTAGCCTATGTCTATATATACTTGCCTCTTTATTCTCTTCAAACCCCAGGCCAGTTTCTTTCAACTCCTGACCAGTTTTAGAAAGCAATATGATTTACTGAAAACAAGCAGCAGGCCAGCAAAGGTAGACCTTATTTGAGACCCTCTGTGAAGGAACACACCATTCCAGGGAGAATTCCCTCGAGACTAAACCAACTGAGAGATCTGAGTACTTTCAGGATGTGTTTTGGAGCACTGCAATGTTTGCAGAGCCTCCATTAGAAGCAGCAAAGTCCAAAAAGGACTGTGGAGGCCCTTGGAATCCCCAGCACTGCACAGAACTGAGAGCACCTCTGTGCTGCCACCAACACTGCCATGATTTTCCCTGTCCTAAAGGTTCACTTTAAAGCTTCCTCCGTGCCTGTGCTGTGTTCTGAGTGGGTGGATAAATCCCGGCTCACCTTCCTGGGCCAAACGCTGGCTCCTACTTCAGGAAAGACCGTGGCTCCCCCTGCTGACACGTCGCTCATCTGAAAGGTGGAGAAAGGCAGGTGAGCTCCGGCTGATACAGCCTCACATTTCACTCAAACAGAACTGGGTCACTGAAGAAGTAAACTTAGACCTCCCTTAATTAAAAAGGCTGAACTCCCTCAGTGCAACCCCAGCCCTGCCCCTCCCACTCCAGAGTTCAGGCTGTAAATACTGATGCAGACACAAAAATGAACAGGCAAGCAAGTAATTTTAAGCTGATGTTAAGCTTTGGGGGAAAATCCTCCTTAAAACACAGGGAGGAACCACAGGGTCTGGGTAAGAAGGCAACCCTGCATGTATTACCCCAAAGTTAGTGGCTGCCTCATTTGCAAGTCACTTCAGTAAAAAATCATAATGAAAAAAGCAGAATTAAGTCTCTCAACGGTACAGAATATGCAGTGACATGTTTTTGGCACTAGCTCAGGGCAGAAATGTATCACTTACATAAAACAACCAAGTAGCAATTCTGTTGCCTGTTCCCAATTCTTTAAAAGCATCTGGCTCGTCTTTCTGTGAACAAAAGCAAGCAGATTCCATCAGCATTTCATTTGGGCTGCTGAGAGGAGCCAATGACACACAGCTGCTGAGCCAGCAGCACACCACAGACTCATGCAGGAGAATTCTCTCAGCCCCTCCATTTGGAAGGAAGGGAGAATGCAATAGGAGGGAATTATTAATTTAAATAAACCAGGCAGTTTAAAATTCTGTAGGACAGGAAGGGCAGAAGCCCAGACTGCAAACGGGTAAGAACAACTGTCAGTCTATAAATCCTCTTCCCAGCAAACTCAGTTATTTAATTACACTCATCCCCCTTGCCCTTGTCAGGGAGGGCAGCTCTCAGTCCCAGGGTCTCTGGGGTGCCCCAGGCACGCTCTGCTCCCTCAGGGTGCTCCATCCCCTTTCCTGCTCCAGCCCTTCCCACCTGGCACTGGAGCTGCAGGTGCCAGCCCTGGCCCCCCTGGCCCAGCTGCCACATCCTGCCCCTCTCCCTGCACGCTGGAATTCCAGAGTGCCAGTAAACATCCAGAGGGGCTGTGGAGCTGTTCCTGCAGCTTTCCATGGGAGTCAGGTCTATCCCTGCCTCAGGGCTGTGACACCCTCCCCACCACACTCCACCTCTCTTTGATTCCAGCTGGGAAGGAAGGAGGGAGGAAGCCTCAGTGACAAACCAGGGAACTAAGAGCTGTTTATCACTTGACTTACAAGAAGAAACCCCATCTTGATGAGTTTTGATACCAAATTTTTGTCACACCTCCATTTCTAGAGCCCACCCCCTGTGACCATGAGTTGAGTGCACTAAAATTCCAGCAATGGCTACTCCAGGAAGCACCTTCTGCATTCCCAAACAGAACCTGTTCATCACCTGCAGTGCTTGGGAGCACGTGCACAGATCCTGACTGAGGGTTGGTGGCCTGGACTGGCAGGGTAAGGTTAATCCAAAGGGGTTAAATCACACAGAATTACGCCCAATAAATGACCAACTGAATTTCATCAGTCCACAATTTCAGCTGGAATAGAAACAGGGGGGGAATTTAAATCCAATGAAAAACAATTAAGGATGGTGAGCAAGACCTTAGTGGGCTTTTTCCAGTTTCCTCCTTTTTTCAGGAGTCTGCTTAGAGGCAACAACCTGCACAGGTTCAGCTGGTGGTTTAGAGGGCTTTGTCCACTGACAGGGATTAGAAAAGAGCTACAAAATTTAAGAGACATGGAAGAAGAGAGAGTGTCCCCAGCCCAGAGCCTTCACCAGTGACTAGCTCTCCTCCAGCTCTTTACTTGCCCGTGCAAAGTCAAAGTGGGGTTCATACTGTCCTCCCACTCCATAATTTGCCACCTGAAAAAGAGAAACACAGCGCCTGTGAAGAAGAAAGAGGTGAAGATAGAACAGGACTTACCCTTCCAAAATCAAAATGAGGCTCATACTGGCCCCCTACGCCGTAGTTGGCTACCTACAGTGAGAGGAGAAGCACAGGCTCTAGTGAGGCAGCATTTACCCAGGCACATGTGGCTGCCCCTGCAGCCTTTCCACACAGCAGCTGCAAACACCAAGCCCCAGGAAATGACAAGCTCCTGACAGCTCCAGGAGCAGCAAGATGCAGCTCCAGGTAAGGAATCTGGTACTTCCCAGGGCAGAAAGGGATTTTTCTTCTATAGAAATTTTTCAGCCTCTCTTCTCTTCAAAACATGTCATGGTGCTTTTACATCATTCAAGTTTAGATCACTTTATGTCAATACAGAGGATCCCCTGTCCTTGCCAACTGATTATACAAAATAACCTCAATGTTCAACCAGATCCTTGGGTGTTTTATCCCCAGGAGTCCTGGCAGAGAGAACAGCAGCACAGCAGCTTTCAGAGCCCCTCTCTGGGTGTCCTGCTCTCCAGGGACTCACACTCTGCTCACAGTCAGTGCAGCAGCTGCTCCTTCAAAGGCCTCAGGCAAATGAATAAAAACACTTCTAAATGACACTGTCCCAAGTTACACCTCCAGCCAGTGTTTCCCCTGTGACAGGGACACCAGACACGCTGCTGGCCTTCCTTAAGCACCAGTCAAGCTCAGCTACCACCCCAGCAGCAAAGCTGGGCCCTGCAGCAGTGAATCTCAGGCTCAGCTGTATAAATAAAAAGGAATGACACATCCACTTCTCCTCAGAGTCATCCCAGTTTCCCTCCAGCACCAGAAAGCCATTTCCCACTGACAGGCTGCTCTGCAAACACATCCTTGTTTCCTCCCCCCATTAATAAATGAGCTTTTGTGGCCTCCTGAGCCACCCAAAGGGAAATGCTGGCTGACATGCCCCCCAAACCATGCTGAGAGTTACCTGCAGCTCCTCAGCTGTGGAGACATCGAGGCCTGTGAGGTCCTGTATCCTGGTGTTGATGCGGGACACGACGGGGCTCTCGTAGCCCGACAGCCACGCACTGTGGGGACAGCGAGGGGGGTGGCACTGACAGCACCACAGGGCAGTGCTGACAGCCTGACACCCAGGAAATACTGCCATGCTACATGGCCTGAGTTTAATGAGTGTGTGTTTGAGACAGAACACTCAGCACTGGGGAAGGGGCTCTGACTGCCCAGGACTGAAGGAAACCTCCCCAACAGTGAAAATCTGCCTCGAGCTGTTTCCTCAACCAGGCACAAACAGGTTTTGCTCTTACCCCTTCCAAACAGCTACTTCAGGTGATGCCTTTTGAAGCAACACTTGGCAAAGAACAGGTGAGTTCCCTCATGTGTCTGCAGCCCCTCCATGTGTCACACACCCCCAGGCCAGTGCTCTGTGCTCTGCCCCCTCACATCACTTACCTGTGCAGTGCTACCACAGACCACCCTGACAGCAATTAGACAATGCTTTCAATTCTTTCCCATATTCCCCACTGAGCAATTTCTACCACAACAGCCCATTACAAATCTGCTATTTAGCACATGCTTGAGGGTACAAAATTATTAAGGGGGAAAAAACCCTCAAGCCAACCTTTTTTTTTTATATAAATGTGAAAGGTCAGGCCACAGTTCCAAAGGCACATTTCAAAATGTTTGCTTCCTACTATATACAGAACTTTCTGGCTAAAATTACTGTGTTTTAGTTTTTATCATCTGCTCACCCAATGCCTGGTTTTCTTGCTGTTTTACTCATCCCATGCCACCTTCATTTTACCTGTGCTCCTCTCTGTTTACCTTGCAGCCTCTGCTAGACATTAATATGGATGATGATGATGATTTAGGGCTCATTTTCCCCCCTTTTTTGCAGGAAAATGGAGACAGGGAGTTCTGCCTCTTTTCCCAGCAGCTGACTCAGCTTTGGCGCTCATCAGTGGTTCCTGCTGGACAGTAATCCCTGTGCTCCGAGCCCAGCTGGAAACCATCAGTAGCAGCATCACAGTATTTTTGATTAAATGAACTTGCACATCTCTACTAAATTAAGTTTTTCTTCTTTAATTTGCATTAAAAAATATAAATCCCCAGAATCCTTTTCCTGGGAGGAGCAGCAGCATGACACAGGACACGAGGCACTGACACAGGTTACAGAATCTCTACGAGCCAAAGTTTCAATGCCAAATGAACCACAGAGAAAGGAAATCAGACTCCTCAAGGCAGACATGCAGACACAGAGACAGATCCATCCATTTCTGCACAGTTAGTACAAGGAGGGGTTACAGCACAACCTGCTTTGATTTCAGACGGTGGAAGGATGTATATGAAGCTGTACATGAAGCGTTGCCCAAAGCAAACCCCCCGTGCTGGCAGGAACACTCAGAGGCAACCCCAACCTCACAGGCAGCACACACAGAGCCCCAACACACCCACCAGCTCCAGCTGCCTCTGTCCAGTCTGTGCATAAGGGCTTTAGAGGGGAAAAAACCAGAGATAACAACCCAAAGAAAGCCAAACCCGAAGCATTCCTGCTCTGTGGGTTATTCAGAGGGGCAGTGAATGCTTTGACAGGCAGGAAACTGCAGCCTTTCAGGAAGGGAAGTACTGTATGTGTCTTAAAAATAAAATTAATTGCCTGAGGACACAAAGGATGCCTATGAAAGGTGGAGGAACAGGGAACTGAAACCACATTCCAAGTGCCAGCCTGTCTGCTGAGCAGAGCTGGGGGAGGCCTGGAGTGCTGAGGAGTTGTAGTGGATTTAACCCCATCAGTGCCACAAAACCTGCTTTGCCTGGTCCCAGAATATTCCCATCTGTGCCACACTCCCTCCTCTGGCGTCTCAGCCTGGTCCCTTGCTGACACCCAGTCAGTCTCTGCCTCCTTCAGGGCCATTTCTGCACACAAAGGAGGATTTTCCCTGCTCTTGTCTGTCAGAAAAGAGGCAGCTCCCCTCGGCAGAGCCATAGGAGATGCAGCACTAACACCCTTAAAGGGTGCTCAGCAACCTTTTTTCCTTTCCATACATGCACAGTTCAGGGTTCAGTGTGAGTCAGTAAACACACACAGCTCTGCTCCTCCAGGGACATCTGCCAGAGAAGCAACTTCACTGCTCAGGTCCATGGGCACTGTCACACTGTGACACCTCCCAGCCCACCGTGGGCAGCAACTTCCCAACAGAAAAGGGACAGCCTTATTTCTGGGAAGTTCAATACACAACTGATTCACTTACAGAAGGAGTTGGCATTTCCTTAATAACTACCACCCCAAATTTGCTGCCCACACAGGTTTAGTGTTTGGCTGACCCACTTGGCTTTGTAAAAAGACACCCCTGAACTAAGTCAGTTTGTTATAAAACATGAAATAGTTTCATGAACGTGCTGAATTCACACTGAGGGGGTTGCTTTGCTTCTTCCCCACACCCACAGTTTATATATTCCTTACAAACAGATAGGAATAATAACATTTCCTCACAGAAGTATGGAAGGGTTTGGGTGGGAAGGGACCTTAAAGATCATCTCCTTCCAGCAGGGACACCTTCCACTATCCAGGTTGCTCCAAGCCCTGTCCAGCCTGGCCTTGGACACTTCAGGGATGGGGCAGCCACAAAAATGTCTTGTAATTCTGCATGATGTACCTTGAGGATTTTTAATAGCAGAACTTTTTATAGAGAGAAATCATTTTGGACTAAGCAATATATTTTAGGAAGAAAACCCAGACAACTCTCCACAGCATAGAGAGACCCCAAAATCTCAGCCCCTCAGCTGCAGTGGTCAGTCCAGGAGTGGACTTTACATTTTAGCACTCCATTGGCCACACAAAATACAGGCATTTCTGTTTCAAACCTTCTAAAATGCACTTGGTGTGTAAAAAAAGCCCCAGCAGAGAAGCACCAGGGAGTGAATAAAAGCCCAGACTGGTATTTCTGCAGTGGAAACTTCACCATTACGTGCTCCACGAGCCCTGGCTGCCTGCTGGGAGGAGAGAGGGGTGCAAGAAAAGGCAGTTTTTATCTTTCAAAGCAGTGTGTGAGTGGGTGGGTTTATTCTGGAGCTGCTGGCAAGGTGCCCCTGCTGACAGAGCCTGCCACGTCCCACCCAGGGAACAGTGGTGCTCTCAGAGACAGGAATGCTGTAATTGAGGAGGGCATTTGCTGGGAAGGAATGTTTGAAGGGGGAAAGCAGTCATCTAGTAAAAAAATAAAGCCAGCATTTTTTGGGTTTCAGGAGCAATGATTCATCTGGAATCCAAACCAGCTCCAGCAGAAAAGAGGTTTCCAGCAGGAATAACACAGACCCTCTAACTCGGCCTGCCCTGGGCTCTGGGGGGGATTTCTACTCCTGCTCCAAATTTAGGTGTCAAGTTCTTTTGCAAAGTCCACACACATCCTGGAAATCTGCACAGGGAGGAATGCAAAGGCAAGGGGAAGCAGGAGAAGGGCAGTCCCCCTCCACTCTCAAGGCTGTTCTACCCTCAAAAAATGATCTTCCCCAACTTCTTGGGTCTTTCTTCACAATTCTAATTCCAGTTTCCAGTGAGAGACTGGATTTAAAACCTTAGCTCAAGTAAGATCTGGTTTAATTTTTGGGAGTTGCTTTGGTACACTGGAAGGAAGTGCCACAGTGCAACCTTTCTAAGAGCCAAACCTGAAGTATTTCAGGTCCCATTCCCCTGAAACTGGCCAGGAGCTCTATCCCAGCTTTTTACTTGGCTTCTAATGCTGGGTGGTGCTTTGTGCTATTTTCTCTGACTGTAGCAGCTGCAGTACCTCAGGGCATAACACTTCCTACTGAGGAAAAATCACAACTCTAAATAAAAAGTTCTTTTACTAAGGCTCAGCTATTTAAATAGAGGGCAATTATGCATCCCAATTTCCATCAGTGATCTGACTCTGCAGCTCCTCATATTAGCACATCAAGTTTGACAGAAACCATGAGGGGATGGAGGAGGTTGCTCAGCAATGCCCCAGAGCTGTTTGGCACAGAGGACAAACCCCAAGACTCAGGAAATGCTGCCTTTACAACAGGCAATGACAAACAACCAAGGTAGGTAAGACATGGACAGACTTGAACATTAAAAGCCAAAAATAAAATTTAAATGCAACACATGACCAAGAGGAAGACAAATGTTCCTACAGTCCCTCTGGGGGTGGGGGGCCAGCTTTAAGGAGCAAACAGACCATTCCCAAAGGATTCCCACTACCTGTGTGTGCCCATGAGGACACAGACCCACATCCTGCAAAGGTGCAAGGCAGTTTCCAAAGGATAAACATTAATGTTTTCAGCTTGTAACAACAGTGGCCTTAACGATCCGACCTCAGCTCCAATGGTTTCCCAGTTTTTCTAAGACTTATAATCACTCCTGAATCACAATAACCTTCCTGTGATCCACTGTCTGGAAGCAAATGTAGCTTTGCAAAGAAATTCAGAGCTCCCTAAAAGCCCTTAAGCTACAGACCATTCTCATTTCAGGGGGTTTGTACAAAGCTGCTGAAAGGTCACTGAGCTTCTAGTGAAGCAGCAACTCCATTCCATCATTCTGACAGGGAAGTCCCTCACAGTCACCACCTGGCTCTTATTTGCAGCATTCCCAGGAATCACAGCAGCTCCTGGCTGTAAGCAGGTATGGATGTAAGGAGGTTTAGGAGCAGAGGTGAGCCAGGCAGGTCTCTGTTGCACTGGGAGTGTCAGCACAGCCCCACGCTCACGTTTAGTGTGTTAGTTGGAGAAGACAAGACATGCTCAGCCTAAGAGGGCACTTCCACCTTGGAATAACCACCATTTCCAGTCAATCCCTACTCCAGCAGACCACATGCTCTTTATGCCAGCTCAGCTCACTTGGGCCACTGTCTAAAGGAAGCCTCTAATGCAGAGAAGTCACGCCCAATCCTTGCCCCACATTCAGCACCGAAGCAGCACAGCCCCAGAACAGACTTCCTCGGACAGGGAATCCCTCGGGAAGACGTTCCCTTACCTCTTAGAGACTCTGTAATGTGCTGTGGTCAGTTTCCCAGTCTCAGGGTCATGAACAGTAGCACGGCTCAGCTACAAAAAGAGAAAGGACAAGGCTTACCCACCTCGCAGGCTGCGCTCTGCCAACCCCAGGGGTTCGAGAGGGTTCCGATTGGTCCGGATGCAAAGCTCCAAATTAGCAATGTTGGAAGGGCAACACAAGCTGCAGCTGCCGTGTCCAAATCACACCAAATTGGTTGGAAAAATTTGGTTAGATTGTCCTTTCACTTTTTTCCTCCCTTTTTAAAATTTTTTTTTTGTTTATACTCAAGACTTTCTGCAAGTAATTTCTGATGCTGAGTTTCCCAGACAATTCCTCTCCACCCAGAAGCTCCAATCCTTGCTGATGGTGTGCGTGGCCAACCTTAATTACCATGGCTAAAAACGGGGGAGGGCAGGCAGGGCCAGGTGGTTTCAGATCCAGCCAATTTTGGAAAACACTGCCTAAATTCAGTGCTTGCAGTGCTTAATAGACAAGCTGAAAAGAACCAGGAGCCCAGTGAAAACGAGCCAGATTTGTGTCAGGCAGGAGGTAAAGGAGCCCAGCTGGGAATATGGGATTATCCTGGACAAGGAGATGCTGTGTGTGTGCACAGCAAGGACTCAGAGCATCTCTTACACCTGTAAAGGCACTTCAAGGTCCACTACATTTTCCAAGGAAAGGGAGGACAGTTCTTGGTTGGTGAGAAGAACAAGAGGAAAGGAATACATAAATTAAACCCCAAATCCACATTTTACTGAAGGTTTTGTAGCACCGCATGTTTTTCACGCCGACTGCAGAGACAGGATCGTTGGAAAACACACACCGAGAAGGCACCCAAAAAAAGCAGGAACAGATCAAAATACGCCCCCAGAACTTCCAGCTGAAGGAAGAGACTGAGAAACTCAGCAGTGACAGCCTGTTAGAGATCTGCAGGGAATAGCACGGTGGACTCCACAGCTGTTCCTCAGCCCACCTCTTGTCTCCCCACAATGAGCAGGACGCACACACTCATTCCAGGCCCAAAACCTGCGGCATGGAGCTCTCTTACCTTTTGCTAATTCTGTAATGTGCCGTCTCCAAGGCTCCCGTTATGGGGTTTGAAATGGTGGCTCGCCTCAGCTGTGAAGCGAACCATCAGAATAGTTGCATTACAAGCACAATCTGCATCCCAGCAATCCGACCATTCAGAAGCCTGGCGGGAATAACGCCCCGGAGCCGCCACGCCACCGCCCCGGCACTGCCTCCTGGAGGGGGTGGGAGACACGGGGAGGGAGGGGCAGGCTCCCCTTTCACCAGAGAGGGGGTTTTGTTTGTTTGTTTGTTTGTTGAACAGTGTTAGAGAAGATTGGTTTTGCCAGACTGTTTCCGAGTCTGCAGCAAGAACAACAGTTGCTGAATGAAGCAAACTGGTGGCTTTCCTTCCTTTTGTGTTGCAACAGCTGCTGGGAGCAGCACAGTGCTGTGGCACGTGTCCTACTGGTGCTTTGTGACTCTGTCCTGCTCGTGGATGAGGAGCTTTACAGGTAAATTTGGCCCAGGCAGCACCATGATCCTGAATAAGATGAATAAACCCTCCTTTCTCAGCTCTTCCTATCCCAGCAGGAGCACTGAATTCCTCTGTGCTCACACAAACTGCTGTGTCAGCCATGGTCACACACTCCATTCCCAAGACACACACAGTGGGAACTCTTGGCTCAAGGCCTCCCTTTCCCTCTGCTGTGCTCCATCTGCTTTGTGCCATCCTGTGTATGTCAATATTCCACTTCAGAGCCCTCCATGCACCCTTTAACGTGGTTCCTGTACCATCAGATACTCCTTCACTCCTAACTGGGAAGGCTGAGGTGCAGAAGAGGCACAATGCAATGCCAAGCCCCAAGCAATCACAAGTATTTCTCTACTGTTAAAATAAACTCAGTAAATCAACATCTGCTAACAAGAAAAGGTACTGGGAGCTCCTCATATGCTCCTCTCCTCTCATCCCATGCAGACACATGAAAACCAAGGCACAAATCACAATTCCAGTGAAACTCCCAGAGCTGAATAATGAAGCTCCATCCTGCCAGCACAGCAGAAGGCTGGGCAAAGATCAGACAGGGGATGGCAACATCCCAAGCACTGGGAAGAAGGAGATGACCTTTCAGTCTCCACAAACACAACCCTTTTGCTGCTGAGCCGTGCAAGGCCTCAGCCACAGGGAATAATGACACCCACATACAGATGCTCCTGCATTAATGGACTGTGGATCTCCAAGTCTTTGCCAAATGTTTGACAGGAAACAACGACCTCAGCAAGTTCAGAACTTACAATGACCATGTTCCCAGGTTTTCTGCTCCCTAAGGAAGTGACCTGGTCATATTCCACAGACACAATGCCAGTGCTTCTGCAGCAGCAAATCACCTACAGCCCAGCACCCAGGGCTCTGATTCCCAGCCCTGCAGCAAAGCTGCCTGACAGGAGAGCAGGAGATGCCCTCAGGCACCTGCAGTGAAAAGCTTGTCCTTCCTGCCTGCAGTTCAGAATGTTACCTCAGAAATCAGAGCAGAACCACTGAGGTTGGAAAAGACCTCCAAGATCGAGTGCAACCTGTGACCGATCCCACCTTGTCACCAGAACAGAGCACTGAGTGTCACATCCAGTGGACTTGGATTATCATTCCTTGGATTATTATCTGCATTCAGAAACAGGAAAGTTTGCACCCAGTGTCTGAACAGGGTTGATGAGCCACCATTGTCAATAAGAGGGCAAATATCACCAGCTAAGTCCTGCCCTCTTAAAGCAATTCCATCTGCAGGCAAATTCCAAGCCTGGGAGACAGAAGTTGATTTTATACCATAATGGAGACTGCAACCACTCTTTCTTGTCTGTACAGTAAGGTAGCATTCCAGGAGCAGAGGAATGGCTGCCTTTCCCTAGCCAGCACTCTTCTCCAGACTTCAAAGTCAAAACCAAAATTCAGAGAACAAAAAAAAAATTCAGGAATATTCCAAGGCACCTTCGCTAGAGTAGGTTTGTGTTCTGCTGGAGAACATTCCCCTCCTCATCTGAACCAGTGTGTGCTGAAACTGTGCCTGCTGGAAGAGCCCGGCAACCCTGCCCTGCAGTTCCCTGGCTCTGAACTCCTCTCACAGCATTTCCAGCTTTCCCACCATCTCCTTCAGAGAGTGTCCACCGAGAGCTGCGAGGTGAGGACAGCGAGGTGTGAGGGCACTGCACACACCCTGCACTCCAGAGGAGCCAGGCACACCCACTCAGGCAGGAAACACACGTGGAACTGCAGATTCCAAAGGCAAAGGAGCATGAGGCATTTACCCTGGGCTTGGCCAGCTCCTTCACGGTCTCGATCTCCTCGTCGGAGATGATGTCCAGGAAGCGAACGATGCGCGGCCTGTCCCACTCATCCTCCTGCTTCACGGGGCCCAGGATGTACCGCGGGTTCCTGTTCCCGTCGTAGTAGCGGCAGAAGAGTCGCTTCTGTCTCCGAGGAGTCTGCAAGGGAGGCAGAGCAGCAGTCAGAGAACTGCCACGGGCCATCAGCATCTCTCAGAAACAGCATGTCCTGAGAACAAGGCACAGAACAACTCACACTCCCTACCCTGTTGCCATGTTACAGCTTAAGGAATCACAGAATCACAGAATGGATTGGGTTGGAAAAGACCTCCGAGATCATCAAGTCCAACCCTTGGGCCAACTCCAGTCCCTTTACCAGATCATGGCACTCAGTGCCACGGCCAAGCTCACCTTAAAAACCTCCAGGGATGGGGAATCCACCCCCTCTCTGGGCAGCCCATTCCAATCCCTGAGCACTCTCTCTGCAAAGAAGTTTTTTCTGCTCTCCAACTTCAATTTCCCCTGGCAGAGCTTGAGCCCGTGCCCCCTTGTCCTATTGCTGAGTGCCTGGGAGATGCTTTAAGTCTGAGCAATTAGTACTGTCAGTACATGAATGTTGCTACTTCGACAAGCATTACTTTAGACAGTCCTATTAAAAGTGATTTTTTCACTAAAAAGCCACCCTTACTTAATTCTGTATGTAACTCTAGACTCCCACCATCCTTACTCAATTAATTACACTGATGCAGCACATCCAAGTCAGCCAGCACAGCCCTGCCTGTGGCACTGCTACTTTTTGTCTACTGGACAGAGTGAAACAGGGCAGCAATCCAACACACTCATCCAGCTGCTCTAACAACTTCCTTGCTTCCACACCACACACAAATTCCTGACATTGTTTTGTTGGTTTCAAACGTTTGAGAACAGTCTACTCCACTTTACCATTTTGAGCCCCTCCCCACGGCACAGCATTTCGTACTTCCTTCTCTCAGGCAGGTAATCCTTTTTCTTAACCTCAGTTTCCTTCTCCTGCTCTTCTGAATCCGTACTGGACTTATTTCCTTCTTTCTCTTTAGCCATGATATATTCAAAGTATTTCATGTTCCCGTTTGCTCTTTGATGTTCAGGATCTATTGACAGAGAAACAGAGGAGGATCACTGGAAGGTTTCCAGCTTGTGAGGAATTGCCCAGAAGTGGCTAATTACAGAAAGCAAAAGGAAACAGATGCACTCAAAGTCCTTCCCAAACCCTCATTGCACACGGGGGTCCCAGCACTAAGAGAAAGGGTCTGGACATTCCAGCCCCTCTCACGAGAGGGAGAGACAAGGGAATGAGACAGGGAGAGAGCTGGGACAGCATGACCAGCTGCAAACCTAAACACTTCCCTGAGGGGATTTAAGATTTCTGGTGACAAAGCCTTTAATAATTCCTAGACTTAGAGAAGCTTCAGTTCTTTGATAAATGGCTCTCAGTAGCTTTTGGTATGTGAGGTTTAGTTCTGAGCTTCTCAACACTCCCTTTACACAGTCAATCAGCAAAGTATTTACAGAAGAATAAATGCTTTGATATTTCCTGAAACAGGCTCTTATCTTGCTGTCTTTTATCCTGTATTTCTTGTTTTTCCACGCTTTTCATCCCCAGCATGCTTCATTTGCATTTAAACCATCTGCAGAGACTTTGGCATCACTAATTCAGTTTCAATTCCACTCATTTTGGTCCTCATGGGAAGCAATCTCTGCCCAAGAGAGTAAACCAGAGAGAGAACCAGATTTCAGGAAGTAGTGACTAAGAAGGGAAGGGGTCAGAAGCCACCAGTGCTGGGAGGCAGGAAACCCTTCAGCAGAAAACCCTTCAGTGGCAAGGAGCAACCCTTAACCACAGCCCCCTGACAGGGCAGCTCAGACCAGGTGCCCACCTCAAAACTAAACCTCCAGTTTAAAAGTCCCTGCACAGGTCAGAGCCCAGGCAAGACCCCCCTGCCCAGGACAAACCCAGAGCCCCCCAGCACTGGGCTGGCTCCCTCCCTCTGTGCCATACCCAGCTCCAGGAGGCGCCTGGTGAGGGCCATGGCCTTGCCCAGGTCCCCCTGCTGGTACACAGCGTAGCTCAGGTAGTCCAGGATGTAGACTTTGTCCGCAGAGGACACTTCCCCCTCATCCAGCTGCTTCAGAGCTTGCTCCATCCAGAGCTCCGTGTGGTAATAATCAGCCTCCGTGTAGGCAATCTTGCCCAGCTCAAAGCAATCTTCAGCTGTGAGGAAGGATTTGTGCTTCACACCTGTATTAAAAACAAAACCAGAATTGACACAGGACTCCAGCCCAGCCCTCAGAGCAACATTAATTATTACAGCAGCTTTATTTCTGCTCTCCAACAGCTCCCTTCTGGGGTAGCTACTTGTTGAAGGCTCAGCTGAAGCCTGTAAATCCTGGGAACACACAAGCAGTTCTTCATTCCCAGAATACCCGAGCTGAATGTCTTTACCACCAGTAAAAAAATAAAACAAAACAAACCTTCTCCAAACCCCAGCCACTCCCAGCAATAAGGAAACAAAATACAAAGTTTCAGAGATCTGTTTTCAAACACATCACATTATCACTTGCAAAAAGCTCCCAAAGCACAGCTTGTCAGTGACAACTTGGAAGGGGGAGAAAAGGAAAACATCAGGCAGTAAATTCCCAGCTGCTCCAGAGTTTTTGAAGTCAGTCATTTTTAGCAACATTTTAAGTGATCTCTGAAGGATTAAAGCACTCACAAGCAAATTACAGATTCCTATTTTTGCCTCTGGAAATACAGGCCCAAGGAAAAACCAAACTTAATCTTGTAAGAAGGAAAAGGGACCTGCCAGTTTTACAGCTAAAATTACACTCCTGATTACATCTTAATACATTCTGCACTTCTATGAGCAGCTCTGCAGCCCTGAGACAGGGGAGCTGTTCTGCTGAAGGGACATCCCATGAAATGCAGTGTCCCACAGAACAACTCTGTTCCTGATCCCCTCACTAAACACCTGGTGCTCCCACCCTGTGCTGGGAGCAGCTGTTCTTTCCCGAGCCTGAAGATGCAAACTCTCAAAGAAACACAAGGATTTGGCAATGTGAGCTGAGATCCTGACCCAAACTGGCCCGACAGAATTTCCCTGGGAAGGAAGACAAGGAACACAAGTGACCACACGGGATGTTCCCGTCTGGAGCTCTCCAGAGTCCAACCTTTTCTTTTTTATCCTCCAGAACTTCCAGGCTCTGCCATTACACTTCATTACACACAGACTACACAGCTCATTGCTTCAAAAGCAGCTCAAACTTCACCTTGTGTTTCTGTGCTGTTTTAAGGAAACAGGAATGAGCTGCTTAGTGTAGCAGAAGGAATCTGTAGGTCCTTGAGATGGTCTTGAACCAAACCCAAAAGCATCATAAAGCAAATTACCCTTAATTTTATTAGGCATCTGACCACAATGAGCACTTGCAAAAACACAGATGGATTGTACAGAGCTGATTGTTTGCCAGTTGGCACAGGACTACCTTTGAACAGGAGAAACAAGGAAGACTCAGGAGGGAAAGTTTCCTGACAAGAAAGAAGTGTGTCTTCTGCACAGCAACCTATTAAAGGTCAGCTCAGGCAATGCCACATGAGCTCAGATCTCTCTGTGTACTGTTTTTTGCTTTTCAGTTCATACATTCTCTGAAGTTAAAGCCCAAAGAAACCTCCCAGTCTGAAGGGTCCATCTTATCCCTAAGAGGGAAAGGGATAATAAAAGACAGGACTGGTTGGTTACAATGCAGTAAGTTGTGCAATAAATCCAGGTATCTGCCAGTGCAACACAAGGAACAGCCTCCCCCAGGCAAGATTTTACTGCTCTTGATTTTTTATTAAAAATCATTAACACTAAATTATTTCACCATTATTAGAAGAAAGATACAGATTTCAACTAAAAGCAGATTCTTTAGCCAGCTCAAACCCTTTGCTGCTGTTACCTTCATGCTGAGGAGCTGGACAGGGTGGAACAGAGGAGATGACTTATAATCAGGACATCTGAAGTTCACAGTGCCTGGAAACACCACGGATGGCTCTTACCTGGCAGATTCCCTCTGGAGAGTGTGTCTGTGTCCAGGTTATATGTGTCCTGGAGCCTCAGGAGGGCTTTGGCTGCCCCAGTCTGGTCCTCGTCATTCGGGAAGAATTGCCGCTGGATTGTCATGTTGGAGATGAAGCCTGGAAGGGACAGGGACACACTGGGCCATCTTTGTCCTGGGAATTCTGCAAGCTGCATGCATGGAAGGTCCACCCTCACACAGCTCTGAACCAAACTCATGGCACATGCTGCTCAATCAGCATTTGGGGTTTTTGGTTAAAGGAACCCCTGGGGGCTTTCTGAAGCAGCATGAGGGTGGTGTTTATTGAACAGGAGATCAGCAGGTCCTGTGAAGTACAAAACACTCCCTTCAAGGAGCTGTTCCCCTCTTTTGCCACAAGTTCCAGAGGCACAAGCAGCTTCACAGGGCAGTGCCAACATGCTGCTCATTGAATTCATCTGATGCCCACCAGCAGAAATCTAAGCAGCATGACCAAACCAAGAGCAGTATGCAACACTCAGCTGCAAAACCACCCAACAAACAATGAGCTGGCCACATTTGTGACTTTTGCCACACTCTTGTAGACTCTTCTAGCTGTTCAGAACTCATAAAACTATTACTTCATGGAAAAAAATACAATATTCTTTCCCTCCCAAGCTTCCTTTCTTTTGCTCCACTACACCTCCCTCAGTACTTTGCTTTTTCTTTGTAACAAAAGTGCACTTTCTTTTTCCCCCCTCATGCAGAAGAAGGGCTTAAGACACACTGGTCCAGATTTGAGACTGGCAGGTGCAAAGCCTTTTCAGTTGGCATATTCAGTCCCTCTCATAACAACAGGGAAGCTGAATGTGCTGAATCTTGATCAGAGACTAATCCTGGGTCTTTCTGAAAGCTCTGCTTTCTTACAGCTCCTTACTACAAACTCCACCAGGTGTTAGCTGTTGAGAGAGTCTCACAGGTCACATATAACCAGCCTGGCTTCCTTTTGCTGACTGTCTTTCACAGTCAGCTATTTCATGTCCTGTTCCTTGCTAAAGAGCTGCTGTTCTTGCTGAAGCAAAGAGGCAGCACACTGTTTACCACACTAATTGAGACTGGTTCCACAAATGCTCAGCTCAAAAGCAGCCTTACAAACCTAATTCAAAGCCTGCCAGGTGAAGGCCACATCTAAAGAGCTGCAATTAGCAGGGATCCTGCTTTTCCCTGCAGGCACACTCACCATCTGACATGTCCTTCAGGACCAGGCTCTCCAGCTCACCCCACTCTGTGTTGAGCCGTTTCATCAACTTGAAGGCATTTACAGGATGTCCCAAAAACCCCTCTGGGTCTTTGGTGGCAGTGTCTGTCAGCTGATCCAGTTTCTCTGCCCATCTACAATGAAAATACACGTTCATTAAAATCTTGCACCAGTCTGCTGATGCTCTGGAGAACTGATTTCGAGCTACTGATTTCTTCACTAATAAAAAAACAACAGAAATTGCAAGCATTAACATTATCTACATATAGAGCTTTGCTAGAAGGAACAGAAAGGGCTATTTTCTTTTTCTTTCTTTTTTTTTAAATCTTCTTCCTCAGCTGCAGCTCAAACCTTGTGCAGCTCTTGCAGTCCTTGTTGGGAATTCCTTCCTACAACCCCCAAAAGCACCACCGTGCCAGCACTTCCATTATGAGCTGCCATGCAGGACTAATGAAAGGCAAAGCTTTACCCAAATTTGCAATTCTGATTTTAAATGCCTTTGTTTTTCCCCTTAAGTTCACCAAAGGCAGTTCAATGCCTGTCTCAGGTTCAGACACACGCTCCCACATCTGTGATCAGCTCCTGCCTATCCCACCACAAGCTCCTTTCCACGCTGAAAGCTTGTCTTCAGAAAGGACAAGGAGCCCAAATCCAACTTCTGGAGCTGCTTTTCCACCCCCACAAACCTCTTGAAGTGCCATAAGTCATTCCCAACCCCAACGTGCTCCCAAACAAGCACAGCTTCAAAACAAGGCAGACCTACAACAGGGAGATGTGCCAAAGCCCTGAAATCAGGGTAAGTAATTGCTGAAAAGCCACACCCCACAGACAACACTGAACTCCAGCAGAAGGCAAAGACAGGATCTGCAGCCTAGAGGGAACTCTGTCCACGAGTTTGGCGCATTCCACAACCTGCTTTGCCGCAATTAAATTTGCAGTATTTCTTTCAAGTGGTTTCTGTTTGATAAAAGCCTGAGCCACCCTGTGCATTTCAGGGAATGACCAACTTCCACAAATCTGAGAGAACAGCAGCTCCCAAAATCCCTCAGCCAAGGGACAGAGCCCAGAAAACAATGCTGGCATTTTTTCCAGGTTCTTTTATCTCTGTGACAGAGATAAAACTTTTCCGACCTGACAGCTCCTCTGATATCATAAAAACAGCTGCAACACTTGCACAATGAGCTGTATTTACACACTTCTGGATGTCCAACTGGCACGTTTCCATGTTAATTTGTAGCTGTAAAGAATGTAATTTGTAGCTGTAAAAAATACACTTCTAACATTCCAAACCTGGCAGCAATTCCAACTCTATTTTCAGTGATAAATACAAATCCTATCGGACAGGAGTGTTTTTCTTCCTTGCTTAGCAGAAGGCCAGAAAGTAACACACAATAAAATAAAATCCCCCCATCTATCTAAATCTGTTTCAACATCCTCATGACAGGTTTATACACATTTTTGAAAGTCAGGAAGACCATCCTGTTCAGAGATAAAATGTTTATTTGCAGCTGTGATAAAATCTGACATATTGGGCTCTGCTGCTCAGCCCTGTAGTGTGAGGTCCACAGTAATGGCAATGGGTCTCTTATTATTTTTTAAAGCAGTAATAAAGTTTTATTTTACTTTTAAATCTAAATAGAGTAAATGTGTAGAAAGAGCCTGTGCCCTTGCAGCGGGTCATTCCCTTTCGGTGGCCACCCCAACACTTTTTAGTGATTTATATCTGATGTATCATTGTACTGCTCCTTGGGAGATTTCCTGGGTTTGAGTTCCCACTAAGCAAACTGCCACTCCAAAGAACTCCATCCCCTCGGGAATGATGTGCAAGCAGGAGTCCTGCAGTGCCAGTGCTGTACAGAAAGTGGGTCGATTGGATTCCATCCTCTGAGAGCTGCACAACCCCAACCAGGGGCTGGGAGAGAACAGCTTGGGACAAACACCCAGCAAAACCTGCTGGTTAGAGCTTTGCCTCAGAGGAGAAATTCCACAAATTTAATCAGCCTTGGGAAACACTTTTCTGCATAAGGGTGGACTCCAATTATTAACCATTAGCATTATGGAACAAACTGCTTACTTTTTAATCTGCTCCAGCTTGCTTTCCTCTGCCTTGATGTAATCTTTCAGTGACACCACCAGATCTTTCTCTGTGTTAATTAAGTCTGTCATGTGTCCTAGAAAACAAAGGAGCTTGGTGAGTCAAGAAGAAACAAAAAACTCTGGGAATTAAAGGCATTCTTCCTCTTTTCTACTTTCTTCCCTTCTCCAACTCTTCCTTCCCCAAAGTCCTTCTGCATTTGCTTAAATAACCCTGAAGGAGTGTTTGAGTAAGGTTTTTTTGAAGGGGAAAATCTCCTGCTGGACCAAGCTCGTTGCCATGGAAATGAACGTAATACCATGTATTTATTATTAGAACTAATTTAGGATTCATTTGGAAAAGGAAGTAGGTTGCCACAGAGTAATCTTTCATCCAAGCATACATAATGTAGAGCAAATAAAGAGAAAGCTGCAGAAATACACAAAGCCTTCATATTTTATATGAAGCCTAATCCAGAGCTTTATTTTTAAGATTATTTCCATGACTTCAATGGGCCCCTGGTATTAATTAATAATTGCTTAATTTCCTGAAGAAGGCAGCTGAACTGGTTCAGTGCCCACCTTCAGAACCCAGGGGTGAGCACACTGATAAGGACTATATAGCTGTTGTTCCACTTGCTTTGACATATGTGCAACAGCCACACCAAAATTCTGTTTAAATTCCAATGCCTGTAACAATCAGTAAGGACTACAAAGCCCAGCCTGGGTCATTGAACTACCTGGACTGGCTTAAAGCACGTTCCTCCTAAAAGGAAAGTCTATAATAATGTGGTAAGAACTAGGAAGTGGGTTTGATCCTGCACCAATGAAAGCCTTGGATGATTAACACACAGCAGAATCAGTACTGGAGCTGTCAAGAAACTCTTGTGGCTGCGCAGCACGTCCAGCAAAGGATGTCTCACCAATGGAAGTGAAGAAGTCCGTGTGGGCACAAGAGACAGGCAGCAGAAATCCAAGGGTCAGGGCACACCACATCTTGTTGAAGGCCATTGCTCAACAGCTGTCACCTCACCACGGACCTGTGACAGAAACACAAAACAGGTTAAAAATCCCTGTTCCCCCTACGGGAGAATCCACCTGCACAAGAGACAGTGGGGCAGAATCCTGACAAGCCTGAGCTGCTCTCAGCACTAATGCCCTTCTGCTGACTTTCTTACAGCTTTGCCTCCTGTGGCAACAGAAGAACAGCTCAGAGACTCTTCTTTCTGACACCTAAGCCACACTGCAGATGGAGCTGCTTTGCAAAAAGCACCAAATACCCAAGATCAAACACTGAAAAAGAACCCTAACACCAAGTTAAAATAAACGTTTTATCAAGTTTATCCACTCCATGAAAAAGACCCAGGTTTCCATTTTTCACTCAGAAAGATGCCAGTGGAACAGGTCTAAATGAAAACCCTACACAAGCAGTTCAGAGGGGCAGTTTTGTGCTCCTACCCCTTGGCTGCCACCAGAAAAACAAACTCCACACCTGACACAAAAGGCTGCTCTGTCCCTGGATAATCCATGGCAGGCTCACAGGCAGTGCTTTCTCCCAGGGCCTGCTGCCAAGCTCTCAGCCTTTCAGGATGCTGATCCCTTCAGCAGCCCAGGATTGCCTGGCTCCTGCACACTTCAGAAGTAATTATGCTGTCGTGGAATTCACAAGGTTTACTGTTTTCCCAAACAAAAGCTTAACCTCTCACGTACTGTATCTGCTCAAAAAATTAACAGACTGCATGTATTGAGAGAAACTGGTTTAAAACTCCTCCAATAGCAAGACAACTGATTAAGAAGGAAAAGAAAAAAAAAAAAAAGAAGGTAACAAGTCCAGTAAGAAAATGGTTTGGTCTATTTAGGGAAGAAAGCAACATGTTTTTGTTTGAGATGAAAGAACTGACAGCAAACAACATAAACCCAGGTGTGCCATTCACACAAGGAAGGTGCAAACAAAATCAGCAAAGTCCAAAAGTTGCACCCAAAATAAAACCATCCCACCCAAAAGTGGAGGTGTTGACAGGGAACATACCCCTGACTCCAGAGCACAGGATCTCTTCTTGTATTGCACCTGAGGGTCTGGAAGCAGCTCCCTCTTTTCCTTCCACCTCCAGCACTCCAGAAGGAGCAGCACTGGGGTTTAGATTTACTCTGAGCAGCCTCTTGGACAGGACAAGCACAGTTTCACTGGCACTGATGGCAACCAGGGGAAACTCGAGCCTAGAAAAGCAGCACGACCTCCAGCTCTTGTGATCAGCTGAAACCTGCAGGACCACAACTGAGAGCTGAAACATTCTGACACATTCACTGGCACAAAGCAAGCTGTAAAGTAAAATTCTGGAAGTGGAAGCCTGGAATCCAACTTTTCCCCCAGTCAAGCCAGGCACCTCAGCATCTCCACAGCTCCAAAGCAGCCCTGCTGCCCACAGCAGCATTCCTCACCTCCTCCACAGACACTGCAAACATAACTAAAGAAACCACTGGCATGTACCTGCACTCTTCCTAAAGCCACCACTCCGTTTGGATTCCACCCTGCAGAACGCCAAGTGCCTCCTGCTCTTTCAGCACTGGAGCCAACACATCTGTGAATCAGTGACAAAGCACAAACAGCTCCACCACACCAGAAATATTTGCCAACCTTATCAGTACTGGGAATTCACTGAGCTATTTGTTTACTGCACTCAGTGAAAAACACAAGGGAAGCTCCACCAAGTTTACTTTTTTCACTATTAATCAATATGAAACTTTTCTCAAACGAAAGAACACAAGCAAACAAAACCACAAAAAAGGTGATGAAAAGAATGTTTCCTTTCCATGCACTGCTCTCAGTGACAGTTTTTCACCTTGTTTTTCCTCTTCTCCAGCTGTTTTTGTAGGCTGCTCCAATACCAGGCTCTTCCAAATGCTTTGGAACCCCATCCCACCTCCTGTCTCCACAGGCACAGAGCACAATGAGGGGCTGGCAACGGCCTCAAACTGCCACAAGGGAAATTCTAAGCAGGCACAAACACAAAGTTTCTCACACTTCGGCACTAGAAGGGGCTGCCCAGAGAAACTGGATTTCCAGTTCCTGGAAGCATTTCCAAAGGGAACAGGATGAGCCCACCCGACCTAACTCGACCCCCAGCTCGCCCAGCCTCCAACAGGAGGTTGGCCAGATGGCACCCAGAGGTCATCCCAGCTTGGTTTTTTTTTCCTTTCCCGCATTTCCTGTCGTTTGCAAGGGCTCCCACTCCCATCACAGCCTTCAGCCACCCAAGATTCCTGCCCTCCCAGACGGAATTCAGAGGTGTACAGGGAGCCCGAGGCAGGGCCAGCCGAGCTCATGTACCCTAAAGCAGCACAGCTTTCCAGCAGATCAGCCACAGGTTCCCAACTCCCAGAGAATGCAGCTCAGTTAACAGGGATGCTGGAAATCTCCTGGACACACGAGCTGCCAAGTAAGTAGGTTTAATTTCTTCCTGTCAGTGACATGAAGGAAAACAAGATGAAAATGCTCCCTCCATTATTGCTGTCAGTCTCACTCTCCCCCTCAGCCGTGTCCCACAGGCAAACACAGCGATGGCAACTGAGAATCCTGGAGGAGGGAATCACTACCCACAGAGAAGTGGGAGTCCAGCTGACAGCTTTTAACACAGGAGCTTCCCCACGTTCCAGAAGTGCATTCATTAAACATGGCAAAGCAGAACAAAACCCACAGGAATGGGGAAAATAGTAAAGAACAACCAAACATGGAGATACAAGAGAAACAAAGCAGCAAGGAGAGGAAAGGCACTCCCAAGCACAGCACAGGACAGCAGGGACACACAACAAACACCTTTCCAACTCACGAGGGGAGGTTTGGAGGACTTTAAAGAAGAAACATTCAAGGAGAAGGGAAGACAAACTGCAGAGTGACATAACCTCACCACAATCAAGGTCATGCTAATCATGACTGAAGACGCTTGTTACACAAGTCTCCTCATTGCCAACTCCCAAGCTCCCAGGTGCTGACAAGGATCCAGAAAACAAGATTAAAAAAATGGAAGCTGAGGGTGTACTTCAACATGGAATTATTCTGGAATATCTCTAACTTAATTCCAAATCAGCCTCTTTATTTAGGAAAGAAATTAATGTCCTACTCCAAATGAAGTCTGTAAGGCCAGGAGACAAAACTGTGTCACCAAGATCCCTGACTTTTGACTTCAATGCTGGTCCACTCTCACAGTCCTTACTGTGTCCCACTGCATGAAAAAAAGTAACAGGAAAAACCTCCAAACAGTTAAACAGAGCTGAGTGTAGGGGGAATGGAGAGGATGGCACCAGAAATGACAGCTGCTCACTGTCCCAAAGCTCTCCTGTCTCAAAGACAACCCAAGTTACAGTCTCATGACATGATTTGCCTGGAAATACTACTCAAAAGGAAAAGAAGTTTCCCAGAACAAGCACTGAGAGCATTTAGCTGTCACCACTGTGTGATGGTCTCACAGGGCAGAAACACCAGAATCCAGTTCCCAAGTTCTCCAGCACATTCAAAGCTGGTTTAAAATTTAAATTCAAGCAGTGAGAAAAGAAAGATTTTCTGTAATTGCTGCTACCCAAAGAACAGGGCATGTTTTAAGCTTCTTTTAATGACAAAGTTGTAATATAATCTTATATATATAAATAACATAATAACAAGATGAGAATCAATTCTGGCAGCAAGTAGGTGATGTGTTTTAATTATCATTGACTGCCACACTGAAGACATTTGTGAGTCTGAGTCTAAGGCAGGTGTGTTTGTACCCAGGAAACCACAGCAAGTTTTCCCTTGGTTTCTTCCAGACTCAGACTGAATGGACACAGCCCTCAGAAGCCACTTGTTTTAACTTCCCAAGCCAGGACAAAGAACACTGGGGATGGAATAGAGCACTTATCATATTAGACACAACAAGCAGGAGACTGTCCTTCTGTTTGTCCTTCTGCTCAAGGTTTAGCAGAGCACCTACAGGTATAAAGAATGTTTTCAGATATTAAGAGTGCTTGTAAAGAAAGCAGGACAACCCCAATGATCTGACAGGTGAAGTCAGGTTTTCTCAAGGAGTATATTCTTATGAAGAAAAATGGTTTCCTTATCTCTATCAATCTCAGCACAGAGTTTTCCTCCCATAAACCTTTATTTATCCTCATTCCTTCCAAAGTGTAACTCACTACCTGTCATTTCAGTTTGTCAAACTGCACTGGGAATTTTCCAATCTATGTGCAAGCCCTGAAATCACACCTTTAAACACTGGAATTTAAAGCCATTCATTATGGAACAACATTTAAACCTCTCCAGGTCGGAGAGCTGGCTCGGGGAAGAAAACAAAGAGAGCAGAAAGTTAATCAGTACTGGTTGTGTCAGCACATACCTAAGAAGCAGTACAGAGTACTCCAGGTCAAATCAAATGCTTGGCAGTGTGGTTGAAGGCATTACAACGTGTCCAGCAATGGCCCAAGTGTAGAGTAGTAGGACAGAGAACACCTCTGACCCAGAGGGAGGCCTCTGCTTCCCAGACAGAGCAGGAACTCATTACCTTTACTTTCCGCCTCTGGCAGGGCACTGTCTGCTCTCTCAGCCAACAGCCCCCGGCCTCGTGGGAAGCTGCATTTATTTATTCTTGTAAGCAATGGCTTCTTTCATTCACTAAAACCTGGATCCCTGAACCTTTACTTATCAGAAGTAGGTGAACATTTAAAGCACTCTGCATTCTCCTCTTACTGGAGTCAGCAGGAAAAAAAAAGTGAAACCGAATGCTGGGCAATCCCTGCTGTCTGCAATCCATAAGGATCTTTCCACCCAGCTTTCAGGTGAAGATTCATAGTAAGTAGACACGACGCTTTTATTTTATTATATTCACCAGCGTACTCAAGCCTCCACGTCGGAGTCTGTCCTGCGGGTCAGGTTAGATCCTACCAAATCACCAGAGCTGACTGCAAAGGTAGCTGCGAAATCCCACACAAAGCGAGTGGCTGAGCGCAGCCCGAAGCAGAGAGAGGCAAAGGCAGAGCAACCCCGTCCCTCGCGGTGCAGCCCCTGCACGCCGCGCTCCGGCCGGGGAACTTTCCATCCACGGAGGTGTGCGCTCCCCTCCCCGCGGCTGCCGGACGGGCGGGCACCGGCTGCGGGGGGCACGGAGCGGGGCAGGGGGTGCTCCGCCGGCCCCGCCGGGCGCAGGGAGCGGCAGGAGGAGAAGGCGGAGGAGGAGCAGGCGGCTCTGTTTAGTCTGCCAGGCGCGGGGAAGCCGGCGCGGCGGCGCCCTCCCGCCCCCCTCCGGAGGCTGCCGGCTCCCGTTACGTAAGGCCCGGGAGCACCGGCCGGCCGTGCTGGGGCACCGGCCCCTCGCCACGGGGGTGTGCGCGGCGGCGCGCTGCCACGTATGGCCCCCACCCACCCATTCGCACTCCTGCCACGGCCAGACCCACGGAGCTCCCCTGAGCTGCTCTGAGCCGTCGCACTCGCCCGCAGCGCGGCCGGGCCTCACCTGTTGGCGGGGGGCGATGGGGCGGCCGCGGCCACAGCTCCGCGTTCTGCCCGGGGGTGNGACACGCCCCCTCAGGCCACGCCCCCCAGGGCGGGGTGGCCCGCGCGCTACGTGAGCCCGGTCACAGCGGCGGCCGCCGTACCACGCATGCGCCGCCCGAGCTCCACGTGGGGCCCACAGGGCCGCCGCCATCCCCCCGGGGACACCAAGGGGACACCGGCACCACCATCGCCATCGCCCCCGGGACACCGGGGCTGCAGCGGCACTGCCACCACCCCTAGGACACCGGGGGCGCCTCCGGGGCGGCACCGGCAGCGCCCGGCAC
>VWZD01001419.1:122545-151128 GCA_013396695.1 Sakesphorus luctuosus | reverse complement strand
CGGGACACCGGGAGGACACCGGCACCGCCATCGCCCCCGAGACACCGGGGGGACACCGGGCGGACACTGGCACCGCCATCGCCCCCGAGACACCGGGGGGACACCGGGCGGACACGGGCACCGCCATCGCCCCCGGGACACCGGGGCTGCAGCGGCACTGCCACCACCCCTAGGACACCTTTGGGGACTCCGGGGCGGCACCGGCAACGCCATAGCGGGGAACTGAGAGTGCCCAAGCCCAGAGGGGCGGGTTGTGGAGTAGAAGTTGCCAGAAACGCCGCGAGCCGCGGGGGACACCAGCTCGCCTTGCTGAGCGCGGAATCGCAGGGTTGGAAAAGACCTGTGAGGTCCCCGAGCCCAGCCTGGAAGGGCCGTGCCAGGCACTCGCCGGCACGTGGTGGGGCTCGGGGGGTCCCCTGTGCAGGGCCGGGAGTTGGACTCTATGATCTGACAGGTCCCTTCCACCTCAGCATACTTTTTTCTGTGGTTCCCACTCCCACCTCTGGCAGTGTCCCAGTTTCCCCAGTAGAGCCTGGCAGAGCCCAGTCCCACACGGAGGGGGTCAGGGAGGGGTCACTCCCACAGCTCCCAGCGGACACTCCTGAACAGGCGCTGCAGTCGGGGCTCGCTCCCTGCCCACAGGGGCACACCGGGGAGTCACAGCAGTTGCACAATTTAGTACAATCTGCCCAGATCTTCATTTCTGTCTGAGACAGAGTCCTGTCTCCTCTCTGTCAACTGCTTTAATTTCTGTGGGTAATTGTGATTCCAAACCTGCCTTGCACCTCCCTCTGTCCCGCATTTCACAGCTCACTTTCTGTTCCCTCAGCCACAACTTTCACTGACCTGCAAGCCCAGCTGAAGGCATTTTCACACTGAACAATATCTTCATCAAGTGCTGTTGCTGAAGCGGCTTCCCCTCCCCTCCTTCCAGGGGATGCAGCTGATCCCCAAAGCAGTTTGCAAGGCAGCAGCAAAACCTGTATCACACACCACTACTGGCTCTCAGCTATCACAAAGACATTAATAAGCTACTTGGATGTGTTTTGTCATCACAGATCAATGCTGACTGCTCATTGTTTTCTAGGAGTTCAGTTATTTGTTCATTCCAGCAATTAAGTTGGAATCAGGGACATTCATAAGCATTTTTTCCCTTTCTTTTAAGATGTGGGCTTCAAATAATAAGTCACCTCCTCACTAGCCTAACCAGCCTTCAGCCTTCCTCTTCCTAAGGTGGACGTTTTTGGTCACTCACAGCTGGAAATCTTTTACAACAATAACAGACAGGGGTCATATCCCCCATAATAGGGGTCAAAATGCCCCTCTAACACACATTTTGTAGCGAGGTGACTTTGAACTGGCTCAGAAGAGGGAACTGGAGGCTGCAGCATGATCCATAACTAAGATTTCTTCCCTAAACTGTTCCCTCACCTCCGATTCCCTCAGCACTGCCTCGGGAAGGGCAGACCCTGGGTGTTAGTCCCATTTTGGGGGAGGCTCTGTGATAGGACGTGTGTCCCAGGAGAGACAAACAACCACACGAAGTGCATTGGGTCATCTCTTGTCCAGCTGTGGACACAGATGTGTCCACACACAGCCAGCTCTGCGAGTGCTGCTGCGCCAGAGCAGGAACAAGGCCAGTTTTTAGTGGAACTATCCATCAAAAAATAAGCCTTCCTTTCCTCTCATTCTGGTCACCTTCCAACAGAAATACAACTCCTACCACTAGCAGGAAACACTGGAATGATATCCAAGCTTCTAGCTAAGGCATCTAGTTAAAGCCTTATTATCCAAAGAGTCCATAACGTGTAGCCAGAGATTTAACAGCAGCTTCCAGAGATTTGGCAAAACCTCACACTCTGGAGAGGCACATTCAGATGTTTTCTAGCAAGATCTGCTGCTGTCTCAGCATCTCTTGCACTGTCCAGATATTTTTAGGAAGTAAAATAGGCAGTGGAGAACAACGACAAGCATGTTTAAGGGTTGTGCTGCTCAGCATGGGGCTGAAAGCTCCAGAGAGACAGATTTGGTTACCCAGGTTCCTGCATGGGATGAGACAGCAAATACTCAGTACCCATCCCTTACACAGGCTGAAGGCAGAGCCTACCTAGTTCCTTGCCAAGGCCAAGTCTCTGATCATGCTTGTCCCCTTGGAACCTTTTCCAGATCTTCAGATCCTTTCGGAGATGACCGGCCATGACCTGCAGGCAATTTTAAGACACAGGTGAGTCATCTTTATATGAAGCCAAGTTAGCTCAAAAAGCTTGGATTAAACCACAGCTGAGGTCTCACCCTTTCCAAAGAGGTGAAGCCTCGTCTGGTTTCCCACAGTCTGCTCCCAAAATGGAGCCATTACCTGCAGTCAACGTCCTGCCATCAGTTCTGTTGTGCAGTGCAGCGAGTCAGTCCCAGAGTCTGAGGATATCCCATAACCAACAGCAGCACCAAGGGAGGGGAAAAGACAAAACCCACATGTTACCTGAATCACATCCCAGTAAGATGCCATTCAGATGTTCAAGTGTCTCCCCTCTGCCCCTGTCCAAGAGCACAGAATGTAATCAGCAGACCAAATTAGGCAGTTTCTTTCTTTCATGGTCCCCACCCTGAGTGTGAGAAACCATAGGAGTCCATCATATATATAATATACACAAATCTAACTTTAGAGAAAAGCCAGATTTGGTTAGTTTGCATTTAAAATTTAATGATAGAGGGGAAGACTACTCGTTAACTTTTTTCTTTAAAGAAGTGGGTTTTCTTTCCTTAGGCTCATCCTAAAAAAAGAAATATCATTTTGCCAAGAGGTTTCTTGTGGCTTGACCATAAGTTTTCAATGTGAATTTGCCAGTTTCATGTATTTAAGGCAATTAACAGTTGTTTTACAAGGACCAGCTGCTAGCAATTCTAATGCTTATTTCTGCTTATTGGGGGCAGCTGGAAAGACACAAAACAGAAAGGAAAAGTAAGATTAGTAGTATAACTATTATTAGCCTAGAATTACATTTACCAGCCACTTTTTTGGCTTGGAAAAAATCTTTTACCAACTCTTAATCCCAACATGAGTATTTTACAAACCCAGATTTTTTAAAAAAAATAATCTTACCAACACATGACCAAAGATTTACCTGGTTTGCAATCTTATCCATGTGGGAGATGACAAGAATTTCTTCTTATGGTTTGTGTCCTCTTTGCCTGCTCCTTTTGTTTGCACTTCTTGCATCAGGAGAATCTCTGGGATTCACTTCCTCTGGGGACCTGCCAAAGCTTAAATTAGAAGCTACACACATCTCAGAGATGCATTTTTGTGGCCAGGCCTTCACTTCGCTCCCAGGATTGCCCCTAGCAGGGAGTACAGTGTCTGCAGGGGACTAACAGACAGTTTATGGATGCAATTCACACAACTCAGAGCCCAAAAATACTTAACAAAGAAACAACTCAGTGCCAAAATGAAAACTGGTATTTGTGCTCCTTAAATTAAATAATTAAGTGGAAAAATTACAAGAAAGCCTCCGTTTCAAAATCATCTCCTTGCTTATGTGCTGCAGAAATATTTAACAGGGCAATGAATGTCTGGACCCTTGGAGGAGGCACAAGGAATCTCTCATAGACTGCTTGGCTTCCCACTGCCCAGACCAGTAGCAGAAGTGGCTCTACTCTCACTTCTGAGCATATCTTGCCCCAGCACACAGGCCAGGTGTACATGATTGGGCTAATCCATGGGGTTTTTTCATGACAGGCTACAGCACTGGCCTGCCTTCAAAGGAGTCCTTAAAAGGCAGAGAGGCTGTCCCAGGATCTGAGAAGTATCTCCTCCAGCTCCTTCCCTCCAAAACCAGCTCTCCTTGCAAGATCCATTTCTAGGGCCAGTTAGGGTCAATAAATCTGTTAGTTTGTTTTAACAGCAGGGTGGATACTTCCCTTAGAGATTATATTTCAATCCTTTATCTTATTAAGGGAAGATGTGTTTTGTCCATTAATCCAATTAGCCCAGTGGATTAATAAAATTGGGCTTGCTCTGTTTCAGGAAGCACACAAATAGCAGTCAAGCATAATGAAACTTAAACTTGTAAGTAACTCTGGTAACAAGAGTGCTGTTTCCCTGCATATTCTGTTTGTTGTTTTTACAAGCCACGCTCTCAAATTACATGACGTGAATTCTCGATTAGAACTGCCCAATTCATGACCAAAAAGCAAAAGGCTGTCCTGAAAACATTTACTTTCCTATGTTTATAAAATTCTCTTTGTGCTAAATATAGTCACCCAGGTTCCAGCCCAGAATAATGTTTTCAGTACTTGAGAGGAATATGTTTGTCATCTTATAAAATAATGAAAATAATTTGTCATTATTCTGACATGTGTCTTGGCACAAGACCCTCTCTGATCAGGGAAATTCGCTGACAAACTCAGCTGTGGGTTTGGGTGCTGGAACACTGAACAGCTCCAGCCTTCAGATTTATACAGCCCTTGGCACGTTTCCCTGTTTGAGGACATACGGTCCTTAACTTTACACAATGCTCTTATGTTATGGATATAATCCCAGAGAAGCTTGGAATTAAAAAAAAAAAAAAGAGAAAGAAACTATGAGGAACAAACTCCTCTGCTAAGAACAGCTCGAATTATTGCAGTAGCACTGTTCTCACAGTAACTCCTGTTTGGGCAAATGCAGGATTGCTGATGGAATGAAGCAGGTGTGGAAAAAAAAGAGTTTACTCTCGGGCAGCCTCGCGAACTCCAGGAGTTAATCCAGAGCCGGAGCAGAGCGCCAGCCCTTGGCTGTGCCAGCGCTTGCGGCAGCCTGTGCCGAACTACATTTCCCAGCGCTCCCAGTGCGGGAAGAGGGACTCCGACCCAGTAAGAGTCGCTCCGCTGTTTGCTGCGGGAGCATTCTAAGGGAGGTCAAAGCCTGGGAGCTTCCCAGCTGATCCCGGGTCCTGGTCAAAGCCTGGGAGCTTCCCAGCTAGCTGATCCCTGCTGCTGGAGGGCGCAGTAAGTGCGGGAGATCCCTGGGGAATGGCAGGAATTAACCCACCTCCGGCCGCACAGCGTGGGTGGAATTCACACGCGAGCCCCGGGAGTTCGGGAGTTTTTACTGCCTCCATCTCCGAGTGCCACTGATCGTGAGCAGGGATACTATCCCAGGCTGCTCCAAGCCCCGTCCAGCCTGCCCTTGGACACTCCCAGGGATGGGGCATGGTTAAGCTTAATCATTCCTAGTGACTGCTAGCGACAAGGTGCTAGTCAGTCCAAGGTTGGACTCGATGATCTTACGAGTCTTTTCCAGCCTAATTGATTCTGTGATTCCAAACCTGGCACGGTGGTTCCCGGGGAGGAAGGGGTTAAAGGCCCGCGCATAGTTCTGGGGACAAGCTACTCCCCCTGTCCCCACGCCGGCCACTCTGCGGCTCATTCCAGAGCAAAGTGCAGCGCGGGGAGTTCCGCAGGGGCTGCGGGAGACGCGGGGGTGGCAGAGCGGCAGCCACACGGCTGGCACACCACGGAGCCGCGGCTGTCACTGTCGCCGGCTGTGACTGTCGCCGTCCTCGCACGTGTCAGCCCCAGCCCGGCTCCCCCGACAGGCTCCCCTGTCTCCCGGGGATCATCCCAGTCAGCTGACACACTGGGAAAGAGGGATCCGGGGCAGAGATGTCCGAAGCCACAAGGCAAAGCCTCCATGTGCAAACAGGAGCCTCTGCTGTTGCTCGGGAGCCATCGCTGACCTTTGCTGAAAGGAAGGCTCTCAGCCTCTTCCTCAGCACTTTATGCGTCTGTAAATCCAAGAAACGCAACTTCCTCCTTAAAGGGCTTCGAGTTCTGTGGCTGGAAAGGGAAGTATTCAAAGTGGATCACAGCTCATTTTTGGCTCAGATGAATGCTAGAGATGGTAGAGTTTCTGGCTATTTCCTGACATCCTGAAGCCGAGGTCAAGCTGAAGTCTGTGACTGCAAATGTGGCAGGATCCTTTGGCACAAAAAGCATTCATAGCTGGAGATGATCCAATTCAGCTGCAACTGCTGTCCCTGGTCTAACTCGGGGAATTCTCTTCCGCAGCTGATATTTTGTCTTTCATTCTCTTCTGGCATCAGTGCCTTTCCCACAGATCCACTGTGTGCTGCAGCGGGATGTGTGGTTGGATGGAGGCCATTGCAACTGTGTAGGAAGGAAAGGAGAGGAGCCACCTTCACTGCCCTTTTCCCCAGGGACACAGGTTTGGGACAGGAACACTGAACCCAGCAAGTTCTGTAAGAGACCTGTGCACAGGTATCTTTAAATAGTCTTAAAAATGGCCTGAAATTTGGTTTTATGTGTGACTAGAGACTGAAACCAAAGTGATACCTTTAGAAAGGAGACTCTGCAGACTCTGTGAGAGGGAGGTTTACCTGGTTATCAAACTTAACTGTGCTGGGGTGCTGCACTACATTTTATGCCTCTCTTTTCAGGCAGAGACCCCAGCTGTAGGTGTTGGCTATGGCTGCAGTTTATCAGGCACTGCACAGAAGAGCTTCCTCTCTCCTCTGCAGGTTACACTCCACCTATGTTAGAAAAATGAGGTAAGTTCTCATCTGGTTCTTGCAGGGAAAAGACCAGAGCTTGGCACTCATGTCCACTGTCACAAACAGCCCTACTTTACTCTAAGCCCTAAGATTTCAGGTTGGTCTTTACCTCTCCCATCAGTGTGTGGCAGGTACAATGTACCCAGCAGGAATGTTTGTGGCCTGATGGGAACTGCCCACAACATGTGCTGCCACAATAGCCTGGCCAAACAGCACTTGCAGCCATCCAGACTGGGGGATAAACGGGAATATCAAGGTTTCCTGCACACAAATGATCATGCCTTTAAAGCAGACCTTTTGGACTGAGAGACTGGGTTACTGATCTTCTCAGATATTCAAGACTTGAGGCTGCTCCCGTGGTAGTAAGAACTGCAGGGTTTTCTGCCACTCAGCCTTTACTGGATGCTGCAGCCCATCACAGAGGGACTCAGCTGTCAAAAACTCTCAAAGCACGTGGAATATTTTAAATTTGTTCTGTCCATTCAGCCCCCCTGCTCTGTGCAAAATCATTGCATCCAAATAGGCATAACACTGATAATCTCAACACAATCTTGAATTCACCTTCCCAATCATTTTCTCACTGCAGATACTTAAATAAGCTAAAGGAAGACGACAGCCTTTGTAGACAAGCTCAGACCACAGGAACTTTCTACCTCTTTCACAATCTCTCCCCCTTCCTGCAGAAAGCTGGGAAGAAGTATTTGGTACCACAGCTCAGTGCAGCAGGTAAGCAGATCTCTGGGAAGAAACCCCTCATGGATTACACAGCTGAAATGAAACAGAGACATTTGCAAGCAAGCCCTGATACAGGGGATGAAAATCTATGGAGCTGTGCAGGAACATCCTGCTGTGTGCAGCACTCTATTTGTTAACAACCAAAGACTGTTTAGAGTTAAACCCTTGGCATACGGACACAAGCTCATGCTCTTCACACACATATGGTATCAACCTGATCTATTTTGAGATGATAAGTTTTAAACATTTGGGACTGTGCCTTTTGAAGAGAAAGGGCTGGTAGGGAAACAAGCAAGGTTTTGCTGATATAAGTTTCTTGGTGTACTGCAGGAAAAGTTTGCTTGGAGGGAAAGGTGTTGGCTGATGTAGACAGAACCAATGGACAGCTGCTCCCCAGGCATTACATTTGGACCTTTAGCTTGACATGGTCAAAACTTCCAACAGCTTGGGAGCAAAGCCAGATTTTAGGTCTCCACCAGGGTGGGATCACTTGTCTGATCCCCTCTCTCACATGGGCACTCTACCTTGAGCCAAGATTGCCTATCCCTTGAAGATCCAGAGGGCATCACAGTTGGATCTGCTTTCACCACAGCTTTTTCTTCCCTTTTCCCTGCTGTTTAGAGATGAAACGGATCCTGGAGAAATTCCAAGAGGCTGAACAGTGGATAGAGAAGTCAGTGCTGATCGGCTGTTCAGATGAGCACGTACCACACTTTGCCCTGGATTTAGGTTGGGATAACTCCTCTCCCATCCCTGCCAGCATCAGCTGGATGCACTGAGATGAAGGTGCTGCTGAGGCAGCGTCTCTGTTCCTGGGCTGAACCTGTCACAGTGGGCTGGTTGAGTCTCTGAATTCCTGTTCCTGTGGTGAACATGTGCTGGGGCGGCTCAGCTGAGTGCCTGCAGGAGCTGTCCTGAGCCTGGCAGGTCTCAGCCATGGACTGCTCTGCTGTTCCTGTGCCTCTGTGTGTGTGTTAGCAAAGGTGGGCTGTTGGCAGGCCACTGAACATTTAGGAATGTTACCCCTAATGTGGTGTCACTTCTGTGGCAACTTCCAGAAATTGTGTACCGGAACAATGAAGGGCGTAAAGTTGGGATAAAAGCTTAAATGTATGAGATCAAAGATTTTGTTGTTGTTGTTGTTTCTATTTTTTTTTTATTAACAGGAGCCTTGGAGAAATCAGTCATTGAGTCTGAACTCCAGGGATCATTTACTGACCTTCGAAAGGCTCTCTTTGTGGTGGATGGGAAGGATTCTCCTTTGCTGGCTTCGGTATTGTACTGGAATTTTTGCTTCAGGAAGCTGTGATTTCTAACATCAACCCTTCTCCTTGTCTCTCATATGCTTTTATAATCTAATACATATTGTGGAAATACCTTCTATACACTTTCAGTGACCTGGGTACAGACACCCTGTAAGTTACAGCAGTTTTCCCAAATTTGTGGTCCCAAAAGCAAGATGCAGTGGGAAGAGAAAGGGACAAGTGGCTTAAAAATGAGTGCAGTAATTTGTATCATTTAGCATCAGCCTGTTGCATGTTCAGTGTGAAATGTGCTGTCTTAGCAGCAGTCTCAGCAATCCCAGTTTGTCCTCTGCTCAGCAACTATCAGGCACTAGTTTTCTGTCATCTGGGTAAAGTGAATGTCACAACAAACTTACACATCTTCTCTCAGAGCTGCTCTTTTAAAACTACTCATTTATAAGCTGCTGCTCTGCAGATGCCCTCTGTCTGGAGGCCCTGGGTGTGAAAATCAGCTGTCCTGACCCATTAAGAGAAATAGCTTGTGTTCCCTTTCCTGGTCTATAATGTTTGTGATGCTTGGGCTATTTTTCAAGAAAATATTCATGGTTGGAGACCGCAGAATAGTCCAGTTCCCATTACAACTCCCACTATACCCCAGTAAGGAACAACTCTTCCCCACCTCCCTCAAACATACTCAGATTTGGAAGCAGGAAACACTGAATGGAGATTCTGCCATTTTTCAAAGCAGTGTCCATACTGCATTTACCTTTCTGAGGCTTCCAGAGATAATCAGAGTGTATCCCCACGATTGCATGCAAAGTATCATCCAGGGAGACTGCTCTGATTCATCTCTTTGCAACAAGTGTAAATAAAATCTCTGTTTCTCTCTTGTGTTTGCAGGCCCAGTCCCTTCTCCGGTGGCACGACTGCAACCAGTACTGCAGCAAAACTGGGCAGCCCACTCAGAAAAACACAGCTGGCAGCAAGCGTGTCTGCCATGCCAGTGGAATAACCTACTACCCCCAGGTGAGCACCTGAACACCTGAGGGGAGGCACACAGGGGGACTCCGGTGACAAGCCAACACTGCTGTGTCGCACAGAGGGGAACCTGCAAGAGGCAACTGGGTACTCTGTCTTTAGTGCTCACCCAGTGACCCTCAACCAGCCAGGAAAAGCAACCATTTCCACTTACTTGTTTGATCTGAACTCATTTTGCTTTGTGATGCACTTGCCAGATGTCTCCAGTGGTCATCACGCTGGTGTCGGACGGGAGCCGCTGCCTCCTGGCCCGACAGCCCTCGTTTCCCCCAGGGATGTACACGGCGCTCTCTGGCTTCTGTGACATGGGTGAGGTGGGCTCTGCAGGGGTGGGGACAGACTGGGGGCACAGCTGCTCACAGAGAAGGGTGGACACAGAGGTGATATGTGTCCCCATCCCTGGGAGTGTCCCAGGCCAGGCTGGACAGGGCTTGGAGCAACCTGGGATAGTGGAAGGTGTCCCTGCCCATGGTAGGGGGTTGGAACAAAGTCATCTTTAAG
The DNA here is from genome assembly GCA_013396695.1 of Sakesphorus luctuosus. Taxonomy (NCBI): domain Eukaryota; kingdom Metazoa; phylum Chordata; class Aves; order Passeriformes; family Thamnophilidae; genus Sakesphorus; species Sakesphorus luctuosus. The sequence continues at coordinate 141,062 of VWZD01001419.1, read as the reverse complement.
GTCTCTTCCACCCCCAACATTCCATGATTCTGTGATACCAGGGAGGAACATATTGGTCTAAATATATGAGTGTTCCCATTCAGAGATAATTCAGAATAGATGTATGTATCTGAAAAGAACAGGAATTTTAGTGTTGAGCAGTTTCTCAAGTCCCAGCTGGCAAACATAAGTTTTAAACATTGTTGGTGAATTTAATGGAGCATCCTGCTGACAAGTATTCCCAGGTCAGCACAGCTGGAGCTCCTGCATGTCAGGGCTGGGACACCTCAGAAATGAGCGTTTTCCTTGCTGCCCTGAGGCCAGGCCATGCTTACCTAACTTTGGTTGCTTCCAGGTGAAAATGTGGAGGAGACGGTGCGTCGGGAGGTGGCAGAGGAGGTGGGGCTGGAGGTGGAGTCGCTCCGGTACTCGGGCTCGCAGCACTGGCCCTTCCCCAGCAGCTCCCTCATGGTGGCCTGTCATGCCCTGGTGAGAGCAGAGCAAGCTGAGGTGAGCGAGCTCAGAGTCCCCTGAGGCATTTCACTGCCTGTCTTCGGGAGCAAAATCTCTTTCAGCCCACAGAGTTTAGTTAGGAGAGCATCACATCCTCTCTAAAAGCAGTTTTCCATTGGGGTTTTCTACAAGTGAAGAAAAAAGTTTAAGATAATCCTATTTTCTGACAGATTTTGCAAGGTGACTGTGTATATACAAGCCCAGAGCTCAGCACCCCTGTATTTCTTCCTCTGAACTTTGCAGAGGAAGTTCTCTCTAGTGTTAACATCACATTTGCCATAGAATAATCAGATTCTGCCACGTTAATTACTGTGCTCAGCCACTGGTGCTTTGCAGGCCAGTGCCATGATGAACAGGCTTACCTGATCTGTGGCTTCCCAAGGAAACCAAGGGGGATAGCAATGTCCTCTCCTGGATTGCATCAGGCATGGATAAAGCACTCTGGGCATTCTAGCACAGGATCTTTGTGGGTACAAGAGCAAGCAAGGTTCCACTGCCCACATTTAAAGCTCACTTAAGGGACTGGTGCTCTTGAATTCTTTCCAGATCAGCATGGACAGCCTGGAACTGGAAGAAGCCCGTTGGTTTGGCCTGGAGGAAATCGTGGAGGGTCTCAAGAGAGAGCCCAGCTCCTCAAAGCAAGATGATGGGAGTGTTTTACCCTGGTTCCCTCCCAAACAGGCCATTGCTCGCCAGCTGATCTGTGAGTGGGTTAAGCAGCAGAGTGCCCAGGCTTAGGCAGGGCTTCATCAAGTCTGGGATTCCACCAGAACTATGAAAACTCAACAGAAAAGCTTCCAAAGCCACTGAAGGAGAAGGCTGTGTCACAGTGAGGACAGCACCATAGGGATGGCACTCAAACTCAGACACACTGACCTACAAAGCCATTTCTACACTGATCATCCTCAGACAGTCCCACGAGCAGTGGATCTCCTCTGATATTCCATGACTTACAGTAAATGTACAATAAAATTCTTAGTTCCAAAGCATCAAACTTATTGTGACCAGCTGGCATTGAAACCATGGTATCTTTGTCCCATTTGCCTCCATTGTTCTCATATCAAAAGCACACTTTCCAGAAAAAAATTAAGGGACAGTGGCATCATCTCTATATGGATCTGGAAGAACTATCAAAAAGAAAAAGAAAAGCCACTGATTGTATTTTCTCCTTCTTCTGTCTCTCTCCTCATTCAATCTTCCAGTTTCATATAAAACATCCAGGGTTTTTTTGCAAATGTTAAACGGCCTTCTGCTTCACTGATACGTCTGAGCAACTGAAAATACCTCTCGAGGCACCATTTTCCCCACCACAAAGACAGCTGCTTCCATCCCAGGGAAGAGAGAACAGAGCTATCTGGTGGTAGAGAGGGGAAGAGCAAAGCCTACATATAAGCATATTAGAAGAAGCCAGGTAACAAAAAGGTGACAGCAGCTGCTGCAACAAGGACTGCACTTCCAACAGAGAAAAATCCTGAAAGGAACAGTGCTCCTTACCCTGAGGCCAAGGGCTGTGGCTTGCCTGAGAGCTGGTCTTGTTTTTCTGATTAAATGGTACCACCTCCCTGAAGGGAGAGTGACAAAGGGACAGTGTGGGCAAGGAAAGCTGAGTGACAAGACAGATGAGAGGATGTTTGATGTGCTGCTGATTCAGGCTGACAGTCCTTTCTGCCTGCTCGGTCAGAGCTCAGATACCAAGACTACAAAGCCACCAGTACAGACACTTGAAGGGGGAACAGGGATCCCTGACTGCCACCACTGGGATTCACTGCAGGGGAACTCTGAGCAGTAAGTAAAAAAGGGCTTTCTCACACTACTGAGACACACTTTGTTTCCTCAAGTTATTTTACTTTAGGAAGTTGGGAGGGGATTCTTTCAGGACATGGTGGCATATTCAAACACCCCAACTCTCAGTCAATAAAACCCATGTGCCAGAGCATGTCTGTCATGTTTGTGAACTCGATCTGCCACTCATCCCAGTAGGAATGTACTCCAGTACAGCCAAGGGCATTGCTGCCTCCCCTCCAGCCCAGCCAGACACACCACAGGAGCCCTCACGCCATTCAGCTGCAACATTCCTGCATCCAGTTTCCTTTGAAACATGGCTCACTGACTCTTTTCACAATAGTCCCTTCTGCTTTTCTCTCCCATCACAGCACACTCATCTCTGGAAACTGCCATTTCCATTTTCAGCCTCACTCCTTTCCTCCCCTTCTCTGCAGTACAAGATACTGAAGAGTTGGATACGTGCCAGCAATATATTCCAGCTTCTCATCCTCCTTCCTGCTTCTCCTTTAGCCCTCCTAGCTCACCCTTAGGTGGTTCACTAATGTGCCCAGGCTGCTTCCAGTGTACATCCAACTCAATGTACTTAGTACCTTTTAATATCCACACATGGTCTGTTCTCCCAGTGGCAGAAAAAGGACCAAAAAGAGCAGCAGAAATAGTACCTGCCAATACAGAAGAAAGCTTGAGGAAAAGCAAAGCTATTTTCTCATTTTTTTCTGCTGTGATTCACCTCTTCAAATAGTTTTGAACATCTGCATGTTCCTTTTAATTGTCATTAAGAAAAAAGCCTTTCCAATCTACTTAAATGGGGTTTTTTTGTTACAAGGCAGTATTCTCATCACAGCTTTTGAAAAGCATTGAATTTTGAACTGTTCTATAAAATCCTTAATCCATACCATTTTGACTTAGTTATGAAATGACACTGGTGGCCTGACTTAGTTATAAAATTATATGGTGGCTTCTGTTCCTGGTGTTAAGCAAGCAGGAATGGTCATGGGCACACAGCTATGAACAGGACAGAAAACCAAGGTGAGACACATGTTATTCTCACTGGCATTTGCCTCAGAAATCTGCCTGAAGCCTGAGCCTGAACACTCACTGCAGTCAAGACAGGACCTGCTCCATAAAGACAGGTGACCTAGAAAAAGGAACAGGCAATTCCTGACAGATGCTTTCTCAACAAAACACAGCAGGGCTTTCTCAGGGAAAGGTACCAGCAGGCAAAAGGGATAGAGCAACATATTTCTCTCTCAAGAACGCATCCCTTTGATGTGTTCACTGAATCTGCTTTGGGAATACTTGGATTTTACCAATCTGTCAGCCCCCACTGCTTTCAGAGCGTGCCAGGGATGTAGAGCAAGAGCCAGTGCTGAAAAGCATCACAGCCCAGGTATTGCCAGGCAGCAGGATGTAAAATAACACAGGCAGCTATAAAATAATAACATTAATCCGATTAATCTGATATAACTTTTCAGAGAGCAATGCAGGTTGGTCCAGAGCAGCATTCCAACTACCTCCCCAAAGCAACAGGGCATAAAAGTCCTGTTTATCTCTCACAGGTGCCAGCAGAGGACTAAAGTAACCAAAGCACATGACACAACTTGTCTATCTCTGACTGAGGGAGCAAAAGAAATCTTACCTGCAAATGATGTGGAATGAGAATTCATCACCTGGACTGCCCTGCTGCTGCATGGAAAGGCCACATTTTCGTACCCAGAGGGACATTCATCACTGTGAGTGGCAGAGAGTCTGACCTCAGCATTACAGGTCAAGGAGGAAGCTCTTATATAAAGAAACGGCTTCACCTTCTGAGACACGGTGGACACGCTTTGAATCTGATGTTCAGCCTGAGAGGACACGAGCACATAATGGAACAACATGACAACATGACCCCGTTAAAGTCATTTGTCAGAGAAACAGTAACCAGGAGCAGCTGAGCTGTGGCAGCTGCAAGGGACACGTTGTCAGAACAACCTGTAATTACACAAGTACAACTCCTGTGTTCAGTCTGAGGCACTGCTAAAACGAGCTTGGCTGCCACAGCCTTCAGCTCCCATCTCAACCATGTTCACTTTCCAGCCCAGCAACAGATGGAAAGCAGCTGTGTCAGGGGAAAAACACTGCCAAGTGTTATTCATGTGACAGTGGATACACCTGGGAATGACTGAGCACCACCAAAAATACTCCTGTTAAGAAAAAAAAGAGGCCACCTGGCAACCTGGAGATGGTGTGACTTGCATTTTCTTTTCTTAAGACCCATCAGGGGTATTTTGAAGCCAGTCAGGTGCACTGAGAGATGTCCAGAATAGTCTTTACATGGAGAAACTGAATTTGGCATCAGCTCTGACAAACGAGAGAGATCCCAGGAGGACAAATACATTGCCCAGCTGCCTCATGGGGAGAGCAGTATTGGCATGGGGACAGCAAATGCTGATTGAACATCCTTTTCCACTGGTCCCTGTGCTCAGCTGGAGGTGGCATCCTTTATGTAGTGCTCTCCACTCTTCCTATTAGTGGAAATACTGTAAAGGGACTCTGAAAGTTTACCTGTGTATTAAAAGAAGCAGAAAAAGAAGAAAGAGAAGGTTTGGTGTACAGGCAGAAGCAAATTCACACAGCATCTCATAGTGAAGTGACTGCTGTGAGTGTGCAGCATGGAGAAAGCCTAAATTAACTGCATTACATTCCAACTCTGTACCTATATGGCCTTTTAACTGCAGGCAAGGACCCTCACCAGTTGAAAAAAGTTCTGCTCTGAGCTAATTTAGATCAACATGCTGCAGTCACTGGTTTTTCGCATCAAATTATGAAGTCTTACTGGAAATACCTCATTTTCTGTCTCCTACACGCAACAGTGGTCAAGTCACCTACATAATTTTTGTGCATAAACTGAGCTTTACCTTCACAATAGCTTTGCTCTTCACTTCCCCTCCTTGTACCCTTGTGGATATCCCCTGGGAGCACTGACCCACTTAGGCACAGGCTCCACTCCAAACAGCAATCCCCACTTCACACAGGAGTAACACCCATGTGATATTCTTCTGTCTCTATTCATCACTTTGCTTCTTAGATGCAGTTTCACACCAGAAACCTGAGTTGTTCATGGCACCCTTTTCCATGACAGTGCAATCCACAAGGTGACTTCCTATCCTGGAAGCACAGCCACATCTGCCTGTTGATTCTACCCTATTTCAAGAGAAAAAGCTACCACTGTAAGAATTCAAACACATGATAAACTGAATCATGACCACAACAGCAAACTCATTTGCTCTGAAAGCAGGTTTGCTGTTGATTCATTATCCCCTCTCAGCACCTGGAATTTGTGATGGGATACCTTTCTTTCCTCAGGAGGTGGTACCTGGGCTCCTCACCTGGTGGCTGAGCAACAGGTACTCATGGACTAAGACTTCACATCCCTGACTTCATATTCTTGAGCAACTGACTTTTTTCACTAGCTCTGTAGTCTGATGTTTAAGCCAAGCACCCACAGTGAGGAATTTTCCTAGGGGAATAAAGCAAGCTGGAAAAAGAAACAAATTTCCATTTTGGACCTGCCAGAACAGATGCTCTTGTGTTCCATTCCAAAGACATAAATGGCAAGAGGGAGGCAGCTGTTGCTGCAGCCTGTGCAGCATCCCAAGGGATCCCGAGGTGGTGCAAAGGGCCTGCCCTGCCTCCTGCTGCTATGGAAAACAAATTCCAGTCTCTCATATGAGTCAGACAAGCAGCTGCAGCAGGAGCTGGGCAAACAGTCATTAGGAATGCTTTTCCACCACTGCAAGTAACACATGCCTGGAGGTAACTGTCATTCCTGTGCTGAAGTGTTGGAAAGCCAGAGCAGCAGGCAAGTGTCCTGCAGGGAGGGGATGTTTCATGGCAGCAGGGAGGCTGAGAGCCACTTACACCACAAGGATGCCGAAAGCACTTTGTTTGCAGGTGGATTTGAGGGCTGCTGACTTCTGAGACTACTCCACAAAACTTCTCAGTGGCAAGAGTGACAACAGCCAAAGTGAACAAGTGTTTAGCAGAGTTTGAACAGGTTTCTGCTGTCCCCTGGGATTAGTTTTGATCTCATATAGAATCACAGAATGGATTGGGTTGGAAAAGACCTCCGAGATCATCAAGTCCAACCCTTGGGCCAACTCCAGTCCCTTTACCACATCATGGCACTCAGTGCCACGGCCAAGCTCACTTTAAAAACCTCCAGGGATGGGGAATCCACCCCCTCTCTGGGCAGCCCATTCCAATGCCTGAGCACTCTCTCTGCAAAGAAGTTTTTTCTGCTCTCCAACTTCAATTTCCCCTGGCAGAGCTTGAGCCCCCCGTGCCCCCTTGTCCTATTGCTGAGTGCCTGGGAGAAGAGACCAACCCCCACCTGGCCACAACTTCCCTTGAGGCACTTCCAGACAGTGCTGAGGTCACCTCTGAGCCTCCTCTTCTCCAGCACAAACACCCCCAGCTCCCTCAGCCTCTCCCCACAGCACTTGTGCTCCACTCCCTTCTCCAGCCTCGTTGCTCTTCTCTGACCCCGCTCCAGCCCCTCAATCTCTTGCCTCAACTGAGGGGCCCAGAACTGAACACAACACTCAAGGTGTGGCCTCCCCAAGGCAGAGTCCAGGGGAAGGATCAATAGGGAAGATGAAAGATCCATTATTTGTTTCCTTGCTTGAAACCCACCAGTCAACAACCACAGGCTTCAAGGATCAAAGCTGAAGAAGAAAACTACGTTTCTGGAAGGGTCAGAAGTTCCAGCATGAACAAGGCTATACAAAAGGCAGCTGCTCAAGTGAGCAAAGTGAATAAATTGTGTTGGAATGCACTTGTAGTTAAACTGCTTTAGAATATAATGAAAACTTTGATAGCAACCCGTTGAAAGGGAACCACACTGCACTTGTCTTCCCTAATTAATTCCATCAGGCCTCCTTCACTAAAAACACTCTCAAAATTAAAAGCAGAGGTGGCTCATGTGTTACTTCAAAGCAGTGAAGAGGCAGCTTGGAAATGCTTATCCTTCGATGGCAAACTCTCTTGTGAGCAGTTCCAGAGCCTTGAAGGCCTTCACTGTGAAGCTGCTAAACAAATGTAAATAGCTGGAATAGAAATCACAGTCCCACTGATGGAAAAGTGAGATTATCCAAGCAGCAAGATCAGCTGAAGTGCTTCCAAAAGAGCAGCTTTGTACTGAACATTAGCTGAGTTTTCTTCACATACTACAACAGAAGAGTATTTTGATCTGTTTTCACCTTTTGTGTGGTATAAGAGAGTTAAATGTGATCATGTTCTTGAAACTAAATTATTTTAGAATATCTAAACTTGATCTAAGTACTCACCAGTGGAGACTTTTATGTAGCTTCAGTGCTAATCACCTTCCCTGTTCAGACATAAACCCTTTTCATGGTTCAGGTACATCTGTTTTCCACCACTAACTGTCCCAGAACTCCTGTTACCCCACATTTTCCAGTGGAATTTGTCTAACTGAATTGGCAATCCACCTCACCTCTCTGCAGTCCAAGCTCCTTGAACTTTAGCAGCATCCTTATACTTCCCAATTCCTGTTGTCCATCTCTCATCCCTGTCCAACCTGCCAGTGCTCTCCCTAAGCTGTTGACAAAGTAAATGACACAACATCAGCAGAGGGCACATGTGGAGGTAGCACATCAACCCCTCCAACCACACTCCATGCACCCACGAGCAGAATTTCCAGTATTTATAATATTGTACTGGAGCTTTTCACCAGGTATTTGTCATTTGCAAAACCAAACAAAATTCTGGAACAGGAACAACCCATGAGCACAGAGCAGCAGAAGTTGGCAAGCCAAGCATCCAGTGTACATTGTCAAGGACTCCTGAATTTCTATGGCAAGGTGTGCCAGAATTTTCTGTGCATTGGTTAAGCTCATGTTGTCATGGCAGTCAAACACTGAAACTCGGCATACAACAAGTATCCAAGTCCTACATGGAAACAACTTATCCTACATTCTGCTTTGGCATTTAAAATAATGCCAACACTTGACATTAAAAAAAAATTAAACCAAAGAATTTAACTAAAAGTATTCCAATATTTAGACTAATAATAACATTATTAATAACAGTAATAATAATAATGGTTATTCAGTCCTTTAAAAGTAATCAGGTGTGCCTTCAGGATCCAGAAGGCTTTTATATTGTTGCTATTATTTTTCTGACTATATTTGAAGAAAAACTCCACACACAAACAAACAACAAACAAAAACTTAACCAATGAGCTTATCTTCTACCACTTAAGACACTTAATTAATTGCTGAATTTAAAAAAAAAAAGAATAAAAAAAAGGAAAAATAAATTTGATTCAGACCTGGCAGGCCTGTGTTCCTGCTGCCTGTTAATCAAGAAGTTCTACATATTGGAATTCAAATTTATCTTGTTAAAAGTCATCATATCTAGAATAGATTTTTCATTCTATGTGAAGGCATCATGCTGCATAACCTTCCAGCTCCATTTTCACTGGAAAACAAACCTAAACTGTTCAGCCTGGGCTCACCCACAGCTACTGCTGGCACAATGCCAGCATCCAGCAATAATGGCATTCAGAAAATGCCTAATTATGAAAATGCTTTAACTCCAAGAACTTCTGATACTGCACTGAGGAAGTTCTGCCTGCCTTCAAAGGAAAAAAAAAACATCTCCAGTCATCAAGTTGTATTTCTGCTTTTATTGAAATAAATTCAAAAAATACTTCCAGCCAGTATTTACATATTTGATCCAATTACTCTTCAAATCCTCCTGGTTAATAAGGACCAGACTCTTTCAGTAATGATCAGAAGTCCTTACAATGAAGCATTGTGCTTTTGGAAAGGATTAAATGTCTGCTGAACATTTAACCAGCATTCCCAAGTCCGTAAGATGTTCCTGCAATGTGGTATTTCCCCACCTGCCCCTGAAGGCAGCAGCATTTTCAGAACATGAACTGCTTTCCAGATACTGAAACGACCCAGCAATGGGTAAAAGGACATTTTATAGCTATGGCAAATTGAATCATTGCTTTGAAAAACTGAAGACAGATTTTGTAATAGAAGTTTCATTCAAGTCATGACACCATTTTGCAGTTTTCTGAAAACTGGAAAAGTCTGATTCCCATCCAAGATGGTATCCAAACAGAAGGTTTCTGCAGGTAGGTTCACTTCACATCTCTAAAGTCACACAGAATGCACAGAATGCCCTAAGTTAAAACCTTTTGTCTCTTCTTCCACATACTGTGGGTCTGTCTGTGCTTCATGTCCCCACCAGCCATTTCTCACTGAGCTGCTCGACTGCTGGAGCCAGAACAGTCTGTATTTTCAGGTAAATACACTCCCATGCTCTGTAAAATGTTGGAGGTGGGTCCTGCCAGGCCAGCCTGAGCACTGTAGGACTCAAGCAGGTTGGCTACCAGGTTCATGTCCACATCAACTGGTGCCAGCTCAGGGTCTTCAGCTCCAGAATCAGGGCCAGCACTCTCAGATCGAGTTGCTTTAACAGAACTTGCCTACAGTAAGTACAAAAAGAAAGTTTTATCACATTGCATAAACTGATTTAAAAAAAAAAAAGACAAACCACAAGGGAGAAGAAAAAAGGAAACAATTCTGCAGCCAACAGAGTCCAGTACATTCCACAGTCTTGACAGACAGGAATTTAGCCACCAAATGCTCATGCCAGCTAAAAATCATCACTGTCCACTACACAACTTAAGTTCCAAGAGAAGGACAGAAAGCATTGCTGAGTCCTGGCTCAGCTTCCTATGGGAGTAAACTACCACAGGAACTCACAAGTTAAGGTAGTAACTCACAAGTTAAGCTGTAGCTGCTTGCTTTACTACTAAAAACAGGGAATGAAACTAAGTCTTGGCAAAGATGTGCAAGTTAAAGCTTAGGTACATTTTTGTTAAAAGAACATGCATTATGGTGCAAGCACAGCACATTCTGCTTGTGATCAGCATCTCCCCACTCTCCTGCTAAAGCTCTCAAAACTTCTGTGCCACAAACTAGAGCTCAAGGCATACTCACCCCTTTCTTCTGGGTGGTGAAGCTTTTGCCAACATTGGTCTGTGCCAGTTCACGGTCCATCTCATTCATATACGACTTGAGGCTGCCTATGAGCTCATCAGGTGACACCTTCTGGTCTTGTCTTTGATTTCCAGCACTGAAGTCTTCATCATCCTCATCTGAGAAGCCAAACTCCTCCTCTTCATCCAGGTCATCAGAATCCAGCTCCTCTGAGTCTGCCCCTAAGGATTACTTTGTGTCAGTACAGACAGCAAACAAGCCAGCAGGGATCTGTTTCAAACAAAGAAGCAATCTCACCTAAAATTCTGTCTAGAGCTTTGGTAAAAGAATCTACATCAAAGGTAACATGGGATTCATCAGATGACCTGAAATAGAGAAGTATTTTTAAATAAATAAAGCTTTTATGCCTGCATAACCCCAACACAGGCATAATGGCACAGTGATTTCTTTAAAGCCTAGGTTAAAGTTGGGACAATTGAATAGAATGGCTCAGAAGTTTGAGGGCTGTATGGGTTAGAAATGAAACAGTGAGTGGAGGAATTCCTGGCATGAAAAATTTTGAAGACCACACAACCAAAGCAAGTAAGAGAATGACAGAAAATAGCTCAGCTTACAGCATTTTTACCTGCACCGGTGTCAGAGTGGTCACCAAGCTGGTTTAAAAGCAACTACATATTCACTGTTCATATGGGTTTGTCTCAGGCCTCTGCCAAGCAACACTTTTGAACTCTGATTCTCTGCATCACAGAACCAGGGCTGCAGCAGAGTGAAACATTCTGCACCAGACACCAAACTCAAAAATGCTACTACCATGGCATTTCTGCTCCTTCGTGCGTGGAGACTTTGGATACAAAAGCCTTCATGCTCTCAGCAACTGCTGCCAAGTCGTATTTCTGCTCTTCCTCGTCTGCGGAAGGAAGGGGCTCATTTCGTGCCTCCTTCAGCAGCTGATCCAGAGCATCTGGTGTAATATCCAGCCAACTGTCATCTGAAAGAACACAGGGTAGATCTGTTATTCTGCACAGTCTGTTAGCGCACGGGGCCCAAACCACACAGCTGAGAGGACTGCTAGCATTTTGCAGCTTGTTTTTGCCCTGTGGAGTTTTTGTGCTGGCTCTGGGTCACACAGGGCATGAGGCAGTGAGAGGCTGAGGGGAGCTGACCTTCCATTTCACTGCTTTAAAACTCTACTTTGCATGCAGCTTCCAACTAAGATATTCTAGTCACAGAGAATCCTGCTGCCACTAAATGAAGGAAGAAAGACATGCTATGAAGGGAGAGCCAATCCAGTGTTTAGCCTTAATGAAGGTTGGATTGGCTGTCCCTTTATAGCTGTAAATACTCCCCCTCTCCCCACAAATAAACATGTGATAGGAAGAGTCCCAACCTCTCCCCCAGTCCTGCTCACCATCCTCTGGAGGAAGACAAGCTGCTTCTCTCTCAAATTCCTTCAAATCAATGGATGTTGTCTGTAGCAATGCCAAGATTTCATCACCTGGGTTTGCTTCAACAGAGCTAGAAGGGGGAAAAATCAATTTATTGAAATGGATTGAATGGCATCACATGCTTTAGATTCAGGTTTTCACTCAAATTCTTCCTTTTTCCTTTCTGTGCAAACATGTTGAAAGGTGAGTGAATTTGGGGGAAGCACCAGAGTATCACACAGAGTATTTGCCAAAACAAGACACAGTCAGTTGCTGTAATGTGTAGTTGATGGCTCCAAAACCCACTTCTTGTGTTTCCTTTTCTTTGTATTTGCTTTGTCTTGGTAAATACAAAGATTGCCAGATCCCAAACAGCACAGACTGGAAACTCAAAAAACTAACAGTCAAGATATTATGATCTGGCAAACTCTCAGCTATTTTTGTAATGATTTCTTTCTTGGATTTGATCTGTTGGAGAAATGTACAGCCAGCTGCCTGTCTTGAGTAAGGGAGACAGATTATTGCAGATTTATTATTCACTGGGACTGCTTTTCAATGAAATTTTATACACTTTCTATAGTCAACCAAGCAAATAATGTTTTTCAGTCACCACTTAACCCACTTGGAAGTGCTTAGCACTTTAGAAAACCAAAATAAATAGTTACTTAAGCAACAATTTCTACTAGTAGAGGATATTCTAAAGGAATACTGCTCCTAGTCAGAGCACCACAGCACTGGACACTGTTAAATGCACAATGGAGAAAAGGGATCAGGTTTTTTGTAACAAGAATTTTGAAAGATTAAAGTACCTGTAGACACTGTGCATGATATTAATGAGTTTCAATTAGCTCTTACCTTTCTGGAGTGGTAACAGAGTGTTGGAAGAAATCTTCTGCCATGTGCAACAGCTCTGAGTACTTGGCAGACCCTTCCAGTTCTCCCTGTTTAATGCAAGTCACAAGCATGAACACACAACCCCCAAAATCACACTTACATGGGCCCAAATGGATTTACAATGTTATGTATAAATCATTAGGAATATTTAACTCTAGAGGCATGCAAATGAAATGTAAACCAGTGAAATCAGTTGTACTTCACACAGCCATATTGTAGTTTCCTTCATTCCAAAGTATTTCTCCCCTTCCTTTAGATGTATGAATCCATCCCCAAATCCTACTTCTACCTTTTTCATTTCCAAAATAAATCAAAGGGCAAAAAACTGCATGTATCTCCTCTGAAGACATTAATTAACTTTCCATAGAGAGAAGCATTAGATTTCTTGCCCTGCTGCAACTACTTACACAAATTCAAGAGCTAAAACATTTTTCCTGGAATGTTTATAAGACACAGACACACACACACAACTTCACCTTGAAATAATCCTTTTCCTTCAAGCTCCTGAGGAATCTCTCCCACAGGGGACCACTTAACACATTTCTCTTGGAATCAGGAGATACTTTACTGCTCTTGGAGCACAAAATTTCAAAGCCATGAGCCTGTATAAGAGATGCAACAACAAGAGGTTCTCAAGGTGTGGCAACCTTTGTTCCTATTTTTCACAGAATCATAGAATGGATTGGGTTGGAAAAGACCTCCGAGATCATCAAGTCCAACCCTTGGTCCAACTCCACTCCCTTTACCACATCATGGCACTCAGTGCCATGGCCAAGCTCACTTTAAAAACCTCCAGGGATGGGGAATCCACCCCCTCTCTGGGCAGCCCATTCCAGTGCCTGAGCACTCTCTCTGCAAAGAATTTTTCCTGAGCTCCAACTTAAATTTCCCCTGGCAGAGCTTGAGCCCCCCGTGCCCCCTTGTCCTTGTTTCTGGACAAGCAAAGAGTCATTCCTGGACATACATAAACAGGCAAACTAAGTACAAAATGCATAAAAAATCATTACCAGTTTCATGCCCAGTTCATAGGCTTTGTACTGAGGGTGAGATGGGACGGGCAGTGTGTACCCACTGCGTCTGTCTGGAACAAACTTCTGCTGCACCAGCTGTGCATACAAACACCGTGTGAAGGTAACCTGAAACAGCCAAAGCAAAAGCAAACCACTCACTGCAGGGTGACTGTTGTGTACAGGCACCAGCTTTCCACCAGGCTCACCTAAATTGGGGTTTAAGGCACCCATATTACAGACAATACCCAAGACTGCATCCAAAATGCATCTTAGATATGTTTCTTTAAGATGCACTGATTTCAGGTCTTACAAAGTATATTCCAAGTTGACATCTCTCAATAAACTTCAATCAGTCTAACTACATTAGAAAAAATCCTCAGTATTCAGATCAACAAGGTATATTTTAAAAAATACAAAGGCTCTCTTCTGTTAATGAAACTAAAGCTGAGATTTCAGAGACAGTCCAGAAATCTAAAAATTTACTCTAAAGCTTCTGTAACAAAATGTATCCGATACAATAGTGCTGGACAACGCTCGTGAAACACTTCATAAAGTGTGTGAGCACAGCTGGGAAGGTGAAAAGCCCTGGCATGAACAGCTGGGCGTAGTTAACAGCAAGTCCTCCTGTTGGCTGGCAGTGCTGTCAAACTGCTCTGATCACAGAAGGGTATCAATTTATTCAGCAAGCATTTCAGCACAGGGACTATTAGCACAACCTCTGATTTTGGAAACGTTTATCTCATGCTTAGCCCTTTGAATGTGCAGCCGTGTCAACTTAATGTCAACTTCAATCCACGTATTTACAGCACTGCCCGCAGAACCCTTGTCAGTCACAGGTCATTGCCAAGTGCTTTAGAAGATCACTGACCACAGTCATCACACGCTGCTCTGCAGGGAAGGTGTGGAAGGGGCGGCGACAGGGTCGTAAATCCGCCGGGTCTCGCAGGTAGAAGGCCTGGACGGCGGCGGCCAGCAGGGAGGGGCGGTGCCGCAGCACGGCCGCGATGCCGGCCGGCACAAAGCAGTGGGCGCGGTGAAGGGACGCCTGGATTTTCTCCGGATACCTTTGCCATACAACAGAACAGGGGCAGTAAGTGCAGTGCGAGACAAAGCCACGCCTTTTTTACTGTTAGTCCCATTTTCACTGTAATATTAACCTATGTTATTCTCAAGTTAAAACTCGGCTAAGCACACGCCTGGAATGGTTGATTCTGTGATACATAAATATCCAGGGCTAATAAAATTGAATCCCCACATTGGCTGAGATGAACCACTGTGACCTTAACTAACATATCCAGCTATACTGTATCCTTCACCACACCGAGTGTGGAAGCCGTCTGGCTCACACTGTCAAATCCTTGCAAAATAATAATGTACAGAGCTGAACACAGCTGTGACAAGCTGCGGCTCTGAAAAACGCGCTGGTTCTACATTTTAGTTAAAATACCCTTTCTCTTCCTGCAAAGGGGTCCTAAAGGCTCACAGAACTTTGAGATTTTTCAGTACAAGAAGGACAGGAAGGAAGAATAATCTTTGCCAGGTGTGGACTCACAGCAGTGAACAGTTTCAGAGCCCTTAAGTCACAGTCTGCAGGACACTGATCCCCCTCTTGCAGGGGTGACTGTAAATGCATCCCATAAGGAAAGCAGTTTAGAGTTCTCCCTTAAAGAGAAGAGAGCTACCTGTGGTGTATGGGGGGTCCTGTGACCAATGAGATGCTTCTGTGTATGTGAGGGGAATGGGCTAGCCAATAATGTCATGACATGCTGGATGTGAGAGGATATAAAAGGTGTGGATGTTACTGAGAATAGAACTACTAACTACTAGGAACTACTATGATCTAAGAGCTATGAGGAAACAGTCTTGAATCAACTCTTGTAAGTCTTCTGAATCAAGCCTTCTGATGCCTGCTGTGCCTGAGCTCTTCTGACAGCCATTCACGCTGCCCCCTTACTCAGGATAAGGGTAACCTCAACACCTCTTCCCAAGAATGCCCCAGAAAAACCTCTAGGTGGTGCTTTCTGAAAGGGAAGCAACTTTACCACATCTGTCAGGGAAATGTTTAAACCCCAGACAGCCCAGAATCCAAAGTTACTGTGGCAGGAGCCCAAAACAGAACCTCCACATACCCATCGATGCGTTTATTCACTGCAGCTCTGATGGGCTCTGCAGCCAGGAACTCCTTGGGGCGGGTGGATAACAGTGCCAGTGCCTCCGGGATGGTGGGACAGGGAGCAGACAGGTCACACTCCTGCTCCGGAGTCTCTGAGGGTGGAATGATGTGCAGCTCTCCTTTGTAAAAGAACACCTGGCAGAGGGTGACATTGTCATGAGGCAGGGTAGCAACAGCCACACACTGAGCTGTGGGAAACTTGATTTCATATACACATGCGTTTGTTTGAACACAGGGAATTCTGAAGTACAAATAGAATCATAGAATGGATTGGGTTGGAAAAGACCTCCCAGATCATCAAGTCCAACCCTTGGGCCAACTCCACTCCCTTTACCAGATCATGGCACTCAGTGCCACGGCCAAGCTCACCTTAAAATCCTCCAGGGATGGGGAATACAACCCCTCTCTGGGCAGCACATTCCAATGCCTGAGCACTCTCTCTGCAAAGAAATTTTTCTGCTCTCCAACTTCAATTTCCCCTGGCAGAGCTTGAGCCCCCCGTGCCCCCTTGTCCTGTTGCTGAGTGCCTGGGAGAAGAGACCAACCCCCACCTGGCCACAACTTCCCTTCAGGCACTTCCAGACAGTGCTGAGGTCACCTCTGAGCCTCCTCTTCTCCAGCACAAACACCCCCAGCTCCCTCAGCCTCTCCCCACAGCACTTGTGCTCCACTCCCTTCTCCAGCCTCGTTGCTCTTCTCTGGCCCCGCTCCAGCCCCTCAATCTCTTTCCTCAACTGAGGGGCCCAGAACTGAACACAACACTCAAGGTGTGGCCTCCCCAAGGCAGAGTACAGGGGAAGGCTCACTGCCCTGGGCCTGCTGGCCACGCTAGTTTAGATCCAGGCCAGGATCCCATTGGCCTTCTTGGCCAACCATATAGGGAGGAGCATAATTTTTTAAAAAATGGAATTCAAAATGTCACCAACCATGATCGAAGCAGTAAATAAACCCTCCTATTTTAACTGCAATAAGTTTAGTCAGATATCTTGCTTCCTTAATAACAGCAATACCAAAACTTTCTCTTCAGCTATAGGTTTGCTTCAGGAGAATCAGCATAACCTAATTGCTGAAGAATAGGACAGGGATTAAAAAGCATTATTTCAGGTGCTAATGTGACCTCTGCTGGTTCCTGATCTTAAGAAGAGCATCAAATGTAACATTACCAACTCTTCCATCACTCTGCCTGTTCCCTCAAATGAAAAGAAAATGTGGCCCTGATAGTCCAGATACAGGTTTGCAATTAATTTTTGTGTTGTGTTCCATCCCTTTAAGAATCTTAGAGTAGAGGAAAAATAATTAAACAATTTATTGCTAATGAAAAAGTGTGTTATTTCCATTAAAATCCATTGCCAAGAAACCCAGTGACACAGCCACTAGGAACCATCCCTATCCCAGTCTGTCTCCTTGGAGAGTCAGCAGCACTCCAGCCTTGAGCATTCCCTGCTCAGGACACACTCACTCTACACAACATGCTGCAAGAGCACAGGGATCCAAATCCAGTGTCAGGGGTTCCCAGTCACTGAGCTTCTCATTCAACAACCACAGCAAGCACAAAGCACCTCATTAAAACCAGAATGAAAACAGACAAAACCCCTCCATGCTGTTAATTAAAACAAGTCTTGAGCCCTGACCAGAAGTTCTTTCACTAGTAAGGGACAGGCACCACCCTGTATTTTCAGAGGCAGTCAGTTCACTTGGCTACAGCTGCAAGAGAAGTTTCCACCGTGAGCCACTTGCCAAACATTCATAAGTTTTACTCACCCTGTTTTCACTGTTCTCAGGATTCAGCCACTTTGGGAGAAAATCAGCTGCTTCTATCAAGAGAAACTCTCCATCGTTGTCATCAATCCTGGCCAAGGAGAAATTGGTTTCTTAAAAGGGAAAGCCTTGCAGGGCACAATAACATCCTTCTAAATCCACATCTGCGGGGCTTTTGTAAATACTCACAGGATGATACATTGCTTAGGTTGGAAGAGACCTTAAAGATCATCTGGAATGGTAAAGATCATCTGGTGTCCTGCTATAGGCAGGGACACCTTCCACTAGACCAGGTTACTCAGAGCCCCTGTCCAACCTGGCCTTGAACACTTCCAAGGATGGGGAAGCACCTCCAAGGAGGAGGAATATTAAGACAGGACCTTCAAAACACAGGCCCTGCCCCTTCACACCCCTCCTAAACCACTGGGCACCTCAGCAGGACCTGCCTTACCTGGCTGCCAGCCCCGGGAAGTCCCTGGTGATCTCCCGGACCAGGTAGACAATGAACCACTCGTCCTCCACGTTGTCCCCAAACACTGTGGTACCACCGATGTGTGCCGGAGTGTCACCTGCACGGGGGGCAGAGGCAGCAGAGGCAGCTCAGCAACGCCATGCCCAGAACAGGCTGCCCAGAGAGGGTGTGGAGTCTCCCTCACTGGAGACATTACAGAGCTGCCTGGACACACTCCTGTGCCTTGTGCTCTGGGACAGCCCTGCTGGAGCAGCGAGGTTGCAACCAGATGATCCACTGTGGTCCCTTCGAACCTGACCCATTCTGGGATACCGTGAACCCACCAGGTTCCGCCTTCACACACCGGATCCCTCCTCCCACCCCATGTCCCCCCTCACCCATCATGTCCCCTCACATCCCACGTCCCCCTCACACACTAGGTCCCCATGTCCCCCTCACACCACACATCCCCTCACCCACTCCCTGTCCCACTCACACTCCCCATGTCC
>VWZD01001419.1:105140-121871 GCA_013396695.1 Sakesphorus luctuosus | reverse complement strand
CCAGCCCCCCCCGCTCCCCAGCCCAGCCCCGCTCCCCAGCCCAGCCCTGATCTCCATCCCAGCCCCGCTCCCGGTCCCAGGCATGATCCCAGCCGCGCTCCCCATCCCAGCCCTGCTCCGGGTCTCAACCATGATCCCAGCCCCACTCCCCATCCCGGCCCCGCTCTTCCATCCCACTCCGCTCCCCATGCCATCCCATCCCTGCTCCCGGTCCCAGCCACGATCCCAGCCCCGCTCCCGCTGTCCCCGGGCCCCGGTGCAGTTCAGTCGCGGCTGGGCTCGCTGTTCCCCTGGCCCGGGCGCTGCGCAGGGCCCGGCTTGGTTGGTTACTCGTGTTCTAGTTAATGTAATTTAGTTTAATTTGCCCCCAGGGTTAGTGACACCGTCTCTGCTTTTAGGGAGGTGCAGCCCAATTCATAACATTTTAAGTGTAAAGGAAGGCATTTGGAAGCAAAGACCTGTAACTCCCTGCTTATATATGTGTGTGTGTGTATAAAAGTGTGTATGTAGATATAAAAGTGTATATCCACACTTAAATATGTGTGTACATACTTACACTATGTGTGTGTGTGTATATATAAAAGTGTATATATATATAAAAGTGTATATACACACATATGTGTACATACTTATATGTAAGTGTATATATACATATAAATATATATAAAAATATATACTTATATATATAGCATAAGTATCCTGAAATACGTTGCTATAACTATACTTCTATATAACTATATCATTCTATGATTCTGCTAGATTAATTGTAAACCTTTAGTAACAATATTTTTGGGTCAGTTCTGACCCAGCTGATGTGTTGGTCTTTTTTTTTTTAATGTATGTAACAAACGTGTTCAATTTGTATAGAACAAACACATCCATTTTGGAAGTTAGTGACTTTGCTACAACCTTTTTTATAGTTAAATCTGCTGTTTCTGGCCAGCAGAGTAATGGCAGGAGGGAGCAGTTCTTTATTTAAGCCTCATCTTTCAGCTACTGCTTGGGACAGGGCTTGTGTCCTGCATTGATACTCCTCTTGTTGTCTCCAACTACTGCTACTTTTATTGTCCTTCTTTCCCTGATCAAACAAAGAACTAGGAAAAATTATTCCTCCCAACCTGCCAGTGCATAGATTTGTAGAATCACAGAATCATTAAGGTTGGAAAAGCCCTCTGAGATGGAGCCCAACAACAAGCACCACTGTGTCCATCACTAAACCATGTTCCCAATTGCCACTTCCAGGGATGGTGGCTCCACCAGGGCCTGTTCCAATGCCTGACCACCCTTTCCAAGAAGAAATTTTCCCTAATATCTAACCTGAACCTCCCCTGGTGCAACCTGAGGCCATTTTTTCTGGTCCTGAAGTTTGGTGGTTACTCTTATTCTGTTTAATTTGCCTTCTGGGTTAAAATAACATTGTCTCTTCTTTGAGTAAACTGCAGCCCAATGCACATTTTAAGTTTAAAGGAAGACACTGATTTCTAAGCAAAGACCTTTAGCTCTGTGTTTATCCTAGAGTTAATTTTGATACCTTAAACCTGAAGCCTTAATAATGAAAACTCCCCTTCTAATAATAACAAATGTATGCACATTCCTTGAGAAGCAGAAAAGAAATACCTGCAAAGCTTCTTGGGAATTCTGTAAACGTTTATTCTTGTGAGTAATGTCAAGTTCTGCTGCTTTTTTTCAGACAAGGACTCCCAAAACATGCCCTGAGGCATCACCCACTGCCAGAGCCACTTGCCCAGGCGTGCTCAGCCACCCCCAGGGCTGAAAACCACGGCCACATCTCCAGGTATTGTGGTGACACATCGCCCAGATACAGCCAGGCTTTGTTTACTGACACACTTGGTTTGTCATTGTTTATTTTTGGCTCCATGTGTGGGTTTCAGGGAGTCGGAAATCCCGAAGGAATCCACTGGTCATGGGAATCCAGGGACTGCCAGTCAGAGCTGTGCTGACACCTCCACTGAGGACAGCTCGGTCTTCTCTTGGGGATATGATGTGAGTAGAACATCATCCAGGCCAGAGCTACCACAGTGAGGAGAAAAACATCCAAAATACCATTGCAAAGGCATTTCAGGATAAAAAATGAGCATTGGATCTGTCAATGAATCACAACAGTGATTACAGGAAGAACATCTTTTTTACCTCTTTCCATCTTTCTCTTAGTTCAAAACACACTAGGCTCATATTATCCAATTATTGTGCTGCACTTCCACCTAACATTTTGGAAATGCAAATAATTTAATGCATAAGTGTATCTATAAATGCTGTTATTGTGAAATCCCAAACATGACTGGATGACTTTCACACACGGTTTGAGGTTATCAAACTTCTGCATACTTGTGTGTTTCTCAGAATACTGGAAAGCCCCTACAGCATTCTTTTCTTTTAGAAATGGTTGTTTTATTCTCCCTCTACCAAAGCTGAGTGTGCTGTTGCTTTCTTGTGAGGTGAGATGGAGATGTTTAGACTCCAAACTGACCCCATTTTCTGGCTACATGAGCACATGTAACAAAGGCCCTGACCATCCCTCCCTTTCAGTTTCCCATTGCTTTTTGTTTTGCTTTTTGTTATGCTGTTGTCTGTGGACACTGCAAGCCACAAATTTTCCACTGCATTAAAATTTCACTGAATTTTATCCTTCCTGTTCTGATTTCTTTTATGGAAATTCCCATACCTTGTAACTTAATGTAATAATAGGGATATTTCAAAATGTTTTAATAGTTTTTCTGCTGTGTCAGTGTAAGCTTTTCCTGTGGCCACCACCAGTCTTAACAGCAGTCTGCATCATCCCTGGGAGGAAATTATTTAAAGTTAAAATTTTTCTATGCAGTCCTGTTTAGCTTTGACCAAATTTTCATTTATATTAAAACAAATCAAATATTGTTCACAAGGTATTTACTGGATAACTTCCCTTTCCAGGAATTTGATAAAGCTGCCACACAACAAGTTCAGCAGATGTTCAGACAAATTGATGAGCTTCTGTATGAGCAGAAGGAAGATGTGCATGTGGAGGGACTGCGGGAAGAATGCCAGCAGTGGGCATCCAGCTTTCCTCACCTCAGGTATTTTAGGGACATAGTGATGCCAACACCCTCACAGAAAGGGTGGGGATGCACACAGAGGCTTTTAAAACATCAGTAACAGGGTGGGTTTATGCAGTTATGTACTAGACAGAGATAAAAAGATCACTCTGGTCAGTAATAACAGACAGTCTGTTGCCTCAGGTTTGGTTCCTTCACAGAGGTTTGTGGCTGTTTGCAACTGGCTTGGCCTTAATTCTCTTAGAAAATAGAATTTTGCTGTGCTAAGCGTAACAGATTTTCTTATGGTAGAGCTCTAAGCTTAAAACCCTGTAAAAATCCTCCTTCCCTAGTTCAGCAGTCCTTGTGGCTGTCTGAAAACTTGTATTTTAAGTCTTCATGATGTGCACTTGAACAGTTTTGACCATATTTGTAATTGTTAAAATTAGCAGAGCATTAAAAAGCTAACCAAAATTTTCCTGATATATTTACGTGGCTCCAAGCAACCTGTACTGGGGAAAGCAACTGAAAGCACTGAAACACTCACCAGGAAAACTGCACAGCTTCACAAAGTACCTGGGCTTTGCTGCTGTTCTTACACCCTTCAGCAATCCACTTCCAGCCTTTCCTGGTGTGTCCACAGGGTTGTGGGGAAGCAGCTGGTGCTCCCCACGGATGAAGGGTATGGATGGTACTCCAGTTCCCCCTCGGGCAGTTTGGCTCCCTCAGATGTAAGTTCACCTCGAGAACAGGATTCTGAGGGGTAAGTACCTGTGGAGAGCCCAGGCTGTGCCAAGGTGGGAAGGTAATTTTGTTCCCTGCAGTGAGCAAGTTTTGTTCTCTGCTTCTTAAAATGTGCAGCCTGACTCCTTCCTGCCAGGCTGAGTTTTGTACATAGCACACTTTATTTTCCTTTTTGCCTGAAAATAGTACCTTCAGAATAGAAAGACTATGTAGCTGTGCTTGTTGCTGACTACAGTGAGCTGGTCAGTAAACAGAAGTATCTTTGCTGCTGCTGAGCTCTTAAGGATGTGTATGTATTGTAGGTGGTTTTATTGTTAATCATATCATATATATAATCATATATATCTGTTAAATTTGTATAGAGCTTCAAGAACACAAATCAATACATTAGTACTGTTATCATTTAATGTTTTAGAATGCTTGCTGGTTTTTTTTCCTGAAGTTTCAAGTTGCTTAGCAAGAATTAAAAAATGTCCAAAGCACAAATTCTTACTGCAATGAATACATAATTGTCTCCCTTGGACTTAACTACCATGCTGTCTCTCAGATATTTGAAGTGGAATAACAACTTACTTTCATTTCTGCTTTCTGAAAACTGTCCCCTGTTCAGATTTAGTGTGTTTGGCAAGAAGGTCCCTCTCTCTGTTACTCCTGTTCACAAAAAGGCTGATCCGTCCAAGTCTCCAACCTTGTGCTCCTCAGAAAGTGATGCAGGGGAAGAGGAAGTGATTCTCTCCGAGGGCACAGTGGAGGAATATTTGGCATTTGACCACAGAGATGTGTAGGTATTGAGTATTAAGATAGGAAATAGTACCAGTGTCCTGGGGTTCCTGCTGTATTTGAGGAATTGGTATTTTTTAATATCTTTTCTCTAGAGAACTCTCAAAGGCCTGAAGTTGCCAGGGCACTGGGAATTCTCCCAACCCATTTCTTAGGGCAATTTATTGTTTTTTCTGCATTTTTTGGTCATCTTTCGTCCCATCCATTCCTGTGCCTGGTTTGAATAGTTCATTCCATCGTAACTAAGAGCCTGCATGTGTAATGGAACTTGTTTAAACACCATTCATTCTTTATTCTAAGCCCAGTTCATTGCTGGTTGTTATGCATTAGGCAGTGTGCTGCTTTGGTTTTGTCCTGACATTTTGGGTGGAATTGCACCTTTACAGATTTTTCAGTGGTAATTTAAGAACTAGAGTGGATTTGATGCCCGCCAAGAAACCATTACCATTATTTTTATCCTTTTGCCCCTTTACTTTATTCAGCCCAACAATATGAACATATGGCCTGGGTAAGGACCTGGAGGGTACTGTCAGTTCCTAACTACTTAATTGGTTTTAATAATTAAAGCCACTCAGCTGCATGGACCATTAAGTTTAAATTGTTGCATGTCTTGCTTTGACCAGGCCAGAGACATTGCTGTAGCAAATATCATCTCTTGTCTTCAGGATTCTATAGTGACATTAAATAGGGAGCCTAACAATGTGATGAAGGAATATCACTGCAACTATTAATATTTATTTTTAAATGGGACTTTGATCTCGCTGGTAAATTATTTATTATTTGTGAAGTATCATTTATAGTTGTTCTTTACAGGGTGTGCAGCAATAAGGTGATTGTCTCAGTTATTTCTGACTCAGGTTGGTGGAAGGACTGAAAGAAAGAAAATGTGTTTGTGGCACAGGAAATGTTTACATTTTTACAGGGAGGAGGAGCTGCAGGAGAGGAGAATAGGCCTGAGCTCTGGCAGGCAGAAACTGGGCTTTCCTCCTGTGTCTCCATATTCCTGCACGAAGGATTCCGTGCTCACCTTTGTGTTTGATGATGTGTGGAGTGAAGTCCTGGGCTGCATGGAGGAGCTGATCTGCAGGCACTGGGAAGGGTCAGCCTCTGGTAAGGATCACAGCTAAAGGGGATTTCAGTCAGATAATTTGGCAAGCCTGCAGTAGGAGAGAGATGTATTTGGGGATGATCTCTTCAGTGGGAATAAAAAGATAATTTTGTTAACAGTGTGAGACATGCCTTCAAGTGCCGGGTCCTGCCCTTTGGCCACCCCAACCCCTGCAGCGCTCCAGGCTGGGCACAGAGTGGCTGGAGAGCAGCCAGGCAGAAAGGGACCTGGGGGGACTGAGGGACAGGAAGCTCAACAGGAGCCAAGAGTGTGCCCAGGTGGCCAAGAAGGCCAGTGGGATCCTGGCCTGGATCAAAACTAGCGTGGCCAGCAGGCCCAGGGCAGTGAGCCTTCCCCTGGACTCTGCCTTGGGGAGGCCACACCTTGAGTGTTGAGTTCTGGGCCCCTCAGTTGAGGCAAGAGATTGAGGGGCTGGAGCGGGGCCAGAGAAGAGCAACGAGGCTGGAGAAGGGAGTGGAGCACAAGTGCTGTGGGGAGAGGCTGAGGGAGCTGGGGGTGTTTGTGCTGGAGAAGAGGAGGCTCAGAGGTGACCTCAGCACTGTCTGGAAGTGCCTGAAGGGAAGTTGTGGCCAGGTGGGGGTTGGTCTCTTCTCCCAGGCACTCAGCAATAGGACAAGGGGGCACGGGCTCAAGCTCTGCCAGGGGAAATTGAAAGTGGAGATCAGAAAAAAATTCTTTGCAGAGTTAGTAATCAGGCATTGGAATGGGCTGCCCAGAGAGGGGGTGGATTCCCCATCCCTGGAGGTTTTTCAGCTGAGCTTGGCCGTGGCACTGAGTGCCATGATCTGGTAAAGGGACTGGAGTTGGCCCAAGGGTTGGACTTGATGATCTGGGAGGTCTTTTCCAACCCAATCCATTCTATGATTCTATGAAGAGATTTAGCAGAACTTACCATGCAAGAGGACTCTGTCTCTCTGAGCATTTGGATTCATAGCACTATCCACAACTATCAATGCCAACAGCCTGTATTGACAGGAATTCTCTGTTGCTTTGCACAGATGATGAGAAAAATATCATGACAGTAGAAACACTGAGAGCAGATGCCAGAAGCCCTTTGCTTCCCCATCCTCTGCCAGCCTTGTTACCCCGTGTGCCACACACGAAGACGCCCTCAGTGACCTCCACTGTGGTAAGTATTTTTAGCCAGCTGCTTTGTGCAGGGATGGATCAATGCACTGTTACCTCAGCAAACACACTGGAGCATGTCAGTCCCTGGGTTATGTTTAGGTACACAATGAGTTTGCACTTTGTGTGGATGCTGGCTGTCCTTTCTAACACTTAAGTCCTGTTATTACTCAGTGGCAAGTTTTAATTCCTACTTTTCTCTTTAAAACTTGATACTTTATATATGTATAGGACAGCCATGTTGATGAATGATGGAGTTCTTTCTGTACACTGTAATATTTGACCTTAGTGGTGAGATGGAGGATGGTGTGTGTGGGCTCCTGTTCTCACAAGTATTTCTAGTTAATTCATCAGGCAACAGGACACAAATCTCAGTGCAGTTGTAAACCAGCTTTTTTCCTCAGACACTGAATTTAACTGCATAATCTCCTTTAGATGATCTGCTCCTGGAGCCATGAGCACAAGTGTAACCTGTTTATTCCATTTTAATTCAACTCTGTCCTTATTTCTCTCTCCTTTGTTTCCACCCCTGCCTGTTCCTCGTGTTCCCTTACTGTGTGTGTAGTGCCCAAAACCCAGAGGTGGCCGCAAAAGCAAAAAGAGGAGAAAAACACCTCAAGTATGTATCCCAGAGGGACTGAACTCTGCTATGTCCTATTTCCTGTTGTTATGGTGGGTGGAATCTGATGGTTTTCCAGATCAGTCTCCATTCCTGACATAAAATGTGAACGTACACTCAAAATTAATTTTTGTAAAGTTTCAGGTTATGGTCATTGGTGAAAGATCCTGTCATGCAAATGAGCTGCTCAGCTGGAAAATATGAAGTGCTAGGATACCTTTTCTAAGCAAAAATTGGACTCCTAAGATGTCTGTCTTAGATGGGGAAATAACATCACTGAGTCTGTATCTGGGTGTCGTGGAAGAAATCAGTGACTTTTCTCCAAAGTTATATTCAAAACTTGTAAATATATGTGTATATCTCTGCCAAGCAGCAATTTACTTACCTATTTTTTAAAATTTCAGGTCAGTCTCTCTCAAGGGTCAAGTAGTGGCTCCCAGCATAATTTGAATGGCTTGATGGTGATCCATGGGATCCAGTTACACCAAAGGAACCTGCCTGTGGTGGAGAAAACACTGTAAGAGTTAAGAGTAAATAAGGGATTCAGCCCAAAACTTTGTGAGATGAATGGAGAAAGCCATTCTCAGTTGTTTTCCTGATAGTCTGTGAGTTTGTTTGTCCTGTGTAAAACAGTATAGTTCTGTTACAAATGAAAACACCCCATTCCTGTCCATGTGTTTTATGATTAATGCCACACGCTGGTGAGTACTTTGGTAACGGAGTCGTAACCATCTCTCTTTCGGTCCTGTCTCCTGCCAGGGACCTGGATGACAAACGGCCTGGTTCCAGCTCCATCCTCTCCACCAGAACGTGGCCAGGCCGTGCTCTGGAGCTCAGCACATCCTCCCTGTCCCGCTCCACGAGGAGGAGGAACCCCCCCCGGACCCTGGAGCCCCTCTGCGGCAGCCAGCCCCGCTCGGGCACGCCGCGCTCCGGGGACAACACCGGCCGTGCCACGCGGCTGTACGTGCCCAACCCGCGGGTTCTGACAGCCCATGCATGAGAGATGTGCATGAGAGACATGCAGATGGGCAGGAAGAGCCTTGGATTAAAGAAATGATGGGCCCATTAAAGCACTGCCCCCCTGAGAAAGCTGAGCTGCTAAAGCTAATGTTCACTGTGCTGAGATTCAGCGAGTCACATACGTAGAGAGGTAGTTCTGCACCTCAGCCTGCCCAGTGCAAGCAAAGCCAACACAAATCTCTTGGAATTTAGAAGTCCACAGTTCTTGCAGGTCAAACTGCATGTTGCTATCCTAGCCCAGACTGGGCTTTATAAGGATGTTAAAATAGGTTATCTGACTGACCAAAGGGCTCTTAATGAACTCGGTGAACCCTCAATCCCATCTAAAATACTTTTATTTTGCACCATTGACAGGGACCACAGGGTATCAGGAGACAATGCAGGATTTGATAGACTTCTGTATTCCATATGTTGTAAATGGATGTAGTTTTCTTTTAGTTCTGCAGTTGACCTATAAACTCATCCAGCCTGTTATCTTCTTGTCACATACTGTTTAGAGACTTATTCCTTGTCACTTCACTTGTTTCTACTTCCAGTATTTTATGCTTCTGTTCCCTTTCCTCAGGCTTCAGTCATTCTAACAAATACTAATGCTTCCCCCTTTATTACTATGTATTTTTAGCTGTAGGTAGACAGCACTAGGAAAGCCTTTTTTAAAATGCAGATTATGTTCTGAAGCTTTTCAAAGGTGTTCTTACAGAACAGTCACTCCAGAAGGCCAAACAAACTGACAATATTATACCTTTCCTTGTGCCAAACATATAAACTGTGTTTTTTTCCTGTTCTTACTGGTGCTTTTCAGGCTGACTGCACAGGAGCAGCTGAGCTCACCCTCCCCACTGCTGAACAGGAATCCCCCCCTGCCCCCCATCGCCACCTCCAGCATGGCAGAGCGTGGGGGCACCTCGGGATCTCAGAGGCAAACGGTAACAGGCACAGCAATTCCCTTCTGTACTGAGTATTCTGAAGGTGTCACCACTGCTGGTCAAACTACCAAGCCCAGAGTCCCAATTTATTTGTTACTTTGTCAGGTACAACCTTTACTTGTTACCTATTTGACAGCAAGTCAAATGGGTGCACAGAAAACGTCATAGCAGTTTTGACTAATATATAGTTGACTATATATTTGACTATTTTAGTTTTGACTATATATTAGCAACAGGACTGAACCAGAATTACCAAAATTCAAACAAGGTGACTTTATTATTTCATTATTTATCTTTGTTGCAGTCCTAGCTGAAGAGGAGCAGAATCCCATTCTCAACCCCGCCCCCCAAAAAAAACCCCAACAAACATAACAAAAAACAAAACAAGAAAATGCCCAAACAAACAAAAAAACTCCAAATAAACTACCAAAAACTAGGACTGATAGAGGGGTTTTTTTTTCCTTTTTTTCCTAACTTTTTAGAAGAGATGGAGCTCTGGGCTTTTTATGTAACTGTGTTATGCAGAAACCACATAGTTGCAGATTGTCATAAAACAGAATATAGTATTAATAGTGTTAAGTACAAGTCTTTAATTCAGTGTTGCTGCTTCATGGTCCAGCTGGCCATGATAATTAGAGCAGCATCACCCACAGCTGCATGCTTAATTCTCATTCATGCCAGAATGTCTGCCTCCTCATAACTAGGTCCACAATGATTCACATGGAAAATCAGCTTTAATTCCCAGGCTAAGGATTGCCAGTGTAGTGCTGCAACAAGAAAAAGCCATAACTGTGTTACTCTTCCTTGTAGAAACCTCACAGGAACTCAAGTCATGCTCACAGTGTGACAACACAAGAAGATTCTCACCAGCAGCCCCGGGAGCAGCTCTTCCTACCTGATCCCTTCTCCAGGCCCAACACAACCAGCACATCCTTGGTGAGCTCTTCCTACCTGATCCCTTCTCCAGGACTAACACATCCTTGGTAAAGCATGGCAAATTATACCAGATCATTCTTAATTACTGCATAGGGTGCTTTGTGAATTAACATCAATCAACATCCAGCCTGTTTCAGTACCAAATATTTATATATTATGTTTTTATAAACACCTACTCCACTGATACCTTGTCCTACCCAACACATTGTTTTTATCTAAGCTTTAAACGCTACATTTTCAGCAACAGCTTTTAAATAGCTGCTTGGTTGGTTTCTGGGTGTAATTCAGCATCCTTGACTCAGCAGTTACAGGAGTATACACTTTCTCAAATCTGTTTTGAAACAGAATCTCTCTAACTGGCCCAGTGCTTATTCTAAATAAGCATTAGAAAAATGTATTTTCTACTCCTGAAGTTGTTGTAACTCTCCTTAAACTTAAAGCTTTATTAGGTCTTTACAGCATCTTGCCAATTAGCAAATACAAGTGTTTCAGTAGTTTGCAGCTGTATTACAATGTTGGTGTTTAAATTTTTCCCTGTTTTTCAGCCACATTCCCAGCGCCGCCGTTCCTGCACTGTTATGGATTACAGTAACCAGGCTTGGGCAAGCAGAGCATCAGCAGGCTCAGGTATGTTCCTCAGCCACAGGTTTGGTAAGATCAAGCAAAGGGCAGGTTTCTGGGACAGGGATGCATTTCCTACAAGGATACATTCCTCAGGTAATTGCGTTGAGGAAGTATTTCAAAGTTCTATTCATGTTTTAATTCCCTATTATAGAGGTTTAACCTTCCTATATCCTGCTCTATTCCAGAGTATGTTTGGGTGCAGTTTGTTGGGTGTTTTTAATCACCACCAAGTATTTTAAATCACTTAATGAACCTTAATGTGCCTCTCTGTGTCAAAAGCAGGAGTTGCCAACTTAAACAGAAACAGCAACATCTACTTTCTGTCCAAGGGTTTTTAACTTCTGTTCAACTACACAACCAAAGAAAATTGCATTATGTCCAAAAGAAACTTATTTCCACTGTGTCTGGAAAGGATTCTACTAGATCTGCACTTGATATATATTAGATAAACTCAAAACACATTTTAAAGCCAGGAACTGTACCAGTACAATTCACATGCATCCTCTGAAATCAGAGTTGCTTGTACTGTGTCATTCCCTATGGAGCTCTCAGAATTTCCCCCACAAAAACATGTTGACATGATAGGACTGAGGCTGAGGAAGTTAATGGAAGCTCAAAGGTTAAGGTAGCAAGTAAATGAATGATTATCTGAGCACATGAGGGGTCTTTTAGCTTGTTTCACAGCTCAATGGCCTCCTACCACTAATGTAAGTGGTACCAGAGGTAACTTGAGTGTAACAAAGGCACTAAACTGAGGTCATTTGTTTTTAAACAAGCAAGGAGGGGCTCCTACTGAAATTAAATTAAGTAATCTGCTCCCCACGCCAAAAGATGCAATATATTAGGTTTACAACTGTTGTATTAACAGAATAAAAATTAAATTAGCAGAACTTTATAGTCTTGAGTACTTGGTGGAATATCAAGGAATACAGCAGTTCCCTGCAGTGCAGCAACTTGGCAAGCACAAACTTTGCCCTTCTTGGAAGTCACAAATAATGCAGTTGATAGCCATGTATTAGAATAAAAAGACCAAAAAAGGGCATTTTGATTTTAAGCTAAAGGAGGTGTCTTTGGTACTTACTTTTAATACCTTTCAGAAGTCTTGAAGTTGTCCATGATCTCTGTTCATTAGGTGTTCTGCCACGTGGTTCAGTGAAAGGCCACAGTCGAAGTGGATCAGGCACAAAAAGCAAACAGGGGCTCTGAGGTGCCATGGAGAAGTATCCAATCCATCCATCCATCCATCCATCTCTGGAGAGTGAGGAACCACCTCTCATTCCCAGCAAGGTCAACGTTGTTTACAGAGAGTTTTCAAACACCCTTCCTTACAAATAGTTATTTTTATATAAATCTAAGCAGCAGCTGCCAAAGATTAGAAGGGGTACACTTAAACATTCCATTTTCTACCAGCAGAGAAAGTGATACTCCAGTGGAAGGGTGCAGATACTCCAGGAAAGCCTGAATCTCAGGAAATCCAGCAAACAGAACTCTGTCATTGCTGTTTTCCCATGAGGTTTGTGATGGGTTCATGTCCTTACATACAGTGCAGGTACTACAGAACCTGCTCATTTTTCCATTAGCTCCACAGAAGGTTAACCAGGCCTTGCACAGAAGTAGTAATTTAAATTTTTTAAGCTGTATTTATATGTTTAAATATGTTTAAAGCAATATTGTACTAGGAAAAGCAAGCACTGCACTTGATTCTGCTTCTCCGACTCGACTTAGACAAGTGGTGAACCCTGTAGCAGTTGCAGCAGGAATTTGGACACAGGTGTGTAGAACCAGGGCAGCAGAGCAGATGAATTGGCAGCTCCCAGGGCAGCACACCACAGCCTCTCTCTGGGTGACATGAACCTTGTACCTCTTCCCTGGGGACTGAAGAAGGTTTAACAGGCAACAAGGAGCCTCCAAGTACAAGTGGTTTCAGACACTACTGCAAGATATTTTGTGGTAATTTCACAGAACAGCCCAGTCTCTTCCTTCCTGAAATAGCTGTGATTGCACAAGATTCCTGCACTCCACATGCCACAGATGCAGTGGAGCTTCCAGCAGCTGTGGCTGCTCCGTGTGACAGACCTGGAGGAGGAGGTTGCTGGGGCTGCCCTTGAGTCTCCAGATAAGACAAAACCCCCCATGAAGTACAGGCTTCTCAAAATAAGTGATTAGTTGAAGGTCTTACTCCCAAACAGACTAAAGTGTAAAAACAGGGTGAGCACAATCACTGGCTGTACTTAAACAAAGCAGGACACTGCACAAAAACAGTTCATCCTTTCTAGTCCTATTAAAGAACTTTTCCCCTAAATTTCCCTATTATTCTTCAAATTACTGTTCATAATGGAAAAAAACTCATCAGTATTCTTCAGGAAGTGGCTCCCCCATCTCCCCACTCCAAGTTGTTACCTACAGACCAGCTAATTTTTAATCAATATTGAACATCTTGACTCCAGCTGATCCAAGCATGCTTTAATCAAAACCAGGGAACTGTGCAAATGTAACTGGGCTAACTTGCCTTTGCATTTCCCAAAGTTAAAAAAAAGCAGCTCTGAGCTCAATCTAAATCTCTTAAAGTTTGCAGAGAGGGAAACTGATGCTAACCAGAGGCCTCTACTCACCAAACCATTTCAAAATACAATTTCTCCCTAACAGTTGAATGCTGGAATATTGTGCAGTGTGTCAGTGCTGTCAGGCAGGCTGGAGCTGAGCATCCCATTTGTATCCGTGCCATTCCTCAGGGACCAAGGGAGTTTTCTGTAGCACAGGGGTTACAATAACAGACAAATAAACTTGAATAGACCTCTGGTAACATAATGTAGTGTTTTATAGCCCAGAGGAGTCAGTGTGTTTAAAAAGTGAAGCAGTTTCCTCCTAAGGCCCATTTTTGTTGTCTGTACAGATTGTTGACACCAGAGACTGACCCTGGGCTGTTATTTATTCTGTGGAATAAAAGTAACCTTCAAGCCCTGTGTTACCCCACACAATGATATGCTGTGCTCTCTCAGAATCAGGGTAATTTTTGAGAGCAGACAAGTAAAAGGGAACAGAGTGACCATCTACCTCTGGCTTCCCCCTGGGAAGCTCCCTCAGTGCTGGTGTTGAAGCAATGAGGGCCTTCAACTCCTTATTCCTAAGCCTTTGAAAAATGATCCACCCTGGAAGTGTGCAGGATCTACTTGACAAAAATCAGAAGAATCAAACCCATCAGGTTGTTTTGAACAGCTACTTAGAAAAGCTACAGACAGAGTTGGGGAAGCAACAGCACAGAACTCTGAAAAAACAACAACTTTTGTTTATTAAATCTGCAATTGTCCAAACTATATAAAACCACTGGAATATCTGAAAAACACCTGTTGAGCTGCTGTGCAGAGACCTTGAAGAACAGCAGGAGGCTTGTTACAGAAGAAATGTGTGAATAGCACACAAAGATCTTAACTGAGGAGCACCCAAAGGGTTTGAAACAGTAGCACAGGAATGCTTTGTCTTCCCTGTGGTGCCTCCCAGTCACAGTGAGTCAATGCACACAGTCCTAAACAGGAGCCCAGAAAACCTGAAATTCTCCCAAATCCACCTTTCCATACAAAACAAATCCCAGTATTTCAGGCTATGCTGTTCCTTCTGCCTTCCTTTTCTTGGCTGCAGTCTTCTTTCCTCCTTTCTTAGCATTGTTCCCATACTTTGCTTCCAGTTGGGCCAAAAAGTCATCCATTTGCCTTTCTCGATCTTTGCTTCGGCGCTGGGGAGGGGGAAAAGAAAACCAACCAAATTCAAAGCTTTTGTCACCTCCCAGTACAGATAATCCCACTGAAGCTTGGTAGCTACATAAAATCTTGGAATACATTAAACATGGAATACAGTCTCAGAAAGTTTAGGACCATCATTAACACTCTGCCTAAAACTAGAAATAGTTTGAATGCACATGCAATAACTTTGTTGAGTTTTAAAAAGACACAGGGAATAAAATCCATAACATACTCTATTAATTAAAGTACATGATTAACATGAAGGCCAGATTTTTAACCTCAGGAACTCAGAAGAGGATCCAAACTCGAAGATGCTCAGGGAAAACACAATTATAAGCCAGTGACATAATTATCTGCAACAAACAGAAAGAGCCTTACCTGGATCAGTGCTTGCAAATCATTTTCTCCACCAAGGCCCAGTTCCTCTTGAGTCTTTTTTGCCTCTTTAGCTTCTTTTTCTGCCTAAAAGAGCAAGCAGTGGATTTTTTAAGAAGTGTTTTGTGTGTTATCTGACCAAGTCTTAAAGGAGTTACCAAATTTTTTTTTGGCATTTGTGTACAAAGAGCTGCAACAAAACACAAAGGGTTTCCAAAATTTGGCCACAGGTGAGGAATCAGACAAAGGAAGCCCCTTTTGGTTTCACCATTTAGCAGAGCAGGAAGTTTTTCTGCTCCTTCACAAGAATGGGATGTTTGTCTCTGTTCCCCTACCCACTCTTTTTTATGTTACCAGATACAACATTAACTTAAAGGTTACTGGGATGTACATTGTAACACTCTACAAAATGTTTGGACAAGAGTCCATCTAGTCCAGAACAGTTTCACACCTGCCAAAATTCAAGCAAAATGTATTTTCACCACTTGTTTATTTTTTGTCAACTCCAACAACTCACAGCTTTGTAGATAAACACAGGGATGTGCTAAACTGTAATAAGCCATTGTGTATAATAATGAAATAAAGACCTAAAAAAAGCCTTTCAGAACCATTTGGGGTGTGGAGGGGTGATAAAATCAGGTGACCAAACATGAATGGTGACGATGCTGAGCAAGGTGTGGAGCTGAGCAATGCTGTGACCAACTCCTGGGGAACAGCATCACTGATGTCTGCCAAGGGAGGTCAAAAGGTCGTGGTGAATTGATTCAACCTACCCGCTTCCTTCTGGACATCATTTTCTGCTTGGACTCCCTCACAAAGGCCTTGTAGGACGGGAGCTCTCCGGAGTCGATGGCTCGCTGGATCATTTCCCGGATCCGCGGCTCGTCCGTGTAGTCCACACACATCACGGACTCCATGATGCGATCCATGTCGCCCTGGAAGTTCAGGTACGCTGCCTTCACATCAGCCAGCTCCTCCTCTGAGTTCTTGTAGTTCTTCTGGAAGTCCTCGATGTCTTTCACGGTGAGCTGCGGCAAAGAGGTGACGCTTTGTGACTTACAGAAGGATTTAAGAGAAAGCACATGTAAAGCCAAACAATGTCAGGTTTTTCCAGCTCCCAGAGCCGCTCTCACCTTGAAGAGCAGCTGCCAGTACTCCAGCCAGTCACGGTCATCCCTCAGAGCCTCGGCCTCCTCGTCCACGGTGCCGGTCTGGTCATAGACGGCACGCTGATTTGCATCGCTCAGCACCGCGTACACCTTGCCCAGGACCTGCAGGACACAGAGATGGCTGGTCACTTTGGGGGGTTGGACACCTGGGGATCAGTCACCTGGGGGGCTGGGGGGGTCAGGGAGCGATGGGTCTGTCACTTGGGTCGGTCAATCAGTGGTTGGTCAGTCACTTGGTCAGTCACTGAGGGGAGTGGTGGGTCAGTCACTCGAGGCGCAGTGGGTTTGTCACTCAGGGAGTGGTTGGTGGGTTGGTGAGTTGGGGGGCTGTGGGGTAATCACTTGGAGGATGGTGGAGTGGTCACTCGATGGTCAGTTGGTGCATGGTGGGGGGAGCAGTGGCTCAGTCACTCAGGGTGGGTCACTCTGGGGGCCGTTGGTCGGTCAGTCATTGGGGTGAGTCACTCAGGGGTTCAGTGGGTCAGTCACCCGGGGGGCCGTGGGTCAGTCACTCG
>VWZD01001419.1:41783-89456 GCA_013396695.1 Sakesphorus luctuosus | reverse complement strand
AAGAACAAGGACCGCTGGGGCCATGAGATCGAGATCATGAAGAAGTGAGTGCGGGCGGGCCGGCACGGCACGGCATGGCACGGCACGGCGGCACCGGACCGGCCGGCACAGGGCACAGCCAGCCCCCGGAGCAGCCGGGAGAGGGCACAGCCCCGGGACAGGGCACAGCCGGGGAACAGACAGCCCCGGGACCCGCCGGGAGAGGGCATAGCCCCCGGACAGGTCGGGGTCAGCCCATGAACTGACCGGGACAGGGGACAGCCAAGGCGTGGGGACAGCCAGGGACTCAGCTGCTGGACCGGTCGGAAGAGGGGACAGCCGGGGGTCAGTCCCTGAATGGGCTGGGGAGGGGGCACTGCCGGGGCCTGAGCCCCTGAATCGGCCGGGGAGAGGTGCCCGTACCCTGCAGTACGTTTGATTGAGCAGCTGGGGATCCTCGAATTGCTTTTTTACTGTCATGCTCCTGAATGTAAAGAATAAACTCTGCTTGCGCTCTCTCGTCCTCTGTGCTGCCCACTGTCCCTCTCTGCAGCGTGTCACTGAGGTACCTGTGAACCAGGGCTGGCCAGGCAGGGCCTCATGGAAGTGAGCGGCAGCTCTGGGTGTTGGGATCCTACAGAATTGTTCCTTCCTCCTGTGACTTCCTCCTTCCTTTTGAGGGAGGTCCTGGAGCAGGAAATGCTCTGTTCCACCTCTGGGAGCAGGGATGCCCTGAGTTGTCCTCCCCAAGCCCTGCAGTGTCCCTGCTGCTTAGGGCTTAACTGAGCTCCTGCTGTCACTTTGTCACCCTCCCCTGCTCCCTGTGTGTCCTGACATTGGGGAAAACCCCTCGCAGGGAACCTGAGTTTGTAAGTCGGGGCTTGTTGATCCCTGTTCTGGTTGCTGGAAACAAGCACTGAGCCACACAGCTACAGCTGCTCCTGTGGGTGTGCACAGACATAAGTTGTCTCCTTGTACATCTGGATATGTCACCTATTCCTAAGAGCAGTGTATATTACAGACAGTCAGGAAATAGCTGTTTGAATTCAGTTGCAGAAATTAATTAGTCCTTCCCTCTGCACATGGATTTCACCTGCCTGGTGCTGTTGCACAGATTGCTGCAAAACCCTTGGCCAGGGGGAATTGTGCCCATATGCAAAAGCAGACACACATATATTAATGACTCTGCCAGAAATGTGCAAAAATCCAGAACTTGATCCTGGATCTCTATCATCAAAGTCCCTTACCTTGACTTTGAGTCGTCATTTGTGCCCATTGCTGGCTGGTGTGTTCCCAAGGTATGGATTTTATGCATTTGGATGGCAGTGGGTACCAGCTGAACAGTGCACTCCTCAGCAGGGATACACTTGGGGAATAGAAGCTGGCCTGGGAACATTAAACATCATTGGTTTGCAGTCTGTTGTCTCGTTCTTCCCAAAACCGGGGCAGAGCTTTCATCCAGCTTTCCATGTGCTTAGGTTGAACCATCCCAACGTAGTAAAAGCCTGTGAAGTTCCTGAGGAGATGAACTTTCTGGTTAATGATGTGCCCCTTCTGGCCATGGAGTATTGCTCGGGGGGTGACCTCCGGAAGGTAAGGGCTGCTTGGCTTTCAACGTGCCCCCAAACACGTGGCAGTAACGCTGTGTCTGTGACCAGGGCTGCTCTGTGGTGCTTTGCTGTCCAGGCACAGGTGTGAGGAAGGAAGTGTAAAGTGGGCAGAAAGCCCCTTGTGGGAGATGAGGCTTGAGTTCATGGAGCCAGAGGGCAGTCCAAGGGCAGACACTCCTTACCCTGGTGGAGTGTGTCCTTGCACTGGTACAACTGCCCATAGCCTGGGTGCTTTCACCCAGCATGTCTGGCTTTGCTGCAGTGTCTCTCCATCTGCTGAGAGTCTGCTCTGGTTTGGATTCTCTGTATCCACAGGGAGGGATCCTGTTAGCACTGCACTGGGGCCTCCAGGGCTTCCACACCTTTGCTGTTCCTGCTGCCTGAGAACTGCCATTCTGCAAAGTGGCAACACCCAAAAATAAAGGAGCCTTTCAGTAGCTCCCCAGGCAGTGGGTGCATGGCTCAGGAGAGTTCAGGCTCCCTCTCCACTGCAGCTGGATTCAGGAAGCAGCAGTTTCTATAGGGGTGAAGCAGCAAATCCTTGTCACAATCTGCTTGTAATTTGCCTCATCCACATGATCAGGAACTTGGGGCATACATTAGCTCTAACTTGCAATGCAGTGTTTGATCATTTAATTTCTCATGAATCCTTAGGAGTTGCATAGATGCTGGAACAGTTCAGGAATTAATGTGCTTTATTTAATTTGATCCCCTGTAAGGCTTTGGTCATTAAACAAAAAAAGGCTTTTTTTTTAAATTTCTGATCATGTTCTTTAAATCTTTCTCTTGTTTGGCATTGTTGGTGTTTCACATCACTAGTAATTTCTCATCATGGATGTATCATGAGGGCAGAGGTACCTCAAGTCATCTCCAAAAGCCTCAAGTGCAATAAAAGTCAGAAATTGCTGCTTATTGACACTCACTGAGACAGTGGTTGTGGGGAAGCCTCCCTTGCCTGCAGCCCTCTCTGTGTCTTTTGCCCCTTTCCTTTCTGGTGGCTTTCAGGCTTTTGTGGTATTATTCTAGCAGTCCAAATCTTATTTTCTGTGCAAAGAATTTTCATTTTGTCTGAGTTGTTTTCTTTTTGGCCATGCTTTTGTTGCAATCAACGGCCTCATTCCACTGTAGTGATATTGGATCTGTGCTGTTTGCTGGATTGTGTCAGCTGGGGATGGAAAATGTTCTTCTCACTGTGGGTCTAAACATCTTTTTCTTTACTGTAGTTGCTAAACAAACCAGAGAACTGCTGTGGACTTAAGGAAAGTCAGATCCTTTCCCTGCTTAGCGACATCGGTGGGTAGTCCAGTGCCTTTCTTGTGTTTTGTTTCTGGGGCTTTTTGTTTCTTTTTAATGTGTAGTGGCATTTTGCTTTTTCCCCCTGAAAAGGGGACTAACAAGAACAGGGTGTTAAAACAAACCAGGTTTCTATTCCAGAGGAAGGACTTGGTGTCCCTGTAGTTCCCAGAGACCATGTTGTACTAGTGAGGTGTCTGTGGAGTGGGGTTGGAAAAGCTGTGGTCAGTTGTAGGTGGCTGTGACCTTAATGTTTTGTCTTGATAAGGTCACAGTTCCCTGTTCAAACCTCACTTCTGGTGATGCCAAACCACGTGTCTCCTGAAGGAAGGTGATTTTACAAGCCAAAAAGCAGTAACTGGAGTGAGAAGTGCCAGAGTTGCCCTGTGGCATCTCTGTGTAGGATTGGCTTAAGGGAGGGAAATGTTGTGTGTTCGGAGTGACAGATGTCTGATACAATGTGCATTTGGGGTTTTGTAAAGATGTGAAAATGCAGTGGAGAAGAAATGTAGGTTTGAAGCTGTTAAATGTGTAAATGAGTGGTGGTAAATCATTGAAGGTTGGGGACTTGCTCTCTAGTGTTACATTTCATCAGATGTATCTTTAATCAATGAGAGTTTATTTTCTATTAATTCAAACACATGTTTTTCAGGCTCTGGTATCCAGTATTTACATGAAAACAGAATTATACACAGAGATTTAAAGCCTGAAAATATTGTTCTTCAGGATGAAGGTGGGAAGGTAAGTCAGGTGGCCTCTGTCAGTGGTGTTGCCACTGTCATTTCTGGAAGTTGTCACGTTGAACTGGACTGAAAACTCAGCTGTGAATTTACTGTAAGCTTTGACACTATCAGGTGTTGAAGCCTTGCCAGGGACTTTCTCCAGGATTTCCATTCTGGCTTTCCACTTCTTGAGTGTATGCTGTGGATGTCACCATGCAGATTTTGGGTTGTTTGGTGGGTTTTTTCTTGGTTATTTGCTCTTCTGATGATCTGTTACAACTGTCTGCAGATTGTCCACAAAATAATAGACCTGGGATATGCAAAGGATCTGGATCAAGGAAGTTTATGCACTTCGTTTGTTGGAACGTTACAGTATTTGGTAAGACTTTGTTTTTCAGTGTCACCAGCTCTAGAGCAGCCAAGCCCTGAAACCTCCAAAACTGAGATCCCAGGGAGCTGTCCCAAGGGTGTCCTTTCTTCATGTCCATCTGAACCTCCTAGGCAATCCCCCTGTGGTATCACCCTCTGCTTCCAGGGGAGTTTGATCCCGTCCATCCCTGCTGGTGCTGTGGTTGGGGCTGCTCTCAGCCTGTCCCCACAGCCACACCCAGCCAGTCCAGCTCCCTCCCATCTCCTCCTGGGTTGGTTGCTCCGTGCTCTGACCCAGTGGGCAGCTGGAGCTGGAGCCACACCTGGACACAGTTTTGCCTCTGCAGAAATGAGAGGAAATACCACTGTCAAAGTGTCTTTTCATGATCCTTTCTAGGCTCCGGAACTCTTTGAGAATAAATCCTACTCGGTTACTGTTGATTACTGGAGCTTTGGGACGATGGTGTTTGAGTGCATTGCAGGATTTAGACCTTTCTTACATAATCTCCAGCCATTCACCTGGTAAGACACTTACTCTTCGTGAGGTGCTTGTAAGTGCCTGTGTGTTGTGTGGTAATTCCTTCACAAGCAAAATTTGAATCAAAAAATATAATTATGAACCTGTCTTTGTATATCAGTGGCAGAAAATAGGAAACTTGGGTTCCTGTTAGCCTGGAAATAATAACCAGAGAGGTGAATCTTTCCAGAGTTAATTGCAAGGGCTTCCCTCTTCCACTGGGAGATGCTGTGGGTGAATTGTTGGAAAATGTGCTCATTTTCTGAAGTCTGAGTTTGTTTCCTAAACCTGCTGGACACTGGCACTTTTTGCTGCTGTCATATTCAATTGCCCCCTTAGAAAAGCAACACTGGCAGTATATCCACAACGGATTTTGTTTTCCAGGCATGAAAAGATCAAGAAGAAGGACCCAAAGCACATCTTTGCTTTCGAGGAGATGAACGGGGAGGTTCGGTTCAGCACCCACCTGCCACAGCCCCACAGCCTCTGCAGGTAAGTGTGTGCTTCCCTCAGGTGAGCATTTTGGTTCCTTAAACTGAGGGCTCTTCCTCCTTTCTCAGGAGTGTTTCAAGCTCCTGGCAAGCTGCTGTTAGCTGTTAAGGAATAGCCCACATGGCTCTTTTTTCAGTATTTTGGGCTCTGTGATGTCCAGCTCAAGGGTTGATGGCAGTTCAGAACTCTGTGTCTGCTTTCCACCCTTTACCACCAGGCCAGTGAGTAACATCTACCTGAAAACTTGATGGTGTTGAGCCTCATGAACCAAGTACTGAAGTTGGTTTCTCCATGGAAGCAGAAGCTGTGTTGGGAAAACTGCTGCGAGTCCAGTGGAGGCCACAAAGATGGGCAGAGCCTGTTGAACAGAGCACAGAGGGACAGACCCAGGAAGCTGGTGAAGGGAATGTCTGCCTTCCCTTTCTTACAGCCCTTCTGCTTTAGTTTGATTGTAGAACCCATGGAAAATTGGCTGCAGCTGATGCTGAACTGGGACCCACAGCAGAGAGGTGGAGGTTTCGATCCTGAGACCAGTCGGCCAGGGTGTTTCCTAATAATGGATCACATCCTGAATCTGAAGGTGAGTGAGGGTTGTTGCTGGGTTTAAAGGCCTTCTGAAAGCACCCCAGAGGACAGAAAGTGTGCTCAGTGCAGCAAAGCTGTAGTCCTGGCATCACCCAGCTGCAGGGCTGTGAGGGATGTTTTTCAGGAAGTGAAACACAGCCTGTCCAGTGCATATTGGATGGCAAAATATCACCTGCAGTATTAATCTCTAGCTCTACACTTGGAGTAGAAGGATGACCCTGTATTACTGTCTGTCATCTGGGAAGGGACTCGCCAAGTTCAAATCAAGGTTTAATATTTACTAATAACAGTTTTCCTGAACTTCACTATTGATGCTGTGACCTCCAGGTGTACTATAGTAGTACTACCTGTAGTAGAACAGCAGTGACTTTCACCTGACTTTGCCCCTTTGAGTAACTAGTGGAGCTCTGCTGGAGTGAGACTAACCAAGGCAAGCATGTGTAGAAGGAGCAGGATAATTTTGTCCCCATTCTTTGATGTCATTAAGCTGCAGCATGGCTTTGGAAGGCTGTTTGAGTGTCATTTTCTCTGACATCAGAAGTTACAAGCTCAGGCTCTGAGTTTTTTATATGGGGCTTTACTCCTGAACTGATTATTGTAGTCAGTAAAACTCAAAGGATGCTCTTGTTCTGACGTGGTATTTGCTATGTGCTTCTTCCCAAAATTGCCATGTGCTCCTTCCCAGGTCTTTGTACCCTTGTCTCTGATGTCCAGGGACTTGAAATCAACTTGTGCTCTTTTTACAGATAGTACACATCCTAAACATGACCTCTGCCAAGATCGTGTCCTTCCTTTTGCACCCCGAGGAAAGCCTTCACTCCCTTCAGAACCGGATTGAGTTTGAAACTGGGATAAGCACTGGAAATCAGGAGCTGCTGTTGGAAACAGGGATTTGCCTGGACCCTCGGAAACCTGCTTCCCAGTGTGTTATTGATGGTGTGGTAAGAACCATTCTGCTCATTTCATGCCTTTCACAATCTCAGGGAATTGAGAATCTTAGGGAATTGCCTTAACCTTCTCCCACAGAAGATGGTTTGCTCTGTAAGTGTAGTAACTCTTAAGGCCTTTTATTGGGTAATGTGAGGAGATTTCTGTGGTTATACTCTGCCTAAATATTTAAATAATTGCTAGCTGTGTTTCTGTGGGATCTGTAAAATCAGTTTTTTGAGGCGCTTGATAACAAGAGAGTGCCCACAATGATTAGTTGATGATGTAACCAGGACTCTCTGGGTTAGGAGGAGCTATTTGGGTTTATATTTTCCTGTCTTTTTCTCCACAGAGAGGCTGGGACAGCTACATGGTCTATTTGTTTGATAAAAGCAGAACTGTCTACGATGGCCCCTTTGCTTCTCGGAGTCTGTCTGACTGTGTGAATTACATTGGTGAGTGTGCTGGAGCAGGGCTGTTCCTCATGGAAAATGAAAGACTATCTGCCTTACAAATCCCTGCATGTTGTCTTGGAGGGAGGGCACTGTGTGATTCACAGAGAACCACTTAACCTGAAGCAGCCTCACAGAGTTCCATCTACAGTGCTGTATCTCTGCATTTTGTTGATATAACAGGTCAGAGACATTATTGCTCACCCTTGGGAACTCCCCTATAGAGCAGCAGGAGAACTAATTTAAGGTTTTTGCCCAGTTCTATGCACTGAACAGCATCTCCCCCACCCAAACATCCAAACCCAGGCAGTGCCCCACTCACAGACCCATGGCATGAATGAGGGCTGGGAGATAAAGGTGCAACCTGCTCTGGTAGCCTA
The DNA here is from genome assembly GCA_013396695.1 of Sakesphorus luctuosus. Lineage (NCBI taxonomy): Eukaryota > Metazoa > Chordata > Aves > Passeriformes > Thamnophilidae > Sakesphorus > Sakesphorus luctuosus. The sequence continues at coordinate 82,130 of VWZD01001419.1, read as the reverse complement.
GGGAGGGAAATTTTTGGTTATGTCTGCACATAACATCCTGTAAATAAGATCCTGAGCTGGAGGCTGTGCCTTTATTTGCAGAACCATTTGCTCTGCTAAGGGGTCTTGCCCCTTCTTGCCCAGAGTGTGGCAGTGCTGGGAATTGCTTGCAGAGCTGGAGTGGTAGCCCACACAAACCTCCTGTGGTGATCCCAAGGTCAGGGACCTTCTTCCCTTAGGATTGAGCACCTGTAGAAGTTGTGCAGGTGTCCCTTCCCCTCCTCCCTGTGCACAGGCTCAAACAGGTTCAGCTCCTTGCAGTCCTGTCTCCCGAGGCTGGGTGCTTTGGAGGACCAGTTGCCCTCCTCCAGCTCTCCTGCATTTGTGCTTCCAACCCCCATCCCAGCATCCTGAGGGTACAGATCACCTCTTTGCCCAGTGCTGTCTGTGATAGCTGTGACCCACCTCTGGTGTCTTGCCAAAGCAACACAACAGGTCCCTCACTCTTTGCTGCTGCTCATTCCAGCCCTGTGTGAGGAATTCCACCTTGTCCTGGTGACAGAGCCTTGGCATCACCAGGGTGTGCTTTTATGCACCTATGGAAGCTGCTTCTCTGCTTGCTGCTTCTCTCACATGTCTTCTGAGATGACAGCAGCCATTTGCAGGACCATGTACACCTCTCTGAAGGTTTAGATACCCCAAATGTATCTGCATGAAGGACCCTGTGTACCTCTGTGGAGGGAAAAGTGGTGGCAGGGGACAGGAGATACTGCATGTGAAGAAATGCCCTGTGTCATGCAGTGACTGTTAAGTAGCTTTATCTTCATTGGCATGTCTGAACTGGTTTTCTTCATCTCCTTTTATTGTCACTCAGGTTTATTCTGATTGTTTTTTCCTGTGTTCTGGGCTCTTTTATTCTGGTGAATCTCATTGTATGCCACTATTGTGCTGAATCTCTCGGGGCAAAGGCTTTTTACAACATATTTACTGAAATCCCAATGGACTGACAGTTCCCATCTATATAGGGGAACACACAAAGTCCTGCACCTTTTCCCTTTGAACATCTACATCAGGAATCTGGGAGGAAATGCACAAAAGATTTGAAGGCATTTTCAGGTAAAAGACATGTCAGGACAGTGACCAGTATCAACTGATGAAATGAATGATTAAATGGAGGGATTAGATTTTCTTAGGGTTTTCTGGATGAAACCCCCAGGGGGTTTTACCTGCCCAGCAGTAGGTGGTCACATACCTGGGGAGCTGTGACATGAAAAGTCTACAAACACTTAGACAGCACCATATAAAAATTGAGCAGAGCTTTCCTGGCTTGATCCCTTAGCTTAGGCACGTGCAGCAGAAATGAGGAGTGTTGTAGGCACTGAAGTCCTTGCCTGGAGTTGCTCTTTCACTGTTTGTTTCTCCTGTGTCCAGTGCAGGACAGTAAAATCCAGCTGCCGATCCCGCAGCTGCGCAAGGTGTGGGCAGAGGCCGTTCACTACGTCATCGGGCTCAAGGAGGATTACAGCAGGCTCTTCCAGGGCCAGAGAGCTGCCATGTGAGTTCCCACGCAGCCAGCAGAGTCACTGTGGTGCCAGCACAGCCTGTTGGTGTGGAAATGGGTGTCTCGGGGAGTTCTGGTTCCCCAAAGTTTTATACCTTTACATTATAATGCATATTTGGGCTGGGAGTGGATTCCACTGCAGGGATTTTACTGTGCCTGACATTACTAAACAAAACTGGAGTATGCTCAGAGACTCACAGACTGGCTGAGGCTGACAGGGACTTCTGGAGGTCCTCCAGCCCAATCCATGCTCAGGGTGGGTCACCTAGAGCTGGTTGCCCAGGACCACATCCAGACAGCTTTTAAATATCTCCACGGATGGAGACTCACAGCCTTTCTTGTGCCAGTGCTCAGTCACCCTCACAGAAGCAGTTTCCTCTTTCTAAGACCAGGTGGGCTGTTCAGCTAAGGTGTGCTGCTCTTGTTCCACCTGTCAGGCTCAGCCTCCTTCGGTACAACGCCAACCTGATCAAGATGAAGAACAACATGGTGTCAGCGTCCCAGCAGCTGAAGGCAAAGCTGGAGTTCTTTCGCCAGAGCATTCGCCTGGACCTGGAGAGATACAGTGACCAGATGGCTTATGGCATATGTAGGTATTGGGGAACACTTGCCTGGGAGTCTGTGTGATCCTGGAAAGGGTCAGGCTGACGATGGAGCTCTTTGTGGGTGTTGTTTCAGCTTGGGTAGAGCAGGAAAAAGGTTTGGCAGAAGCAAAGGCAGGAGGATAAAAAAGTCAATGTTTTCAGAGGCCTTCAGTGACAGTGAGACAGGTGTTCAGCTGTTCCCCACTGAGAACAAGAACGTGGGAGCATAAATAGTACTGGTGACATAAATGTTTGCTATTTATTCTCTGGGAGTCTGATTCCTTTGGGGTTGTCACTGGACATCAAGTGCAGGGCAGAGCTGCTGGCAGTGGAAGGGCTGCTGTGCTTGATGTCCAGAGGAACCATTTCTCAGGATGAGGGATGGGCTGAAAAAGCACCAGCTACAGTTTAATGTCCCAGAAACATCTGGGTCTTACAAATACTGTTGAAGGGAGAATAGCAAGATTTACACATAGTTTGGATATATGGCTAAAAACTGCAGCTTGAGCCAGAAGTGATGACAGGGCTGAAGGATGATGATGGAAAATGGAAAGACTCGGTGATCTGGTTTTGGACAGTCTGTGTTCAGTCAAAAGTGGCAGTTGTTGAGCTTAATGGTGGAGTTTAAAGACTCAGACTCTTTAGGCCAGTGATTGCAAACAGTGAAATCCTCCCAAGGGGTTTGTATGTGAGTCAAGGTCAAGCACAGAGTTGCAGCTTTGCTGTCTGTGATCTCTGGGTTGTGGCTCCTGCTTGCAGATTCAGCATCATGCTCTTTGTGTTCAAATTCAGTGGATACACCTAAAGTCCAGGTCTTGCTTTCTTGTTGTGTCTATGTCTTGTTATAAATTAACATCTGTTTTCTCTTAAGCTTCAGAAAAGATGCTGAAAGCCTGGAAGGAAATGGAAGAGAAAGCCTCTCAGTGTGCACAGGTAGGAGCAGAGACAGAAATGTCTGGCATTCTGCAGGTGAATATGCAAATTACTTTTTAATAAAAGTCATCCTTAAGAAAGTTAGAGCCAAACTGGAGATTTGCATTGTCTCACATGGTAATACAGAGCTCAGTGATTAATACATGAGAATCCCAGACACCATTAGAAACACTATAACTCACATTGCTTGTTTCTTCCCTCTGAAGGAACAGGCTGGGTGGTTCAGGTTCTGGGTTCCATCACCTGCCTCACCTAAGTCAGAAGGTTCCTGAATCCTTGATTGTGCCTTGTTCATGTGATGGAGATGGGAGAACTGGGACTAACACCTAAATTTACCCCATCAGCTCTTTAAATCTTGTTCCTCCTTGTCAGGAAGTAAGAAACATAAAAGGGAGGTTGCTTCTAGCAGAATAATTCAAAGCTGTCTCTGGCTGTTTCCAGACAACCAGGAACCTCAACAAATATTTACTTTGCAGGCCATCAGAACTATGTTCTGTCATTCACACCGTGTCTGTTTATCAGGCATGGAAAATGTTTCTGACACACAGGGGTATCTCAGTCTGTCCAGCAGGCAGCTTAACTTGTGTGAACTCCAGACACAAAGAGAGATGATTTATGAAGAAACTGATCTTTCTCATCCAGTGTGGTGGACAGAAATTTGGATCTGGGTCATATCACACACTGAGAAATAACCTCAATTATTGCAGCAGCTGTTGTGTCCAAGAGGTTTTTTTCTCCTAAACTTTCCATGGAGGGAGCCTGTTACCCACACAAGTGTCCTGGGCATCTTTATCTACCTGATTGCTCTCCTCCCTCAATCTGATGTGTACCTCCTCTGCCATTAGGCTGAAGACATTGGGTATCTGGATGAGCAGATCATGGCCCTGCACACGGAAATTGTTGAGCTCCAGAAGAGTCCGTACGCCAGGCGCCAAGGAGAGGTCATGGAGAGCCTGTAAGTCCTTGGCTTCTGATTTTAGGGCACACAAAGGGATTTTATCTATTTCAGTGTCTGAGGGGCATTTTTTCCCCTCTGTTGCTGGTTCCTTCAGTGCTTTTGAAATGCAAACTGCAAGTGCAGAGCGGTGTATGATTGGTTTAAGATCATTTAAGATCCCACCACTTGTGGGACACTTCTCTGTCACTGGTCTACAAAACCTCATTTACAAGAGGCTGTGCCAAAGATACATCTTGTTCTCAGCTCAGGATTTCCTTTTGCCTTGGAGAGGAGACTTTTGTAGTGTTGAGTCAGAAAACCACGAGATCATTGTAAAACCCTGCTAAATACCTTCAGAGTGTTTTCAGAGCAAGGGTAAATAACTCCTGGGTTACTTGAATATTTGGAAAATGGACTTTTTTCAAAAAAGTATTAAAATATCAAAGAGCAAGTGGTATTACTGACCTTGAGAAGACATAGGAAGCAGTTACTGGGTTGCTGCTGAGAGCACAGGTGGTGTCTGGAAGAGAGAGACTAAACAGCCACTAAATCTGTGGTTCATAAGAGCTCTTTGGAAGTTCTGTGAGTGTCCTGGGAGAAAACATGCCTGTTCCTGGTGGGTTCTTCCCCCTCTCTCAGGCCTAAGTTGCTTTCATCCACGTGTAGCTGCAGGAGCAGCAGAACTGGGGCAAGGGGAGGAAGTGGTGGAAGGGAGAAGCCTCCTCTTGCAGCAGCAGCAGCAGCAGCTCAAACCAATCATGAACCTGCCTCCTAAAACATTGGGGTTTAAGCAATTTCACCACTGCAGAGCAAGGTCAGAGCTGGGAACCTGCTGCTTGTGTCTGACAGACTGTGATTTAGACCAGTCAGCACTGGAAGTTTGTGTAAGGCTGCTTTTGAAATATTTGAAAGAAGTAAGATTTATTTAATGGAAAAAAGAGAAACAGTGTCCTCTTGTCTGTGACACAACTGTCTCTTTCCATTTGCAGAACGTCACTAAGATTCAGGCAAAAAATGGAGAAGGAGAGTTTCTCAGGCAGTTGTGCAGTTACAGTTCCAAAAATGAAGTTTGATAATTAAGGATACCAGGGAAAGAAAACACAGCTGGGGCACGTGAAAATTTGAAACTGAAAATAACCTTCACTTGGGGTGGTTTTCTGAGAAGAAAATGCATAATGCAGAGAAAAGAGAGAGAGAGTTTCTAGGGAGGTGTTGGATTCCATCTCAGAAGGAGCATCCCTGTGTCCCAGAAGTCATGAGCTGTAGAAGGTGGCAGCTCCAGTGTCTGAAGTTAGAAAAGCATCACTTCATTGCAATGCTGTTTTTCTTGAGTGCCCTGCTTTTTGACACATGTCTGAATCATGTTCTTTTTTTTTTAAAGGGAACAGAGAGCCATAGACTTGTACAAGCAGTTAAAAACAAGACCTCCAGGTATGGAAGGACGTGGTTTAAAGGCTGTTTCACACTCGTATCCCACGATCAGTTTTTCTGAACTCAGATCTGGAAAATAGTGTTTGATTTTACTAATGTGGTGGTTGCTGGCCCTTCCAGATCATGCCTACAGTGACAGCACAGACATGGTGAAGATCATTGTGCAGACAGTACAGAGCCAAGACCGAGTCCTCAAGGAGCTCTTTGGCCACCTCAGGTACTTTATGCAGACAAAAACCCCAAACAAATGCAACTTTGCAGCATTTTCAGCTTTGTAGTAGGAAAGGGGAGTGAAAACCATGGAGGTCAGACCCAAAAGCTCCATCCGTGTTTCTTATGCCAATATTAATTTTGCTTCTCTGTGTTTTTGTTGCATGTCCACTTGCTTTTTAAAAACTTCTGTGTATAGATGTTTGAACTAATGTGCATAGATAATAGGGCAGAGGATGAGAATGGAATGGCTCGGACTGTTATGATCCAGCACTTTAAAATGAGACAAATTCTGTCAGTGTTTAGGCTGGGATTCAAATCTTAAAGGAAAAAATGAATAGTGTAAGAGCTGAGAAGATGTCACAGGGATTTGTCCATTAATTCTTTGGGTATCTGGAATTCCAAGGTGAGCCTTTTGGTTTTGCCACATGAGAAGGAAGGTGACTTTGTGTTTGTTTTTTTTTCCAGCAAGCTCCTGGGCTGTAAGCAGAAGATCATTGACTTGCTTCCCGAGATTGAAGTGGCTCTGAATAACATCAAGGAAGCTGATAACTCAGTGATGCAGATGCAGGGAAAGAGACAGAGGGAGATATGGCATTTGCTGAAAATTGCTTGTGTGAGTAGTGTTGGACTATTTGTTTGCTTTTCCTTCCAGGAGGCATCAAAGGAAGCTTGGGAGAGACCAGAAAGGGATAACTGCCACACCATGGTTGGGTTTTTTCTGCAGAGAAAGGCAGAAGTGGTAAAAGCAAAGCTAAATAGGTGCTTTCCTGCTTAGTTTGGGGTGCTCGTTTTGCATTGCAGTGCGTTGCATTTTGCAGTGACTCTCCAGCTGAACTGCCCCAGTGAGGGCTGACTCTGTCACAAACAGTGCTCATGTGCCATCACAAGTCTTGCCTACAAACCAATGACCCCTAAATCCTACCTCTGTCCATCACAGCTGCTGAATTTGTGTCTTGCAGACTCAGAGCTCCTCCCGATCCCTGCTCAGCTCCAGCCTGGAAGGGACGGCCTCGGCCCCGCCAGCCGCGTGGCTCCCGCAGAGCTGCCCCGGGAGCGCCCCTGCCCACCCTCTGTCCTCGCTGGCCGTGCCCCAGGAAGGGTGAGGGGGTTGCAGGGGGGGCTCAGCCTGCCTGGGCTGTGGGCACACCCTCCCAAAGCCTGGCCTCTGCTGCTGGGGGGGTGGGATGTGCTGGGGAGGGACAGCTCCACATCCCGGGCCAGATCCTGAGTGCAGTTCCCCGAAGGGAAGTTGTGGCCAGGTGGGAGTTGGTCTCTTCTCCCAGGCACTCAGCAATAGGACAAGGGGGCACGGGGGGCTCAAGCTCTGCCAGGGGAAATTCAAGTTGGAGAGCAGAAAGAAACTCTTTGCAGAGAGAGTGCTCAGGCATTGGAATGGGCTGCCCAGAGAGGGGGTGGATTCCCCATCCCTGGAGGTTTTTCAGCTGAGCTTGGCCGTGGCACTGAGTGCCATGATGTGGTAAAGGGACTGGAGTTGGCCCAAGGGTTGGACTTGATGATCTGGGAGGTCTTTTCCAACCCAATCCATTCTGTGATTCTGTGGATGTGGCACTGAGTGAGAATCCACCATGTCTTGATCCAACCCTACTGTGATCACCAGCCCAGGGCACGGAGTGCCCTGGGCTGGTGATCACAGTGGGGTTGGATCAAGGGTTCGACTTGATGATTTCGGAGATCTCTGATCACAGTGGGGTTGGCCCAAGGGTTGGACTTGATGATCTCAGAGGTCTTTTCCAACCCAATCCATTCTATGATTCTACAGTGACCCAGGGGTGTTTAGTCCTTCTTAAAACTTCTGTGATTTTAAAAAGTCTTAATTCAAATGGAGGTCTGAAGTTGGGGGTCAGTACTAAACAATCCATCTGGTTCAGTATCCAGAGGGGTTTTATCCTTCCAAAATGAGCTTTGGGAGCTCATATGTTACCAGTGCTCTAAAAAATCAGGGATTTGGTTGAACTGTTTATCCAGAAACCTCCACCCTCTTTTCCTGAGCAAGTTCCACCCAGCACTGTCAGCTAAAACACTGTGCTGTTCCCTTCCTGCATGTCATGTTGTTCTTCCCTGGGGCTGGATTTGCTTATCCCACCAAGGTACCATTGCAGGGAATTATAAATCAGCTTATTGGGTTGTTGTTTGGATGTAGGTTTGGGGTTTTTTTTCACCTTTTGGTGCTTAAAATCTCTTATCTTTTGCTTCTTTTTCCCTGCAGGGAAAATTTTGCCACTGTGATACAGGAGAATGTGAATTACCTCGAGCTCTTTGGCAGCATCTTGCAGGAGGTGAGGCAGGAGCAGAACAGCCTGATGGTAAGGACAGGACCTGCTTGGGAGGAGCCACATCGGGGTGCTCTGGGCTTGGGGAGGAGTCCCTGAGCAGGAGGAGGAGGTGGCACCTGGGGCTGGGGTCAGCTCTTCTGTGGGACTCCTTCCTGGCTGGTGGGTCTGGCTTGGAATGCTGGTTGCACTCCCAGCTGGAGAGTCCTGGTTTGTGTCCCAGCACTGGGGTCACATTTCCAGAGCCCTCTTGGGGGATGAACCAAAACTCTTCTTAGGCAGAGGTGGGAGAGTACTGAGGGTCATGGAATGGTTTGGGTTGGAAGGAACTTTAAAGCCCATCCTGTCCCACCCCCTGCCATGGGCAGGGACACCTCCCACTATCCCAGGTTGCTCCAAGCCCTGTCCAACCTGGCCTGGGACACTCCCAGGGATGGGGCAGCCAGAGCTTCTCTGGGCACCTGTGCCAGGGCCTGCCCACCCTCACAGGGAAGGATTCCTCCCCAATCTCCCATCTATCCCTGCCCTGTGTCAGTGGGAAGCCACTCCCTGTGCCCTGTCCCCCCAGGCCCTTGTCCAAAGCCCCTTTGTGGTGAGGTGAACATTGTTTATGCCACACAGAAAGTCCCTGCCAGCCTTGGCCGTTCTGTGCTGCTGCGATGTAGGATAAGCTGCATTTTGTTAACTCCTGGGGGCATCCTTTTGAAGGGCAGTTACTGCTGTTTCACCCCCCATCCAGCAGCGATCCTGCCCTCAGCACTGTCCTGCTGTCCTTTTGCAGAGCTTTGACTGGAGCTGGCTGAAGTAGCCGAGGGGCTGCATCTCCCAAGTGCCTTCCGTGCAGGCCCGGCCCGTCGGTGCCCGTGTGCGCTGCACCCTCTGCCGAGCTGATTCCGGAGATGCCGACACAGCCCGGGCGGGGATTTCACCTCAGTGCCTCACGCACCGGCCGTGCCTGCGCGGCAGCGGCGAGGGTCGGGCCCGCGGAGCCCCCTCAGGGCGGGGAGCGCGGGCCGGGGCCGCCGCTGCCGCGTGTCGCGTGAATGTATAGCGCGTGTGTATGTAATAAACTGTGCAGACAGACAGACGGACGCACTCGAGGCCTGCTCTCTCCCGCGCCACCGTCGCCCTCACGCCGTTGCCTGGCAACGGGGGCGCGGCGCGGTGATGCCATCTGTATGCGCCGGTGTCACCCCCCCCCATGCTGCCCTGCGCCGCCGCGCGTGCGCGGAGGGGGCGGGAGCGCGGCCTCGGCAGCACGTGGGGAACGGGACAGGTACGGGATGGGATTGGGAATGGGATAGGGATGGGATAGGGAATAGGGACAGGTACGGGATGGGATCGGGATGGGATTGAGATGGAATAGGGAATAGGGACAGGTACGGGATGGGATCGGGATGGGATTAGGATGGGGTAGGGAATAGGNAGCGCGGCCTCGGCAGCACGTGGGGAACGGGACAGGTACGGGATGGGATTGGGAATGGGATAGGGATGGGATAGGGAATAGGGACAGGTACGGGATGGGATCGGGATGGGATAGGGAATAGGGACAGGTACGGGATGGGATCTGGAATGCGATAGGGGTGGGATTGGGAATAGGTACTGGACAGGGATGGGATAGGGACAGTTACGGGATTGGATTGGGATAGGGCTGGGAATGGGATGGGGAATAGGGACTGAGGTAGGGATAGGTACGGGGCAGGATTGATAGGGATGTGACAGGCTCTGGATAAGGGCAGAGACAGGGACGGGGCAGAGATGGGGGCGGGCACAGGGACAGGGGCGGGNGGCTGTGCCGCACCGTACCGAGCCGTGCCATACCGAGCCGTGCCTGGCTGTGCCGTGCCGGACCGTGCCGTGCCATACCGAGCCGTGCCTGGCTGTGCCGCACCGTACCGAGCCGTGCCATACCGAGCCGTGCCGTTGCAGGGCCGGGCCCGGGGGGATGCGAGCATGGCCATGGCCCAGGCGGGGGCCGCGGCGGCGGCGGCCACGGCGCTCCTCGTGTTCCTGCTCTACTCCGCCATCCACAGGGTCGAGGAGGGACACCTGGCCGTGTACTACAGGTACTGACTGTCCGCGGGGCCAGACCCGGCCCCGAGAGGTGCCCTCCTGCTGCCCTTCCCCGTGTTCCCTCCTCTCTGCTCCCTTCCCCATGTTCCCTTCCTTGTCCTGCTCCCTTCCCCGTGTTCCTCCTGTTTTCTCTGCTCACTTCCCCGTGTTCCCTCCTTGTCTCTGCTCCTTCCTTGTGTTTATCCTGTTGTCTCTGCTCCCTTCTCTGTGTTCCTCCTGTTTTCTCTGCTCACTTCCCCGTGTTCCCTCCTTGTCTCTGCTCCTTTCTTTGTGTTCCCTCCTTGTCTTTGCTCCTTTCCCACATTCCCCCCTTGTCTCTGCTCCTTCCCTGTATTACTTTCTTGTTTCTGCTCCTTTCTTTTGTTCCCCCCTTGTCTCTGCTCCTTCCCCGTGTTCCTCCTGTTTTCTCTGCTCCCTTCCCCATGTTCCCTCCTTGTTTCTGCTCCTTCCCTGTGTTCCCTCCTTGTTTCTGCTCCTTTCTTGTGTTACCCCCTTGTCTCTGCTCCCTCCCCTATATTCCCTCTGTTGTCTCTGCTCCTTCCCTGTGTTCCCCTCGCTCTCCCTGCTCCCTTCCCTTTGTTCCCACTGTTTTCTCTGGTCCTTCCCTGTGTTCCCCCTGTTGTCTTTACCCCTTCCCCTTGTTCCCTCTGTTGTCTCTGCTCCCTTTCCCACGTTCCCCATCTTCTCTGCTCCTTCCCCCCCTGCCACCCTGCTCTGTGCACAGCCCCTCAGGGTTTGGGTCACTCTGAATCCTCCCCTGCTTTTCCTCCATCACCTTCCTCCCATCTCTTTTCACAGTGTAGATTTCTGAACTCAGAGGAGCAAATCTCTTGGTCCATCCCATCTTCTGACATCTGTTGATCTCCCTCTCTCACAGCAAGAGCCATCACCTCTGTCCCAAAGTGTCTCCCAGCCACAGCACCTGTTTTGTTGGTGCTCTGGAATGTTTTCCCTACCCTTCCCTCTCACTCCTGTGCTGAGCACAAGACCCTGGGGGTTTCCTTGGTGCTTTTGGGCTGCTGGAAATCCAAACTGGCAGCATCACGTCCACTGCTGGATTTTTCCATGGTTACCAGCGAACTATTTTGAGAGGAAAAATCTGTGTTCTTGCAGCTCTCTGCAATGTTGCAACGCTGGGAGGCTCCAGCAATAGCTGCCTTTGCTGAGGGTTCCCTCACAGGGAGTGATTGTCCAGCTGCAACAGGCAAATACCACGTGCCCTCAGCCCTTTTGTAGGGGCACTGCTGGTAAATTTGGGGTATCACTGTGGTTCTCTGTCCTGCAGCTGTGACCTCTCTGCAGAGGGATCTGGAGAGACTGGAGAGATGGGCTGATTGCAATGGGATGGAGTTCAACAAGGCCAAGTGCAGGTCCTGCCCTTTGGCCACCCCGAGCCCTGCAGCGCTCCAGGCTGGGCACAGAGTGGCTGGAGAGCAGCCAGGCAGAAAGGGACCTGGGGGGACTGAGGGACAGGAAGCTCAAGAGGAGCCAAGAGTGTGCCCAGGTGGCCAAGAAGGCCAATGGCATCCTGGCCTGGATCCAAAGTAGCGTGGCCAGCAGGCCCAGGGCAGTGAGCCTTCCCCCGGACTCTGCCTTGGGGAGGCCACACCTTGAGTGTTGTGTTGAGTTCTGGGCCCCTGAGTTGAGGCAAGAGATTGAGGGGCTGGAGCGGGGCCAGAGAAGAGCAACGAGGCTGGAGAAGGGAGTGGAGCACAAGTGCTGTGGGGAGAGGCTGAGGGAGCTGGGGGTGTTTGTGCTGGAGAAGAGGAGGCTGAGAGGTGACCTCAGCACTGTCTGGAAGTGCCTGAAGGGAAGTTGTGGCCAGGTGGGGGTTGGTCTCTTCTCCCAGGCACTCAGCAATAGGACAAGGGCGCACGGGGGGCTCAAGCTCTGCCAGGGGAAATTGAAGTTGGAGAGCAGAAAAAACTTGTTTGCAGAGAGAGTGCTCAGGCATTGGAATGGGCTGCCCAGAGAGGGGGTGGATTCCCCATCCCTGGAGGTTTTTCAAGTGAGCTTGGCCGTGGCACTGAGTGCCATGATGTGGTAAAGAGACTGGAGTTGGCCCAAGGGTTGGACTTGATGATCTCGGAGGTCTTTTCCAACCCAGTCGATTCTATGATTCTGTGAGTGTCCCTGTTTGCTCTCCCAGCCTGAGCCTCTCCCTCTTTTCCTCCCTCTCCGTAGGGGCGGCGCATTGTTGACCAGCCCGAGCGGACCCGGCTACCACATCATGCTCCCGTTCATCACCACCTTCAAATCTGTGCAGGTTGGTGCCCTCTCCTCTGGGAAGAGGGTGCTGGGAGGGTGGGAATGCCCTGGAGGTCAGGCCAGCAGACCCTCAGAATTCCCTCGTTCCTCCTGCCCTTGGAGGGACTTGGCCTCTGGGGAGACTCTGCCCAGCCTGTGTGTGAGTGCTGGGGACAGGAGATGTCCTGCTTTGGTGGGACAGTCCGTGTCTGTGGCCATCCCTGTTTGCCAGGAGAGCCACAGATCTCATGCCATGGGAGTGGGGAAACAGGCACAGCTGCCTGTCCATCCAGATGGGAAGAATCCACGTGCTCTGCCCACACCTGAGGGAGGCAGAGGATGTGGTTGGGTTCCGTGTTCCTGGTGGCAGAGTCCAGGCACAGCAGCCCCTTCCAGGGAGCAGAGCAGTTTGTGAGCACTGCTTGTTCTGTGTTTCAGACCACCTTGCAGACTGATGAAGTGAAAAACGTGCCTTGTGGGACAAGGTATGGCTTGCATTTGCATTTCTCCTGGTGCAGGGCAGGTGTCCTCTGTGGGGACACAGGGGCTGGGAGGTACAGGCACATGCCCTGGAATTATCCCCAAACACACACCTACATCCCACTGTAACAGCATATGGACATAACAGAACAGGAGGTATGTGAGGGAGCACTTTGGCTTGTGCTGCAGCTGCTGTTCAGAGGGTGTTTGCATTCAGAGTGATATTATCCTCATTTGTTTTGGTTTCTCCCCTTGGTTACTCTGACACCCTGTTGCTTGTACCTTGGTCTGCCCTCAGATAGTTCTAGTCTGGATTTTGTGGCTGATAAAAGTACTGACTCCTCCAGAGGGAAAGGGCAAATAGTGAATGGGAATCCTTCTGGTGGGAGAGGGTTTATATCTGCATGAAATGCCTCCTTCATGATCGAGCTGATTCTTTTGTCAGCACAGATCTGCTTGGTTGCAAAAAGCAGAGCAGTAGCAGGAGGAAGGAGTGGGCTGGTTGAGTTGAGTTGCAGATCCTGTTGTGTTGGTTCATCCACAAGGTAAAGTGGTGACTGGATCTCTTTCTTCAGGATAAAAACCCTCCTGGGGATTCTCATTTAGCTGCAGTGTCCTCAACAAAATTTCTGTTCAGAAAAACCCTCTGTGACTTGAATGGTGACACTCAGTGACCAGGCTGAAATTAAAAGTTGAGTGTTAATGGCAGCATTAATAAAGCAGAGTTAATTTTGATCAGGTTTAACCCATACTGAAATGAGTTCTTGGAGTTACTCCTAGAGCATCATGTGGGTTTAAATATTAACATAAAGTTCTCATGGGTTTAGTTTTACATCTCAGAGATTTTTAGGAGTAAATAATGTTAATATTCAGTGCTGCAGCTTTCATAGGATCACTGAGTGGTTTGGGTTGGAAGGGACCTTAAAGCTCATCCAGTGCCACCCCCTGCCATGGGCAGGGACACCTCCCACCAGCCCAGGTTGCTCCAAGCCCTGTCCAGCCTGGCCTTGGACACTCCCAGGGATGGGGCAGCCACAGCTTCTCTGGGCACCCTGTGCCAGGGCCTGCCCACCCTCACGGGGAGGAATTCCTTCCCAATCTCCCATCTAGCCCTGCCCTGTGTCAGTGGGAAGCCACTCCCTTGTCCTGGCCCCCCAGGCCCATGTCCAAAGTCCCTTTGTGGTGAGGTGAACATTCTTTAGGCCAAGCAGAAAGTCCCTGCCAGCCTTGGCCATTCTGTGCTGCTGCGATTTAGGAGCAAAATACTCTGTTTAATTCTGTGAGTTCCCAAAGCTCCTGTAGCATTTCAGCTCTGTGGGGCTCAGTTGTGCAGTGCAGGTGGCTGTGAAGGGACAGGCAGTAAATGTGCTTTGAACCCCCAAGCAGCTGGTGAAGGCAGTTCCTAGTTAATAATTGAGTACACTTCAGTCCAAAGGTCCCAGCAGCCCTGTCCATTTTTGAGGTGTTGCTGCAGGAGCCTCTCAGTTTGCTGCAGTTGGAATCCAAAGGCTGCAGCTGCTTGATGCCAAAGCTTTGAATCCACATTTCCATAGTAAAACATTAGCTTATGAATACAGTTGGATCAAACCTGAAATGTTGTTGTCCTTGTTCAAAGTCCATCACAAAAGCAGACCCTGAGCAGTTTAAATTTCTGTTATGGTATATTAAACCAACAGATCTTAAAGGCTGGGTTTCTCTTTCACCTTATTTATATTCCTGTTCCCTGTGTCCTCATTTGCATCAGGAAGCTTTGGGATCTTTGTGGGTGTCCCATCCCCAGTTTCTGCCTTTCCTGTCCTGTTTATAACTGCCCAGAATTAAGTGAATACATTAAATACAGATTTTAAAATACTTTGGCAGCAGAGGACTGTTTTCACAAGCCAGCTGTCACCTCAGAGAGGAAAACCATTTCATTCCAGCAGGGAGAAGGTGCATCTGCCTCTGGTGTGTGGGATTTCTGGCTTTCCCCAGCAGTTTCTCAAGCATTATTTTGCAGAGGTGTGACAGTCATCCTGTGCTTGTGCTGCAGATCTTTGTCAGGAGCCAGACAGAACCAAGAAATGCTCTGCTGGGCCAGGTCCCTGTTTGTTAGCCAGTCATGTGGAAAAACATGCCATGAATATTCCAGGTGGATGTATGGTGTTAATCCCTGTGTGTCTGGTCATGCCAGACCTGACCTTTGAGCCCAGTTTTAGGTGCTCTGCCTGTCCTGGTGTGTTCCTGTTTGTGGCAGCTCTGGCTGTGAGTGCTGAACCTTTGCCTTGTTTCTGGCAGTGTCCCTCAGCTTTTCCCTTGTCTTCTCCTAAGCTAAGCTGAGATCCTGAGTTGTCTGAGGCTTTCTGAGATCTGCCAAAACACCTGTGCCCATCTGCTGTGGCATTCCCTTTGCACTGTCACCTTGTCCTGTCAGGTTGGGCAGTATTGCTGCTTAACTGTGCTAAAGCCTCTCCCAGGCACACAATGGTCTGTGTGTTGATTCCTGTGGATTTCTCCCTGTTCCTCTGTCCCCAGCCAGTGAGGGCTCTGAGTGGCACAGCAAAGCCAGTGCATGACCAACAGGACTGATAAAGTTCACTTATCCCCCACCACACTGGGTAATAATAATGGAATAATCGTGGATAATAATCCACTTTCTGTCCCACACTGGCTGAGATCGTGGCAGGATTGCTGTGGGAGGTGATGGTGGAGTCAGACAGGCAGCAGACAGTCCTGTCCAGTCTGAGGTGCCATTCCAGAGCCTTTCCTGCATGGGAAGGGATGTGGGGCCCTGAGTGAGTCCTGCATGGGATTCAGGGTGTTGCAGGCACTGTCCCTTTCCTTGTAACATCCCCTTAAAATTGAAATGTCACAAGGGCCCCAACTTAACGATGGGCAGTGGAGGAGATCCCAGTGGAAGAAGCCCACATGCTCTGCTCTGGGTCCTCACCAGAGTATGTAGGAGATACCCCAAGGAGGTAGCTGGGCTTCCCAGTCCTGGTAGAGATGTCATGAGGTGGCTGGAACGAATCAGGAGGATGAGAGAGGGCCCAGGAGATCCTGAGGAATGCTGTTGGGTGTCACTTGCAGTGATAAATGGTGGTTTTATTCAAAGTGGTGGGACAGAGTGCAGAACAGGTGGAGAGAAACACATACACTGTAGCATGTTAACTCCTTGTGCAGCCTGGCAGGCCTAGAAAGGATTTAAAAATAATAGGAATGGTTCTGAAGGGAGAGAATGCTCATAAGAGTAGTATCTCACTGGGAAATAAGTCTCTCTTTGGCCACAGATGTTTTCCCTGCTGGCTTGTCCCTCCCAGCAGACACAAGTTCTGTCCATCTCCAAAGTTTTTAGCTCATAGTTGTGGTGAGGCTGGTTTGGAATGAGACCTTTTCCAAAAGAGCACAGACACAGGAAAGTTCAGGTGTTTTTCCTGCAGACTTGGCCTTCAGCTGCCAGACATCAAGATCTGCAAAGTAACAAATGGAGTTTGTCACGGGGGATATGTTTGAGTTAAAACATCACAGAGTTTGGAAATGTGGACAATGCACTGCCAGGGCTCAGCTGTCTCCAAACAGTTCCTGCTAAAGCTTCTTGTCTGCTTTGCCTTTGTCCTGAGGACAACATCACAAGAATATCCTGCTTTAAAATTACACTCTCAAGAGACTTGTGAGCTGTTGAAAATTAAGTCTTTTTTCTTCACTGTAGAGTTGGTTTCTCCTGTGTCACAGGTACCCAGGGGTAGGCATGACCCACTGAAAGCCACACCAGTAAGAGCAGAGGCTGGCCCAGCCTCTGATTCCCTCTTTTCCCTGCCCATCTGGCAGCACATAATCCCCTGGGGAGAGCACTGCCTGCAGGCTTCCTCCTGGAAACTGGAGTGTGTGTGCCTGGTTGTGGTGCTACTGGAGAACCATTGGCATGATGACACTGAAGCAGGGACTGTGGATTGAAGTCTGCCACCTGCTTTGTTTCTTCCTGTCTAGCAGGGGCCTTGCCAAGCTGCTGCTGGAGGTAGTGAGTGTGTGAATTAAACTCAGGGCTTTCCTATTTAACATGTGTTGCTGCCTAGAAGAGGTGTGGTGCATCTGGAGTCCATGTGTGCTCTGCTGCTGGCAGGTGTCCCCTGCTGTCCTCCTTGTGTTGGACTCCCCTTCCCTGATAGTTGCAGCCACATTCCTGTTGAGAGGCATTTTCCTTTGGCTGGCAAAGTAGGAGATCACAAAGGGAGGGGAAGGTGCTTTGCAGGCTTGCTGGAGCACGTGTGTGATTTGTGCAGAGAGGGGGACCGGTCTGTGCAAAGCTGGGGTTTGCTGCCTCCTCACTGCAAAATGCCCAGATTGTTCTGGGTGAATTCTGTACAACTGAGTCAAACTGGGCTAAAGATGACTTTGCTTTTATGTTAACTACTAACAGCTGCAGTGGTAGTTGATGAGTTCTCTTTTTCCCTTGCAGTGGTGGTGTTATGATCTACATTGACCGAATAGAAGTTGTGAATAAGCTGGCCCCCTATGCAGGTATTTCCCATCCTGTGTCAACAAGCAGCACTGTGACTGCCTTCACTCATCCTGCAACAGCTCTGCCTTGGTCTGTAGGGCTTCCATTACCCATGTCTGGAAAATTTCCATGTCTCTTCCCATTCCTTGTTACCCTTATGGCTCCCAGTGCTGCAGCACTTGGTTCCATGCATGTGCCTGCATAGAATAGAATCACAGAATCATAGCATGGATTGGGTTGGAAAAGACCTCCGAGATCATCAAGTCCAACCCTTGGGCCAACTCCACTCCCTTTACCAGATCATGGCACTCAGTGCCCCGGCCAAGCTCACCTTAAAAACCTCCAGGGATGGGGAATCCACCCCCTCTCTGGGCAGCCCATTCCAATGCCTGAGCACTCTCTCTGCAAAGAAGTTTTTTCTGCTCTCCAACTTCAATTTCCCCTGGCAGAGCTTGAGCCCCCCGTGCCCTCTTGTCCTATTGCTGAGTGCCTGGGAGAAGAGACCAACCCCCACCTGGCCAGAACTTCCCTTCAGGCAGTTCCAGACAGTGCTGAGGTCACCTCTGAGCCTCCTCTTCTCCAGCACAAACACCCCCAGCTCCCTCAGCCTCTCCCCACAGCACTTGTGCTCCACTCCCTTCTCCAGCCTCGTTGCTCTTCTCTGGCCCCGCTCCAGCCCCTCAATCTCTTGCCTCAACTCAGGGGCCCAGAACTGAACACAACACTCAAGGTGTGGCCTCACCAATGCAGAGTACAGGGGCATGGTTCAGGGCCAAGGGTTTGCAAAGATGAAGGCAAATTCTAGGCTTGCTTCTCCCCTGTATGTTTAGAAATGGCACAGGTGCTCGAGAATCCTCTCTCTTGCTGAAGGGGAGACCACCTGTGGAACTAATCCCAGCTTGGCTCCTGGGAAAATTGCGAAGACAAAACCCATGTAGGAGCCTCTTACCTTCTTATTTCACCAGCAGCTGAGCAGAAGACCCAGCCAGATGGTTTTTCAGCAGCACAGCTTCATGCAGAATATTGAGGCACTGAAGGGTGAATTCATGTTACAGAATCATGGAAGGGTTCTGGCTGGAAGGGACCTTCAAGATCATCCAGTCCCACCCCCTTCCATGGGCAGGGACACCTTCCCCCAGCTCAGTTTGCTCCAAGCCCTGTCCAACCTGGCCTTGGACACTCTCAGGGATGGGGCAGCCACAGCTTCTCTGCCCAACCTGTGCCAGGGCCTGTCCACCCTCAGAGGGAAGGATTTCTTCCATGTATCGAACCTAATTTTCCCCTCCATCAGTGTGAGGCCATTCCCCCTTGTCCTGTCACTCCAGTTCCTCATGGACAGCCCCTCTCCAGCTTCCCTGTAGCCCCTTTGGATACTGGAAGGTGCTGTGAGGTCTCCACACAACCTTTCCTTCTCCAGGGTGACCAGCCCCAGCTTTCTCAGCCTATCTCCATAGAGGAGGTGCTTTAGTCCCCTCAGCATATTCTGGACTTGCTCCAACAGTTCCATGTCCTTCCTGTGCTGGGAACACCAGAACTGTGCACAGTGTTCCAGGTGGGGAGTGGAGGGGGAGAATCCCCTCCCTTGTCATACTGCCCAGGACACAGTTGGCTTAAATTGGATCCTTGGTTCCACTTTATAGTATTACTTACTCCAGTGCATTCAGGTCCTGCACAGGCTTTGCTGTTTCATTTGTCCCTGCAGGTGATAAGGCAGGGCTATGGAGTGCACCTTTCCATGATCACACTGTTCCTGGCAGTCACATAATCCCAGCAGCACTGGCTGGGGCTCCTCTGAGCTCCCTCCCTCTCACAGCTGGGCAGGGCAGTCCTGAAAACTCCCAGGGGTGGAGATCCCCCATGGCCTGTCCCAGTGCCCTGCTCCTTTCCTGGCACTCTGGGGGATGGTGTTGCAGGAGGCCCTGTGTGTCCATGGTGGCCCCTGATGACTCTGTTCCTTCCCCAGTGTACGACATCGTGAGAAACTACACTGCGGACTACGACAAGACCTTGATCTTCAACAAAATTCATCACGAGCTGAACCAGTTCTGCAGTGCCCACACCCTGCAGGAGGTGTACATCGAGCTGTTTGGTGAGTGCATGGCAGCTGAGGGCTGTGCAATTCCCTGTTGTGCTCTGGAATATCCTGCAGCCACCCCCAGGAGCACACAGCCCCTGTGCTGCAGCTGCAGCTCCTTTTTTATCCATATGCCACTGCCCCCTGTGGCTTTAATGCTTCAGATTTCTTTGGTTTTCCCCATCTGCACGTGGGAATTTGATTTCAGTCCTTTCCACCTATTCTGGGTGCACAAAGGAGCCACTCTGCTCCTGTGTGTGCAGTGATACTCACTGCCTTTCCTCTGATGATGGGTTTGTCTTCCCTGCTTCTGCTTCCAAGCCCCTGTTCTGTTGCTGGATTCACTTTGGTACTTTCACAGCTTTCTGCTGGCTCTTTTTAACAAGTGAGAGCTGGAAAGTGTTTTAGGGAGGTAGCAGTGCATCAGGAATTAGCACAGGTCATATTCTTCTTGATATTTATCTGTGCCCCAAAGACATGACAGCATTGTGTTCTTCTGGAGTGGCTGAGCAGGGGAAGGTGGGGTATGGAAGATAAAAGGTGTCAGAATTTTGATATTAAGATACTCTGAATCCTGTAGATGAGATGGACTTATACCAAAAGCTCTGGGCATTCTTGCTGTGATGCTGAAATCCATTTGCCCTTAGCTCAGATACCACAAATTCATCAATAATTGAACTTTTGCAGACTCTAGCATGTGACTCTCCTTTTGGGAATATTTTCCAGGGAGCACAGGAAGGGAAACAATGTGCTGACTCTGCCACACAAGCTGTAGGAGGAAAGGTGATAAGCTAAATGGTCTCTCTCTTGTCGTCCAAACACAGATCAGATAGATGAGAACTTGAAGCTGGCCCTGCAGAAAGATCTCAATGTCATGGCACCAGGTCTCACTATCCAGGTGGGTTCATTCCCTAATAAAGATTATTCTTTTTTCCACCTCTTTTCCTAGATTGACTGTGTTTCTTGCCTCCATTTCCACATAATAGTTGAGCCTTTTGAGGTTTGGCAGCTGAAGACTGTCCAAATGTCAGTGATGGCTTCTAAGCTGTGGGTTTATATAAGGGGAAGACCTGCAGGAGAGAGAAAAGAACCTTTCAGGTGACAGACCTGCAGGTATTGGCTCTAAATTGCAAAGAGCAAGGGAATGGTTTTAGGGATTTTCTGCTTCCTTTTAATGTTAGAAAATCATGTTTAATTTAACCATGTCTGCCTGAACTCACCAGAGACCAGTCTGAGGGAGTGAGGAAAGTGGTTCATCTCTAATATCTCAGAGTGTGATCCTGCCCTCACATTCCTGTTGTTCCCTGGCAAAACAGAGCTGGAAACTCTTGTCTCCAGTAAAATAGTACCTTAGCACAGAGCTCTGCCATGTACTGGGTCTCTAGTCAGGACCTTAAACCCATCCCATTCCACCTCTTGCCATGGGCAGGGACACTCTCCACTAGACCAGGTTGTTGCAAGCCCCATCCTGCCTGGCCTGGGACACTTCCAGGGACTTCTCTGGACAACCTGTGCCAGTGTGGTTGGATATATGTCTCTGAAGGGTGTTGAACACAGATTTTTGGCTCTGGTGAGCAAAGCTGGCTGGGGGAGATGCTGTGCTGGACCTTTTGGGACCAAGGGAGAAGTGGTTGAGAGGTGAAGTGTGGTAGCAGTGCGAGCTGGAGCTGTGAGGGGCTGATTCTGAGCTCCTTGGAGAGGTGAGGTGAGGAGGAGAATTACAGTTCTGGACTTGGGCTGTGTGAGATGTGCCTGGCAGGGTCCTGTGGGAGACTGTTGGGGTCAGGAAAGGAGGCCAGGACGCCCCACTTCACTGCCAAGGACACTCCAAAGTGTGGGGAGTCAAGCAGGTGGTACAGGAGTCCTGTGCACCCTGCAGTGCTGGTGAGGTGGGCTTTGTCCATGTGGTGCTTTGCAGGGACTTGGAGGGGTTTTGCTCCTTAGAACAGTCTCTTCACTGAAGGATATTCTGGTCTGATGTCCCATAAATCTGCTTTCTTGGCTTGTCCAGAGAAGCAGCAGAGTTGGGATTGTTCAGACTGGAGAAGAGAAGGCTCCAGGGAGACCTTATTTCTGGCCTTTCAGCCTATAAAAAGAGGTTGTAAAAAAGGTTGAGAAAGACTTTTTACCAAGGCCTGCAGTGACAGGTCGAGGGACAAGGGTTTTAAACTGAAAGAGGAATGTTTTACACCAAGGGTGCTGAGGCCTTGGCACAGGTGCCCAGAGAAGCTGTGGCTGCCACATCCCTGGGAGTGTCCAAGGCCAGGTTGGACAGGGCTTGGATCTGGGAATGGGTTGGAGTGGATGTCAGAAAACACAAGTGTGGGACTCCTGTGTGAGAGTGGCCATGCTCAGCTGTGTTACACAGGAGGATTGGGCACCATTTTCCACAGCTGCTTTGCAAAGCCCTTTCCTGGCTCTGCATCAAAATGTGTGGTTTCAAATGTGCTCCCTTTTCCTTCTTTCCTAGGCTGTGCGTGTCACAAAACCCAAAATTCCAGAGGCCATCCGAAGGAACTTCGAGCTGATGTGAGTAGCTGGACATAAAACTGTGTGAATTACTTTTGAGGGTCCAGCCCAGGTGAGAGGTGAGCCCTGGGCAGTGTGTGCTTGGCCAGGGGTACTTGTGGATTCTGTTTCTCCACTTCCAAACTGAAATCAGGGCTCTTGATGTCTTGTCCATGAGTTGCCCTCCAGGGTCTCTGGGACCCCAGTGAGGCAGGGGGAGGTGCTGTTGGATGTCCCTTCACCTCCTTGTCTCCAGCTGAGCCAAGCCAGTTCCCAGTAGCCCTGCACTGGGCCCACTCCCTGTCCTGAGTGCCTCAGGCTGTACCTGCATCCAGATGTGGCCTCCCCAGTGCCAGATGTGGAGGGGGATGATGCTGTGGCCCACGGGCTGTGCCTGTGCTCACACAGCTGCAGGCAGAGCCAGCCCCAGGGCTGTGAACAGGGTGCTGGCAGCTGCTTGGCTTCCTGTCCCTGCTGCCTCTGCTGCCCAGGGGTGCTGAGCTGCTCCCATCTCCCTCTCCCCAGGATAACGTTTCTCTCCTTGCAGGGAGGCTGAGAAGACCAAGCTGCTGATTGCAGCCCAGAGGCAGAAGGTGGTAGAGAAGGAGGCAGAGACAGACCGGAAGAAAGCGCTCATTGGTACGTGACAGGACAGGCTGAGCTCCTGGTCCTGCATTCCCTGGAAACTGAGGGGGCATGGCCAGGCTGCACCAGCAGTCATTTGGAAAATCTGAGTATCTTTGGTGCTGTATCTGTGTCTCTCCTCCCTCCCATGGCAGGAGAGCAGTGAGCACTTCTGTCCTGCAGCGGGGACAGAGGCAGCCACTCTGCTGGAAAAATTTGGCTTGGAGCTCAGTGTGGCAGGGGGATCACCTTTGTAAACAGGATTCCAGCTCCAGAGACATCAGCTCTGTATTCTCTTCCTGTTACTGGGGTACAGGCTGGCACTGTGGGATCCAGGTGGAAAGGGAGGGACCAGGGAACAAGCTCCTGCTGTGGCAGATCGTGCAGTGAGGTGCTGACATCGGGGTGCTGGTGCTCAAGTCCTGGGAAGCAAATTCCTGAGCCAAACCCATTGTGATTGCAGAGGCTGAGAAGGCTGCCCAGGTGGCCAGGATTCACTACCAACAGAAGATTATGGAGAAGGAAACGGAGAAGCGGATTTCTGAGATTGAAGGTAACTGCACTGGGGGTCACTTTGCAGCTGGGGTGGTGGCAGGTAGAGGACCCTCAGGACTGGGCTCAGGCTGTCCTGCAAAGGTCAGCAAGGGTTGCACCAGTGCAAGACTGTGCGCTGGGAGCTCTGCAGGAAGCCACAGGGCAGGCACAGGGCCAGCCAGGCTGTCAAGGACACTGCTATGTCTGCCAGTCCCCGTGGCATGAGGGCTCAGGTGCTTGTTGTGGTGGGACTGTTCACTTTGTAACTCTTTTTCTCCTGTCCATCCCCTGCTGCCATGCTAGATGCTGCATTCTTGGCAAGGGAGAAGGCCAAAGCTGATGCTGAGTATTACACTGCTCGGAAACTGGCTGACGCCAACAAGGTGAGCACGGGAAGGCTGGTCAGAACAGGACCACATTTTCCCTCTGCACCGGAGGCAGCACTGGAAAAACTCTTGATGCAACAGCCTGCATCCCAGGAGGCAGCTGCCTGAGGTGATATTTAATGGTGCAGGGCCCAGACAGTTGCGTGTTACACCCCTGGTTTCTGTTTTTGCAGCTGAAGCTGACCCCCGAGTACCTGGAGCTGATGAAGTACCAAGCGATAGCCGCCAACAGCAAACTCTATTTCGGTGACCGCATCCCCGGCGTGTTCCTGGATTCCTGTGCCTTCCAGCAGGCCAACCTGAGGACTGCCCAAGAAACCAGCCTTCCTACACAGGAGGCCCCGGAGACCTCTGGAGAAAGCCACCTCAGAGCCAAGGAGAGCACTGGCTGAGGGAGGCAGAGGGATCCCGGTGTAGCTCAGCAGCAGAGCCCGGCTGTGATCGGGGACGTGCCCGGTGCCGCCGGGGCAGATGCAGCACATGCCTGGACATCTTGTGTATAGGTGGCAGTTGGGTTGATTTTCTTCTAGCAACAGATTGCAAGGGCTCTGCCTCTTCCGTTTCTTCCCCTGTTAAATTGGTGCTTCCAAAGGAGGGATAATCCTGTACTAACATACCTATACTGGAATATTAAAAGACAGAGACGCCGGGAAAGCCTTCTGGAGTAGGTGCAGTTATTTAGCAGGCATTGCTCTGGAGGCAGATGTGGCTTTGAGTGCTGTGTTGCTGCACACTGGTCATTCCCCAGTGCTCCTTGCTGAGGCCGAGCGAAGAGGAGGTTTCCTTCGTCCCGCCAATGAAGCTTCCCCTTGTGGACTCCAGGATGTTTTCTGCCAGTGCTCTCTCACTCTCCTCGAGGACTCCAGTGGAGTGGGCTCTCCTTGGCCAGCGTGTTCCTGCTCAGGGCAAGGAGTGGTTTGGTGTGGAGTAGGTTACTGGAATTGGATCTGCATAGCCATGATACTCCTGTACACAGCAGCACTAGATAACGACTTGGAGCAAGTGATCTCTGACAGGCTTTTGCAACTCCCCTCTCCAAGCAAGAGCCTTGCCCTGGCAGCCTGGGACTGATAAGGGGTTTCAGCTGGGTGGCTGTGGCTCACCTTGCATCCTAAACCAGATTTCAGGAGCACCTTGGAGCAGCTGGTTGGAAGAAGAGTTTGGGACATCTCTGCTCCGATTCCAACCTCCCTGTAGGTCATTCAGCAGGGGAAGGGGGCTGAATTTCCACTGCTCTTCCATGCTGGCAAACTGAAGAGGAAGAGAAGAGCCAAGGGACCCTGCTGTGCAGCACATCAGATGTTTGACACCTCAGCTGCTCCCCCGTGCAAAATCCACTGCTCCAAGGAGTGGGACCTGCCTCGTGTGTCCTTGAACAGCCATGGTGGGAGTGTGTCCCTGGTCCTCTCATCCCTGGCCAGGTTTGCTGCAGTGCAGGACTTCAAGCTGCTCCCAAGCAGTGCTGAGAGGAGGATCTTCTGTCTCAGTGTGGGTTGTAATATATCTGACCCCTGCCCCTGGTGTGCCACTGCAGGGTGAGGGAGAGACTTGCTCGAGGAGGAGGGAATCTGCTGGTACAACCTGCTTTCCTCTTTTCCTCCCTCCTCCCCTCTGCCTGTGAGGATGTGCTTCTTTCTAGGACCTCCTTCTTCTGCTCTGTGACCGTCCCAGGTGTGATGGCTGGGGAAACAGCTGGCAAGAGCCTGATCTGAAATGCCATTCTCCAGCCGGGAGCAGCACAGCGTTGCCTGCCCTGTGTTCAGAGCCCTCCTCTCCCCTGCCAGCCTGGCTGCCTGTGCACCCATCCTGTCCTGTCCCCTGGGGGCTGCCAGTGGTGGCACTCCAGGCACTCTGCCTGCTGAGATTTGTCCCTGGCACCCTCTGCAGCCTCATGGTAACGGGAGGGACACGTTCAGGTTCTGCCATAGTGAAACATTTGACCCAGAACAAGCGGCCTGAGCTTTACCTGTGCTGGTGATGGCCCCAGATGAGTTGTGTGGGCTTCAGGCTTTGCAGTGCTGTGTTCCCACCATGTGTGGCTTGGCTTGGAGGATGGCAGTGTCTCCTGGAGGAATTTTGGTAACACATGGTGCCTTGTGCTGTCTCAGGTTCTGCCCTGACTCCCTCTCCTGCATGTCTGGGGCAGCACAGGGATGTGTTGGCCTGAGTAGTAGTACCTGAGTGTAGGACTTTGCAGCAGTTTCAGGTGGACTCTGTCCTCTTACCTGCCTGCAGACTCCCAAGGCTCAGTTGGTGCTCTGCTCCAAGGCACCAGCTCCTCTTCCAACCCAGCTGTGGCAGGAGCCAGGGACCCAGGACACCAGGGCAGAGAGGGGGTGGCAGTGTATTTTGTAGCTGTGGTGCTTGAAATGTCTCTTGTAAGTGCTGTTTGACTTGCAGGGTCCCCTCTCTGCCATGGGAAGGGCTTTGGGGACACCGTGTAGTCCCATCTCTGCCCTGCACCTCCTCAGTGGTGCAGCAGGCCCTTGGCACAGAGGCACAGCCTCCTCACCCTGGCAACACCTATGTCGTTTGGATTTTGGGATTTACAGAGCAGAGGCACTGCTGGAGGGGGTCCTGGCAGGGATATGGGCTTGTCCCCATGTGTTCCTGGGGTTGGACACTGGGCATCAGGAATGGGTGGACAGGGTAGCTTCTGCCAGCCGGGAGGTGACAAGGGCACAGGGGGAACTGCTGGGAGCAATGACCAGGCAGCTCACAGGGCTCCTGCAGCCATCAGAGCAAGGTGCCTGTGCAGGGAGCAGTAAAACCTCCAGGCCGGCGCAGGAAGGGCTGCTTGCCTTTGGATCTGAGCTTTGCAGTACCCAGGAGGGTGCATGGCTTTATCCTGAGTGGCTGTCACTGGCTCAGTGTCCTCCTGCTCTGGTTGGGTGGCATCACCCTGGTCTGAGGGACCCCAGGGGATGCTCCCAGTCCCAAGTGCTGCAGCAGCCTGTGTGATGCTCAGTGCCTTCTGCAAAAGACTCCTCCTTCTCTCCCTGCTTGCCCAGCTGCTGCTGCAGAAGCCCCAGTAGTTGTGCAGGAGGGGGTTGCCACAGCTTTAGCACCCCAGGGTGGGCTGTGCTTCCCTCTGAGCCCCAGCTGTGAGCAGGGACATGGGATCATGGGATAGAACTGGCTTTTCTCTCTGTTCCCACAGCCTGTGTGGGCCTGTGACTAAAGGGGTCTGCCCCTGGATCTGCATCTCCTTAAGGAAACACGATACATATGGTCAGGTTTACATTCACAGTGTTAAGTTCTTTTGATAAAGCAGAATAAAATTATTTTGTTACCATTTTTTTGGATGACTTAATGTGTCCTAGGACTGGTGTCACAGTGGAGAAGGGTCCTCCTCCACCTCTCACCCTGCAGTGATGCTGCAGTGTGTGGGTGTCCTCAGCTGCAGTGATGGCCACCCTGAGCAGCCTGTGCTCAAAGCAAACCACAGCCAGGATGGTGCTGAGCACAGGGGGACTCACGGGAGCATCCTGCCACCCCCAGGACAGCCTCGCTCTGTGTGACTGGCAGAATGTGCTGCTTTTTGGCCCCCTTTGCTTTGGCCCAGGATTGGGGAACTCATCTCCAATCCTCCCCCTTGCCTGATTCCCACATAGCTCCCTGCCTGTCACCACCCTGTTGTCCCCTCCTGCCCAGAGACACTCTGTGACACCACTACTTTCAGTCTTTATTGGTATAAAAGCCTTCAACCTAAGTTATATCAAAAATGGGAAGCCTGTTTTCACAGCAGGTGGCTCAAAATGGTCACATAAGGGTGATAAATTAATGGCTGCAGTAAAAAGCTTCCCAGGAAATTCCCTTTCAGTAACTCCAAGGGATGACTTGAGAGATAAAAGCCCTGTGGGGAGGCCAGGCCTGGCTTGGATCTGCCAAAGCCCCTGGTGACATCTCCCTGTGTGATGTCCCCAGCCTTGGCAGTGCTCCAGGGCATGGTCTCCACAGAGCTGTGCTCCTCCTGCCTGGGATTCCAGGAGCTCCTTGCCATGACCCCAGCAGGGAAGGGACAGGAGGAGCAGGACACATTCAGGACGTCAGGAGAGAAGGCAGCGGCTCGCAGGGCGCAGGAGAGCCTGGACCAGCGTGGGGCTGGCATCCAAACCAGAGCTGGCATCCAAACCAGAGCTGGCATCCAAACCAGGGCTGGCATCCAAAACAGGGCTGGCATTGTCCCTGCTCCTGGTTTCCTTGGGAAGCCCCGGCTGGCGGCTCTCCCCGGGACAGCCATGAGGCTGCAGAGCCCAGTAAGGCACATCAAGGATCTGTAAACACTGGTGTCCCCCCGTGGGAGGGTCCGGCCAGCAATTCAAGTAAGGGTGGAAGTGAGACCGTGGCTGCCCAGCCGTGCCACCCGCCCGGCTGTGCCACTCCTCGGCGTCCTTGGTCACCTCCTGGCTGGGGGCGGTTTCAGGGCCACCTTTGGGGGGACGCCTCGCTGAAAGGCCGAGGGGGTCGCCGGTGGGAGGGGCGGCCCCGACGACCCCTCGCCGTGGCACAGCACCCTGCCCTTCAGCGCCGGGAGAGGTTTGCTGGGCGGCTTCGGCTTCACCTGTCGGGAGGAGACACCCGAGTCCCTCATCTGGGCTCCGAGGGGACCCGAAGGGGCACGGGGGGCAGAGGGAGGGCCCCCCAGTCCGCCAGCCTGGGCCAGCCCGGGAGGTGGTTACCTGCAGAGGCCATCGCGGCGAGGCAGGAGGTGTCACCTGCGGGGCAGGTGTCGGTGGCTGCGGGGCCAGCGCGGGGCTGGGGGAGTGGCCCAGCCTCAGGGTCCGGGCTCCCCGCGGGGCCACCGTGCTGCTGACCAGGCTGGGCTGGCCGATGTCGTGGCGGGACAGCTGGCGGCGGGGCCCCCGTGTGCGCCCACCCTCCTGGAACAGCGGGTTGGCGAGGCCGGTGGCGGTGCCGCTGGAGCTGCTGCGGGGCACAGGGTCGGGCTGGCTGCGGGGCTGTGCCACGTCGGGCTCAGCCTGTGCGGCCGGGGCTCAGCCCCGGGCGGGCCGGAGGAGGAGGGAATTACCCTTTCTGGGAGCTCCTGGCTCGGAGGAGCACCACGCCGATGGCCAGCAGCGTGCCGGCCAGCGCCAGCACGGCCAGCACGGCCGCCAGGACCACGCTGCTACTCCCTGTGGGCACCGGGGCGCTTGGAGTCGGGACACGCCGTGGGGATGGAGCAGCACCCGCCGGCACCGCGGCAGGGCTGGCCCCGTCCCCGGCTCCCTCCCGGGGACACGCACCGGGCACGGCGAGCCCGTCCCTACCTGTGACGATCCCCGAAATCTCCTGCTCGCAGTAGGGCGCTGCCCAGCCCGGGTCGCAGTGGCATTCCCGCCTGTGGTTGCACACCTGGGATGAGGGAGGAGAGCGTCAGGGTGATGGACATGCTGGAGGCTCCGAGGCTGAGCTGTGGGAGAGGGCGATCGCCCCGCGTACCCCGTGGTTGTTGCACTTGGCCGAGCAGTTCTTGTCGCCGTAGACCAGCAGGTTCTGGCAGCGCCCGGCGTAGCAGACCTGGGGGCAGGCAGGGGGCTCGGAGGCTGTCCCGGGGCAGGCTGGGGACGTCTGAGTCTGCCCTGGGTCCGCCACCCACCCCCTTTCGCCCCGGCACGGCGGACAGAGCGCTCACCATCTCCTCCCCGCACTTGGCCCCGGTGGGCACCAGCCGGAGCTCCGCGGCCACCTCGCCAATGACCGCCTTACAATTGAAGCGGCCGAAGGAGTAGTGGCCGAAGGAGAAGTAGCCGCTGCCGAGGATGGGTTTCGAGTTGTCGCTCAGGCACAGCAGCGTCCCGCACTTCACGTCCCTGCGGGACACGCAGCCCTGAGCACCGGCGGCGCGGGGGTCGGGCGGGCAGGGACACCCCCCGCGCCCCCCGGTCCTCACTTGGGGCTGCAGGGCTGCTTCCCGTGCTCGGTGAGGCAGTGCAGGTGGAGGTGATGCTCGCTGTTGTGCTTAAAGCAGACATCGGGAGCCACCTGGGCCTCTGCGGGACACATGGAAAGGGTCACACGGACACGTAGCAAGCTGGCGGCGCTGGCACGGCGGGACACGCTTCAGGATCAGCAGCAGCGCCCCAGCTCGGGATGCAGGAGGGGACCACGGCCGGGCGATGTCCCGGCCCGAGGGGCTGCAGGCACATCCTCCGGCACTTGGGGCGAGGAGAGGGGGCCGCTACCTGCACCCCAGAGGGCGCGGCACTGCTCGCCGTGCGAGGGGCAGCCCCCGTTGTAGCAGTATCCGTTGCCATTCTGGCAGGAGACGCCGTTCTCCTGGAACACATCCTCCGGGCACTCGGCGCTGAGGCCGCTGCAGTGCTCGGGCAGGTCGCAGTCGTTCTTGCTGGCGCGGCAGAGCACACCTGCAGCCTTCACCTGCACCGAGAAGGGGAACTCAGCACTGCCTGGGTGCTCTCACGTCTCCAGAGCTACACAGGCACCGCGGCACAGCTGTACCCCAGGCTGGGAAACGCCTCCCAGCATCCCATGGATCCAGACATTCTGACCCAAAGATATTTGCTACTGACTGAGCTGCTGCACAGCACAGAGACACCCCCAGGGCTCGGATCAGGTCTTCTCATGGTTAAGTCCCTCCTTTGCCTTTAGTCTGGGCTTGCCCAAGTTTCCTCCTCCATCCCTGTCTCTTCACATCAAGGCATATCTTACGCCTCCTTTAGGAAACAATGCAGGAGCTCTCCCTTGGACGAGTGGAGCAGAAGAGGCCAGTTGGTTTCCCAGGTCAGGAATGGGCCATGGTGATCTCTACTGAACATTGCCCAGTCCTTCAACTCCCTTCACCCTGCCCCTGACCTACCACAGTCAGGACACCTGGGATGCCACAACAGAGGGTCCTTCACCTTTCCAGCCACTTCCCACCCCAGATGCAGACTGTGTGAGAGCATCCAGTGGAAAGCAGGATTCCCTACCAAACCATTGGGTGTGCCTGGCTCTGGGCAGGCTGCTGCTGAGGCTCTGTGGTGGGCTATGGACACACCTCACCTGTATTGGGAAGCACCACCAGAGCTCGGGGCAGGACTGTGCACCCACCAGCTCCCTTCCCTGCTGAGCTGGACCCCATGGGCAGCAGTACCTTGCAGTCCTGGCAGCATTCCCCCTGGGCACACTCGGCTCCCTCTCTCAGCTGGCACGTGGTGGCATTGCAGCAGCGGTCTGAGCACTCCTGCAAGACAGAGATGGACTGAAAACCTCCCGCGAGACTCCCAAAAGACCCTTTCTTTCCCTTCTGGGGGACCAGTTTGCCATGTCACTGGGTGCCAACAGCAGCGTAGCCAGTGTGGGTTGAAGTCCAGGGCAAAACCACAACATCATTCCAGGTGGGAACAATTCCTGCTCCCTCTTTGCCCCCATCACCAACACCAAACCAAAGGACCAGGAGGGATTTTTCCGAGGATGAAACCTGACCTGGGCTTCCTTGCACATCTCCAGGAAGGAGAAAACAGAAGGATCTCTGTCCTCCCTGATTCAGGGGAGCATTCCTTCAGGTCCCAGCACAGGACTATGACAAGAGATTTACCCCAGAGGCATCACCCGGCTGTTTGTCTCAAATCCTGCCCATGACAGGGATGAGGAACAGCTGAGAGCAGCCCTTGAAAAGACAACATGCCATGATGTCCCCTCCTGGGCCATCTCTTTGGAATATATGTAGGGGGAATATCCATCTTTCCTAGGCTAAAAACCCACCCTACATACAAGGGGGCACAGAGTCTGGTTAGTGAATATCCCCCACAAGTTATTTTTCAGCAGAAGCATCAGGAACACAAGGAAGATGAGTCCTGCAAAGCAAGGGAAGAGTCTGATGGGCAGGTCTCAGGTCCCTGCCACCCAGCTGCCTTCCCAGCTCCCCGGGGTGCATCCCTACCTCCGGCGTGCCGCAGTCACACTGCTCTCCCCGCTCCACAAACAGGTTCCCGCACACGGGCCCCCCGTACAGCTCGTCTGCCCGGGGGGCGTTCAGCAGGCAGCTGGTCCGAGGGTCCCCGAGGAACTGCCACATGTCCTGCTCGCTGCAGCGGCTGAAGAGCTTGGGGTAAACCAGGCTGGAAGGGCACAAACAGGCAGTCGTGAGCAGAGATCGGTGCCCACCAGCCCAAGGAAAAGCTGGAGGGCCTTCAGGAGGCTCAGAGGCAACTACAGTGGACTTGAGAGGAGTGGAGTGGGGTGGAGTGGAGTGGAGTGGGGTGGAATGGTGTGGAGTGGGGTGGAATGGTGTGGAGTGGAATGGTGAGTGGGGTCGAGTGGAGTGGGGTGGAATGGTGTGGAGTGGAGTGGAGTGGAGTGGAGTGGGGTGGAGTGGAGTGGAGTGGAAAGCCCACCCAGACCTGACCCATCTCTCGGGTTTCACCCCACTGGGACAGTGCCAGAGGACACCTTGACGTTCCCGTCTCTCCTTCACTCACCCAACACTCCCTGCCATGACACATCCTCCGTCAGCTTTGGAGACGGGGCAGTGGCAGCCAGGAACTTCTTCGTCGTGGGACATGCCCAGGTTGTGCCCCATCTCATGAGCCATGGTGGATGCAGCACCGATGGGATTCGTGCTGTGATCCTGTGGGACAAGGAGAGCAGTGTGGTTCAAATGCTCTCATGGTTTCTCTATGGCATCTCAATGGCACCCACCAGGGCTTGGTGCCAGGTCCTTCACACTGTGATGCTCAGGTAAAGGAAGACAAAAGCTGGATGTGGTCTCATGGCCCCTGAAGAACCCCAGACTGGGCTGTCAGGGCTGTCAGTGAGCTCAGACAAAGCAGCTGCTCCCAAACAATGATTTTTGGAGGGTCTGGACTGCCACAGGTCCCACAGCCATCCACTCCTGCTCCCACAGACCCGGGGAGGGAGGAGAAGCACAGCAAGGACAGCTGCAAACCAAGTCCTAACCACCTGACAGGCAATGGGAGAAGTCCTGTGTCCACAGAACTGCTCTGGGAGGCTCTGCAGGTGTATCAGAGCCATGCACAGGTACCCAGCTGGGTGTCCACAGCCCTGACACTTCTCTGGGGGTCAGTCACTCAAGGGCTGGAGATGCCAGGGACCAAATACAGCCCTAAGGCTGCAAGAGGGGGAAAGCTGGAAAAGTGGAGGTAAGAGTGGCTCTGGAAAACACAGTGCAGGGAGGGCAGTCTGTGGGGCTTCTGTTGCCCTCCCCACTGGGACCCACCTGGCTGACAGCGCCCGAGTCCCTGGTGCACATCACCATCTTCTTGGCCAGCCCAACAGTTTTGCCATGGAAGTCGATGCCCCTGTGGGATTGAGATGCCAAGGTGGCCACATGCCCTGGGGGGTAGCAGGGCTGGGAGGGCAGCGAGGTGGTGGCCCCTGTCCTTACGTGATCAGCTGGGCATTGTCGTGTGGCTTCTTGCGCAGCAGCTCCGACTCCCGCCAGGTCAGGAAGTTGTCCAGGGTCACCTCTGGTTTGGGGCTGACTATGATTTTGTCCTTGTGGTTCCACACCTCCAGGCCAATCAAGGCCACCCGCAGGCGGAGAGGCTGGTAGAGCTGGGGTGGGAGACAGCCCAAAGAGAGCGCTTGGATTTGAGCTGCAGCAGTGCGAGAAGGTCCCACGTCCCCCAGGGAACCACAGCCAAGCCCAGGAACCCCTCACTGCACAATATCAGCTGGTCCCATGTCCCCCAGGGAACCATAGCCAAGCCCAGGAACCCCTCACTGCACAATATCAGCTGGTCCCATGTCCCCCAGGGAACCATAGCCAAGCCCAGGAACCCCCTCTCTGCACAATATCAGCTCTGTCACCCTCAATAAATACCACAAGGGGTGAGCACGTAGGCAGGGTTTGCACGGGACCTCTGGGTTCCCTCCTTACTGGTGAAGGCTGGGATGCTGCTCCCACGCTGCCAGCCAACAAGGGAGGCAAGCAGGAACCCTACCATGGTCCAACTCATCCCTCTCCTTGGTAGCACCCACTCCACCCTGAGTGGCCATGGGATGTGCTCCCAGAGGTTACAGGACAAAATTTCGCTCCCTTCCCTTATGGACAGAGCTGAGCCTGTCATCATGTCCACCCTGCACATGCTGCTGGCCAGGGGATGTGGTCACCCTGCAGCAGCCCACCCATGGGACTGAGATCAGCTGCAGCTCCACCACCCACCCACGCCAGCCTCTGCTCTGCCACCTCTGTCCACGCTGGCACTGCGGGACGTGTGTGGGAGCTGGGACAGCAGGCCCAGAGCCCTGGGCTCACCTTGTCCACATGGTTCACGATCTCCTTCATGCGGTTCTGCACGGTACGCAAGTCCTTGTGCTTCCTGAACTGTGGGAAGGACACAGGTGGATTTCCAGGCTGGCTCTGAGCTCCTCGCTGCAGAGGATGACAGTGAACCCACAGGGCCAGCTCGGCCCCACCCCATTTACCTCACCTCCTCATTATCTGCCACCAGGACCAGCTCCACGTAGCGGGGACCTTTGTGTATTGGCCCTGATTTCTGCAAGGGAAGAGGAAAGTGGTGCTCAGCTTGCAGCTTGCCCAGCCAGGCAGTTGACCTTGCCATGGGATAGGTTGGATCCTAGGGTATTTTCCAAGGCTAGCAGGTCTCCTTGCTCAGCAATCTGATGTTGCTTTGCTGGGTGTTCCAGACATCTTCCAGCTTATGTCCTGGAAAAACCAAGCCTGCTACTGGGAGAAGGCACAAGACAGGCTCTGCAGGCATCACACAGCTCATGCTCCTGCTGATGGCACAGAATCCGAGGACCTCTTCCCATCAGGAGCCACCTGTGTTTGGGTGCCCAACCAATAATACAGAGGAGCATCTCCAAAGGCATGGAACCCACACTGGATTCCACAGGACCCAAATTCCTGCAAACTCAGCTTCAGGAAGGAGGAAAAATGCAACCCCTCACCCAGCGGTAGAGCTTCATGGCTGCAGGAATTTTCGGCTCCCGGTCGTACTGCAGAGTGTCCCCGGACTCGCGGCAGGTGCGGCGCTTGCCCCGCAGGTGAGCGGCTCGGTACACCGCGTGCCGGCCCGACACAGCCTCCTCCAGCGGCTCCAGCAGGAACAGGGTCTCATTCACCCGGAAAAACCCACTGCAGGGAGAGACAGGGCGGGTCTCAGGATGGGGAAATATCCAGCAGGACACAGGCAGCCCCTACACACATCCCTGCAAGTGCCTGCAACCTGTGCCACATCCCTGGTAGCGTTCAAAGCCAGGTTGGCTGAGGATTGAAGCAGCCTGGGCTACTGGAAGGTATCCCTGCCCATGGCAGGGCAGGTGGAATTACATGGTCTTTAAGGCCTCTTCCAGCCCAAACCATTCTGGGATTTGATGATTCTATGAAAACACAGCTGTCAAACTGGCTGCTGGGCTGGGAGGGGGCAAACTGTGGCACAGCACCCACAGCTGGTAGCACAGCGAGTATCTGGTACTTCAGGCAGTAGGAATGTCCCAGGGTGCAGGGGTTGAACTGTTCAGGATGGATCAGGGGTAAGCTGTGCCTTGCTGCCCAGGGAGGGCACTCCTGCCTGGAGCTCCTGTGCTGCTCAGGTCTCCAGTCTCACCCCATGGCCGTGACTCAGCCCCCCAAAGCGCTGTGTGCCCTTCCTGCTGGGCACCAAGCCAGGGTCAGCACCTCCAGCAGGAAAAGGGATGTCTTCTCCTCTTCCTTCAGGGAAAGCTGAGCTCTCCCTCCATCAGCACCGCTCTGGCTGTGCTCAGCCATACCAGCTCACAGTGGCCATGTGTCAAGGCCGGGCTGGGGGCTGTCCTGCAGGCTGGGGCAGTGCCCTGGGGCCGGGGGTCCTACCTGAGCCCACGGCAGGTGCTGATGCTCGCTGCTGAGCCGGCGTGGCCCCGCACGTGGCCCTGGTAGAAGCAGTGATCCTGCCATGGGGAGAGAGCAGAGGTGTAAGCGGGTCTGCACCAGCTGTGGGCAGGATGGGCCCCCACAGGAGTGGGAAAGCTGCTTTCCCCAAGCCAGCCCGTACCTGAGTGTCCGGCTTCTCCGTGATCTCCGTGCCGTTGGCAGAGTAGTGTGTCTCAGTGTAGTGCTGCCCCAGCAGTGCCCTGCAGGATGGGGAAGAGGTGTCTGCAGTGATTCTGCTTTTGGGGACAGGATGGAAAGCTTTGGGGTGAGCTTGGTGGGACTGTGACCTCTCCACATGGGTTTGGCAACGAGGGAAAATTTGCCCTGGGCTGAGGCTCAGGTCACTGGTGCAGTGACACCAGAGCTGAGAGAATGGATGTTCATGGCAAGGATGGGATGAAAGCACCCCCCTCCAGCCCCTCCAGCCTACCTGCCGTGCCCACCTGCACTCACCTGTTCTTCTGCAGCCACAGGAGGTACTCCCTGCCTTCGGCACGGACGCTGTAGAGGACACGGTCTGGGTAGATGCTCTGCATGGAACAGAAGTGTCATCAGAGACCCACCACCACCAGGAGCAAGAGCTACACAGGAGAGGCCCCTTGGCCCCCACGGGGTGTGCTTGTGCCCTGCTGAGGGCAGCTGTGGGACTGGGAGCCTGGCTGCTCACCCTGCAGGCATCCAGCAAAGACACAGGAAATCAGAGGAGAAGGAAGAAAGCGTGTGGGCAACAGTGCAAATCCCCGGCACATCCTGAGATGAAGAACAGGTCACCCGCAAAGAGACGGAGTCAGCAAAGCCTGATTTCCCGTGTCTGACACATGGCTGCAGATGGCCATGCCAGGGGCTGAGGTTTCCTACTCATCAGTCACTGAGCTCCTTTTTTGGGGGCTGAGTTCAGCTCTTACTCACCAGTTGAACCACAAAAGATCCCTGTGGATCTTATCAGCAGTGACTTCCTCCTCCCTGACTAATTTAACATGCCACAGTTAGAGAGCAACCTTCCCCTGGTTCTCCTCACCCCCTGAGAGCAGATTTTCAAATCACTGTGACCCAGATCCCCATGTGCAGGTGGAAGGGACCTCAAGGCATCTCAGGCCCAACCTCCTGTCACTGTGGCTGGGACAGGGTGGCTGTGGCTCAGCCAGCTGAGCCCTCAGCCCTCAGAATGAAGATGTTTCTACAGAAAAACTGTTTCCCTCTGGGATACCTAATGATCTCCACCTGCAGGGGCTGGGACACAGACCTCCAGAGGTCCTGTCCCTCGGGGTCACTGGGAGAGACTGACAGTCCCTTACATAGTGTCTTATGTCAGGCTTGACACCAGGGACACTCAGCCCCCTTCAGACCTCTTCTGAGGGCACATCCACCTCTGCTGAGGGAACATCCACCTCTCCTTAGGGAGGCCACATCCACCTCTGCTGAGGGCACATCCACCTCTCCTTAGGGAGGGCACATCCACCTCTCTTGAGGGCACATCCACCTCTTCTGTGAGGGCACATCCTCCTCTCCTGAGAGCACATCCACCTTTCCTGAGGACACATCACCTCTCCTGAAGGCACATCCACCTCTCCCGAGGGCACATCCACATCTCCTGAGGGTACATCCACCTCTCCTGAGGGCACATCCACCTTTCCTGAGGGCACATCCTCAGCTCTTACAGCATCCAGGTGTGGAGAGCCGAGCCAAAGGCAAAGCCAGCCTTTCCCACAGGGCCAGCATTCCTCAGGGATGAGGTGTGCTGCCTCTCCCCGGGAGGATGACGGCACCCGCTGTCATCCTGTGGCTCAGCACTCCCAAGGGGACGATGTGCATCCTGCAAGGAGCTGCGGCTGACTCAGCGCCAGCGGCGCCAGGTGAGAGGGTTTGCCTGTCATTCAGCTGCCCTCGATTCTACCTGCCCCGCATTCCCAACCCTGCCAGTGTGCCAGCTTGCTCCCAGGTCCCTGGAAAATTCTTCTCTTATGAACAGCGTCTCTCCCTGATGTGGCCACGTCTGCCAACAAAGAGATCCTTTGTTATTGTTGGCAAAGCCAGGGCCAGAAGAGGTCTTAAGGAATGGTAGGAAAGCACTTGGAAGGGGGTGGTGGGTCAGGGAGCGTCTCTTGGAGACAACCGCAGGGCAAGTTTAAAGCGAAAAGCCCTGATAAAGCTGCTCTGAATCACCCCCTTCTCATTAGCATGGGCTGTGCAAGGGCTCCAGAAGGGAAGGCTTTGGGAGCAGCCCTGTGAGCCCCGTGGTTGTGCTGAGCCAGCACAGCAGAGCCACAGCCACAGCGCACAGAGAGGAGGGATCTCTTCCAGCTGCCCTCAGTAAGAGACCCAGAGACCTTTCAGGGGATGGGGATGGGGTGTCCCATCCACCCCAGCACGGGGTGTTTCTTCCCTGGGTGGGAAGGGGCAATGGGCCTTGCAGCAGGGACAGGGGCTGCTTTTTCAGGTTTCTTTCCATGAAGAACCCAGTTTGCCACATGTGCCCCTGCTGAGAAGCCTGTGGGAAGGCTGCTATCCAGGGGATCCTGCCCTGCAGGACCCAGGTGTCCATCCTGTCTGCAGGGATGAACATTCGAATTTAATCAAAGCCAGAGCTAGTGTACTTCAACCCTCACCTGGGCAGGTGCTCTGATGGACCAAACCCACGTGTCCTCGCTGCTCCAAACCAGGAATCAGCTCCTGGCCCAGCCAGATATGACTACAGGAGGAGCAGGCACAGAGAGCACCCACCTTCACATCAAAGAGGGGCTTGGTGGTGGTCAAGCCATGCTGAGAACCTCTTCCCTACCCAGGTTACCAGGAGAACAAACTCAACTTTTCTGCAAGAGGAGGAAAGTGGCTGGGAAGGCAGGAGACTTCATTCCCTCAGCACAGCAGGTTTGGGAGCTCCAAGGACCACCCAAGCCAAGTCCACAGGCAGGGGCCACCCAGCAGACAGCCCCATGGCAGTCCCAAAGCACACAGCTCAAGGCAGATGTCCTCTCCAGAGGGATCCCGAGCTGGATGAGCTCCCTTTTCCGGGGGGATCGGTGCAGAGCCGCCCGGCGCGCCCGGCACAGATGGCGTCTCTAAATAGCCTGGGGAATGTTTATCTCCTGGACAAGTTTAGGTTTCTAGAGCATGGAAAACAGATGCTTTCGGGGAGTGTTTTTGAAGCTGGTTTATCAGGAAGGGTCTGAATCACAGAGGAACGTGCTGGATGGCACTAGGGAATACATGTCCCCAGCTCGTCCGTCCCTTCAGGCGCTAAAATCGGCGCTTTTCATGTCTAGAAAATGAATAAAAAAAATTGGCTGAATTTCCCTTTAAGGCAATGAGGAAAGTATCTTTGAGGGCAAGCCCATCATCCTACAGACGTCAACACCAAGCACTCCAAACTCCTGACTCAAACCCCATTCCTTCCCCCAAATTGCCAGGTTTCCCAAGAAAAACAGCACTGGCTTGCTTTCATGTGGATTTCTGTGACTTTCTGATTCTTATTTCTCTCTCCCAAAGGACAAAAAAACCCTCAACTTCAGCAAACACAGCAAGAAAAGTGCTTACAGCTCCACCAGGCTTTGCAAACCCTTCCTTGAGGAAAGACCAAATGTCACAAGATCACTGCAAGGCTGCAAGGGGTGGCACTGCTGGGTCACATCTCTGAAGAAAGTGCTGGAGAAAGCTGTCCCTGCTCTCCAAGAGTCCACCCTGCTGTCTGCAGGTCCTTGTTGGACCCAAAACAGCCCGGAAAAGCTGGTCTGATCGATGCTACTCACTGGAGAAGCAGAGAGGTCCCTCTTTCCCCGGGACACCGGCACCTCACGTGGCGTCACCGTCTCGTACTTCTCAACGTGGGCAAGCGTGTCCTCCAGCCTGGCAGTGGCACCTGGGAAAAGCCAAAGGGCTTTGAGCTGCATGCCCAGGAACAACCGAGTCACAGAATATCCAGAGCTGGAAGGGATCCACAAGAATCATCCACCCCAACTCCTGGTCCTGCACAGACATCCCAACAATCTCACCCTGTCCCTGTCCTGTTGTCCAAACCCTCCTGGAGCTCTGGCAGCCTTGGGGCTGTGCCCACTGCCCTGGGGAGCCTGGTCAGTGCCCACCACCCCCTGGGGGAAAAGCCTTTCCCTGAGATCCCACCTGACTCTGGCCTGGCACAGCTCCAGCTGTTCCCTTGGGTCTGAAGCCAGGGAGCAATGGAAGTGGCCAAAATGAAGGCACAGGGAAGAGCGCAAATAGCAAGTCCTGAAGTACCTGCTGGGAGCACAAATCCCTGACGGGTCCAGGGATGTGCCAAACACCCCCACACCCATCCCGGTGCCCACAGACAGCTCAGCATCACCTGGGGGAGGGCAAGTCCCTTTGGGGCTGGAAACCCTCCCTGAGTCCCCGGTGCGCCAATACAGAGGCAGGTTTTCCAGCTCCCATCATGATGCCACCGCGTGTG
The DNA here is from genome assembly GCA_013396695.1 of Sakesphorus luctuosus. Lineage (NCBI taxonomy): Eukaryota > Metazoa > Chordata > Aves > Passeriformes > Thamnophilidae > Sakesphorus > Sakesphorus luctuosus. The sequence goes on along the minus strand of VWZD01001419.1, from coordinate 42,533 downwards.
ACTCGGCGTCTGGCGGCTGTGGGGGCTGTTTGGGAGAGCGGCTGGTGCCTGGGTGGCTCAGCCCCCTCCCAGCCTCTCCTTGGATGCCGGAACGGAGAATTTCTGCCCTAAACCCTTCGCCTTCCCCGCGAGCCCCCAACACCCGGGCTCGGACGCTGCTCGGTCTGGGGGCGCCCACGGCGCTCGCCCGCGGGTGGGAACCAGACGCCCCCTCACCAGATGAGTCACGGGTGACCCCCGGCTCGCCACGGGTCGCCGGTGGCGACCCCCCCTCGGCTCCCCGAGCTGCATCACGGACCGGCGGAGCCAGGGGGCACAGGGAGTGTCCCCGTGCGGGCGGGCCCGGCCCCGAGCGCCCCTTCCCCATCATCACTCCCCTCGGGACGGTGAGGACAGCGGTGCCCTGCCGGGACCTCTCCCCTCCGAGAGCCGCCCCGCGCGTCCCCTTCGTTCTCGCGGGGGAAAGCATCCCCATCCGCCGGTACCTCCATCCCGGTACCTCCACCCCGGTACCTCCATCCTGGTACCTCCATCCAGGTGCCTCCATCCCGGTGCCTCCAGCCCTGCCCCTCGCCGAGGATCCCCCGCGGTACCAGCCTCCTGCCGCACGCCCCAAAAACTCCCCGCCCGCCCCGTCCCGTGGCTGCCGCCGCCCCGGGAGACCCCCCGCTCACCTCGGGCCGGCGGCAGCAGCAGCGCCGGCAGCATCACCATCAGCCGCAGCGGCAGGAGGAGCGGCGGGGGCCAGGC
>VWZD01001419.1:5216-41668 GCA_013396695.1 Sakesphorus luctuosus | reverse complement strand
GCCGACGGCGGGGGGGACCGGGGGCCGTTCACGGGACATCATCGGGGGCTGTGGGGTATTGGGCAGGGGCCATGGGGCATCGCGGGGCGTGGTGTGGGGCATCACAGGGGTCCGGGGAACACGGGGAATTGTCCACGGGGAATCGAGGGGATGTCCGTTGGGCACTAGGGGGCTGTTCACTGAGCATCTGCGGGGCGGCGTGGGGGTCTGTGGGGCATTAAGGAGGGCGCATGTGGCATCGAGGGGGATCGTGGGGCACTGGGGAAGGATCCGTGGGACACTGGGGATGGCCCACAGGACATCATGGGGGGCGGTGGGGATTTGGTAAGGATCCAGCGCACCACGGAGGATTTACAGGATAAGGGGGAGGGTTCACGTGGCACCTGAGGGGCGTTGTGGGGCATTATGGGGGGCCATCGGGCACTGATTTAAGAAAAGAGTATTTCAGAACTATCTCTGACTTCTGCTGAGACTCGGTGCTTGCTGGTGGTCTCCACCCTCTCTCTGGGTCTCTCTCCCTTTGCCAAGCTGCAGGACCAGCTCTAGACTGTGGAGCACAGAGAACCTGATTTTCCCTCCAAGGCACTCCAGAGTGAGGGAGAGGAAAGGCAGGTCACCACCAGGAGCACTCAGCCCTGTCCCCACAACCCTCCCACATCCCCACAGCCCTCCCACATGTCCCCAGGTTCCCACTCTTACCCCTGAGGCCTCTTGGCCCCTGGCATGTATCTCAGTCACCCCTTGTCCCTGGGAGACACTTCTCTTCCACTCTCTACCTCACCTGCTCCCAAACTTGCCTGGGCAATGTTTAGAGCTGCACAATTCTTGCTGAGATTCCCTGAAACTCCTCTGCTGAGGGCTCAGCCCATACAATACTGGGGTTGGAAAGGCCCTGGAAACTCATCCCATTCCACCCCCTGCCATGGGCAGGGACACCTTCCACTAGCCCAGGTTACTCAGAGCCTTGTCCAACCTGGCCTTGGACACTTCCAGGGATGGGGCAGCCACAGTAACTCCCACCCTGGGTTCTGTTAACAGGCAAAATAACCCTGATTTTTGTTTCTGTTGTTTAATTTATTTTACAACACACAGATACATCATTGTACAACACAGTAAAAAAAACAAAACCAAACCCTGACTTAAAAGCCTGTCGGAAGCGAAGTTTCATTACATCCATCTCAGGAGACTTAACGTTCCCCCGTGTCTCTGGGACAGCCCTGAGGCTGGTTTCCACCCCTGCCCGTGGCTGTGGAGGGCTGTGCCCCCCGGCCGAGGGAGGGTCCCGGCTCACTGAGCAGGCACGGCCAGGTGGGGCAGCAGCGGCGCTGCCTTCTGGCTGCGCTCGGCCGACATGTGCTCCAGGCGCTCCGTGTAGAACCCGTTGAAGTCCAGCCTGGGAGACAGAACACGCCAGAGGTGGAGGGTGCTGTGGAGGAACCTCCCCCAGAGCACCCCCAGTGAGCTCTGGCCCCGCCATCCCTGCCCAGCAAGGTGGGGATGTAGGGGTTGACAGCGGGCCTGTGGAGCCCCTAATGTCTGAGGTAATTGAAGAGATTGATACGGAGCAGTTCAGAGTGTACCCTTGAAGGAAAGCGGCTTGGAGCGAACCCTTAAGGAGGAAGGAACCACCTGCAGAATGCAGGAGAGCTTTAGGCCTGTAAAATGTGTCCACCTGTGCTTGGGGAAGCAGACTGACCAATTATGTGATGACACACAGTGGAAGAAAGTAGATAAAAGTAAAGCTTTAACTCAAGTTCTTTGTCTTTGATTCAAGCCTTCTGTTCTGTAGTTGCCTAAGTCTGTCTTGACTTCCTCTGACCACTGTAAATCAACCGTACCCCGACGTGGGGATGCCCAGGCAGTGATGTCCCTGTGTTGGTGACACCTTGTGTGCTCAGCCCTTGGCAGCAGGCTCAGTGTCACCTGATCTTTACAGGGAAATACATCCCAAACACATTGGGAAGGACAAAATGTTCCCAGCTCCTCCCAGGAGCCACAGCTTGACCTCACAACCCCACTGAAGGGTCATGTGGGGACAAGGTGGCAGCATGAGGACACCTCGGCCTCGGCACCTTCCTGGACACTTCTCACCACTCCTTAACACCAGAGAATCACAGAACATCCTGGGTGGGAAGGGATCGATGAGGATCATCCAGTCCAACCCCCGCCCCTGCCCAGGACACCCCAATAATCCCACTCTGTCCCTGAGTGTTGTCCAAATGGTCCTGGAGCTCTGGCAGCCTTGGGGCCATGACCTGTTCAGTGCCCAGCCAAGACCAGAGTCTGCCCCCACTGAACTCTAGTTCTAACTCCCATGGGAAATCCACATATTGTCCCCTGCAACCACCACAAAATGCTGTGGATTCCATCCCCAACACCTTGCTAACACCAGGATGTTTCACACATATCCAAGATGAGCAACTGGTTGGAAGGTGCTCAGCCACAACCACAAGTGCTGCCGATACCAGCAAACACCTCTGCAAAATCAGGGATTCTGTAATCCTGCCTCCTTGATAACACTAAATGATGCCACAGAACCAGCCAGCCTGCTGTGACCTTCCCAGGGCAGAACCCAAAGCAACCAGGCCATGTGCAGCTCTTCCCCTCGTGTGCCCTGGGACGCTGAGTCAACGCAAGCCTGTGAATCACTCCAAAGTTACTCTCTCCATTTCTCAAATTAGGCTGCTCCAATACCAACTGAATGGGCACAATATTTGAGTTTCATGTTGCTTAACAACCTCACACAAATGGCAACAAATTGTTCCTTGACATTTTTTGGTGCCTGCAGAAAACAGAGGCTCGACAGATGGAATTTATCTGTTGCTCTCTCTCCTGGTTGAAAAGCTCACATCGCTTCTGTCCTTTAGGAATGGTACCAGGGAAACCTGACACTGACCAAGCTTTCATTCAAACACGAGCCCAGGACTCACCTACATCTCTGCTTTGAGGACCTGTTCCATTTCTAAAGTTGCTTTACTGGTGAGCTGCAGATTTTGCCTGACTTCCCTTTCAGCTGTTTTCAGGTTTAAATGATCTGTGATAACTATTTCTTAAGCATTTGCGTGGTGCTTCCTCAAAATGTGCTCACACTGCAGTTTCTTGCTCTGTGGCTGGGGTTTGCATCACTGCACATGTCCTAGTGACTTACTCTGAGCTCAGTTTCCTCCAAACTGGTAAAGGAAGGATGTATGAGAACCCCACTGATGGTTAAGATTTCTAAGAATGGGGTCTTAATCCTTCTGACAAAGCTCTCTATGCTCTAATTATTCTCCTTTTCACACCTGAGAAGTGAAGGAGTGACTGGAGAGTTCCTGCAGTTGCCAACCCTCTGTCAGCACTGCTGCTGATGGAGTAAAGGCTCCCAAGGGAACAGCAGGAGGCTGTGAAAGAGGAAGTTATGGTTGGATCTCAACAAAAGGTTCTTTCCCCAGAGGGTGGTAGGCGCTGACCAGGCTCCCCAGGGCAGTGGGCACAGCCCTAAGGCTACCAGAGCTCCAGGAGTGTTTGGACAATGCACTGAGGGACAGGGTGGGATTGTTGGGGTATCTGTGCAGGGACAGGGGTTGGACTGGGTCATCCTTGTGGGTCCCTTGCAGCTCAGGGTATTCTATGATTCTATGAGGCACCTGACCAGGACTTGAGCACACCAGAGATCTGCAAGTCACCTGTGAGCTCTTAAGGAAACCCTCTGGATCTCCATCATTTGTTGTTTGATGTCACAAAAAAATTAAACAGTTGTGCCTCAGTTACTCAGTACTATAAACTGAATAAACATTAACCAGGATCAAACAAATGATGAGCAAATACCAGAATTGCGAATAAAGGGATATTTTGTTGTCTACCTGATATGCTGTTGATCACCCTGAAAAGGACTCCTATAGAGGTTATAATTTATAAAAAAAGACTGGCTTGTCTCATAAAACTCTTCCATCTCTCTGTCAAATATGTTACTTCAGATGGCAACCGTCTCCGCTCTGGTTCTCAGGTTCCTGTTGCCATAGAGCCCAGGCCTCGAGCCAATAATCCCTACAGGCTGAATGAGAGCTCAGTGTCACCTCTGGGCATTCATCCTGGGGCTTCCACTCTTCAAATCAGCCTATAGGGATGGAAAGACATGTCCCATGGCCCACTAACATCCAGGATTTCCACTAAGGGAATGTTTGTCAGGAAAGATCCAGCTATGTTCAACACCTTGGTGAAGACTCAAGTGATTCCAGACAGGCCAAACGGAGTGGGGAACTTGATAGGGATGACAATCCTGATGGAATGGACTCAGCATTTCCTCAGTGGAACTGGGGCATGGAAATAACAGGGGGCAAAGGACCAAGGGCCTCTTCTGAGCCACTGGGTGCAGCTTAGATCATGTTCTCAATGTAAACCACTAACTTGGTTTCCTCATAACTCCCTGAATCACCACACTTCTCCTTTCCCTAAAGCAGGAAGTACTACTTGCAAAACCAACCTCTCCTTTTTTGAGAGAGGTGGCTCTAGAGGTTTCCCAGCTCAGGAGACACCTGCCAGCCCCAGCTGGCACCTGTGGGCTGTGTGACAAGAGGGCGGAGGACAGTTCCTGGCCATGGCAGCATGGACAGGACACACAGCCAGGCTCCATGGTGCTTGTCCCACCAAGCTGGCAGGTTGTGATGTGAACACAAGGCTCTTCTGTGACAAGAGCAGGTAATTTGGTCTTCAACACTGTGTAGGCCATGCCCTGTGCACCCTGCAATGATGCCCAAGCAGCTGGACCACGGAGTGAGTTGCCATGGAGATCTCCTGGATGGAGCACCATGAACGAGCTCATCCATTAGAACTTGTTCTGGAAATGATAAAAATGCAAGTGCTGGATAAAGGAGGCAGAGCTGGAGCACTGAGGAGGAGTAAATGTTCTTGCCTGGATGACTCAACTGCTTGTGGTCCCCACCCCTGAATCCAGCCTGACTCTGGATGCTCCTGTGACATCCAGCAGTGATGGTATCCAGGAAAGAGTGAGAGCTTAATCCCTGGGGCCTTTTCCTGCAGATGGATCCTGCCTGTGATCTACAACAGCCTGGCAGGGATGCCCAGGCAGATGAAGGGTGATAGAAAATATTGAAAAGGCCCTGATAAGCTGCACCAGCATTTCCCAAAAGGATTTGAAGAGACTTGGCTGTCCTGATTAGAACTGAAAGGAACAGCAATCACTTGCATAGTTGGGGCCTGCACTCACAGCCACAAAAAACAAGTCCAGGAATTCTTGTAAGTCTTTGAAGAATTTCCAAGATGAGGAGACCTCTGACTCCGGTCAGGTCAGAGATGGAACAAATCAGAGCTCTCAGGGCTGTAGAGAAAGGGTCTCCTCACCTACCTTCCCATTTCAGGGGCTCAGCACAGACCCACAGGGGCAGCCCTGCAGATGGGAAGCCCCTCCTCCCCTGACAGGTGGTGGAAGCAGGAGAGCTCAGAGCACCGAGCAGCCCTGTGGCACTGCATGTCCTTTCAGACACCCGTGAGTATTCTTAAATAAGGAACACAATCCTACAAGGAAGAAGACAACATGCAATTCTCTACATTGCTGTGGGAGCTGGTGGGCTGGGCTCCACTCCTGGAAGCCCTAAGGTAACGGAGATGACAGGGTTTAGTGCTCAGCCTTGGCCTCAGCTGTGTGGTCACCCCTCAGCTTGAGCAGGAGGCCAAGGGCTGTGTAAAGCTGTGATAGTTGCTGGGCAAGAAGTTCTCAGAAGGACAACTGGAAGGGCACTTTCACATGGGAATACTTCACCAAACCGTGTTTGCCAAGGTTGGTACCAGGAATCCCTGCCAGCCCTGTCAGATGCTGTTGGAAAAGGACAGTGGAAGCTCCAAGAGACATGGCACGAGGAGGGGACAACCTCCTTAAGAAAACATTGCTGAACCCTTTTCTCCCTCTGCTTTGAGGTGCAGCACATCTCAACAGAGGGGTGAGGGTTATCAGCCAGCCAGAACAGAAGGGCAGTGAACAGAACTTCCACTTTTTCAACTGAAAACACAGAGGTTATAAACCTAGCAGCAAAACCTCCATCTCCTATGTCTCTTATATCTTGTGTACCTGACTTGCAGGTATTTCTGGAGGAATTTTGATTTCCAAGAGGCTGCTTATTTAAGCAAATGCAGTATGTGAACTTAAAACAGCCACTTTATGATCAAAGCCTTGCACAGCTTTCTCATGTTGGAATACTCGTGCTGTGTTCAGGAATCAGTTTATTCACTGTCTCTACAGTGAGACAAGCCCCAGGAAAACTAACACTACATTTAAAATATTAATAGACAAATTCCACAGAATTCAAAGGAATGTGTTCTGGGTTTTTTTAAAAGCCTCAGGTTGAAATGCAAAGCAGTGTATAATGACAGAATGGACTGGGTTGGAAGGGACCTAAAAGCTCATCTGGTTCTAACTCCCTGCTCTGGGCTGCAACACCTTCCACTAGACCATGTTGCTCAGAGCTCCTAAATAGAAATATTTCTTGTGATTCCAGTGTTTTCATCGATGCACAGTTATAACCAGCAATTCCTGAGCTGAATTTGGGACCCGCAGGAGGGGCAGTTACTGCCAGGACAGGAGAGACTCACCTGTAGATGATGTTGAGCATGCTGTGCTCGCAGTCATTGGTGCTGTACACACTCAGTTTGTCCAGCAGGTCCAGCAGATGTGTGGAGAAATTGCTATCAAACTTGTTGATTGTGGCTTCAAAGCCAGATGTGAGGTGGAGGTTGTCAGCATGCTCTGCTAAAAGCTGCAGAGACAAAGGCCCCGTGTTTGCTGATCTGCACTTGCCAAGGAGCTGCAAGTATTCCCTCCATTTCCTAACCTGCTCAAAAAGACTGTCTGGAAACTTCCAAAAGTGTTGCAAAGTCCTTGGTAGCTAGAACCCCTGCTGTGCCCAGCCTGGGAGACCCTGGATTAGATCCCAGTAGAGTTATCCCCAAATATTTGCTGCCACTGTTTATTTTCAAGCAGAAGGAAAAGCCAGTAGGCAGAAAGTGTGTGTTGCTTGAGACAGGAGCACTCTGAGTGCAAGTGGGGGTGGATCCTCCCAGCTGTGAGCCAAAGGGGCTTCCAGAGGGACAGGAGGCTCTGCCAACCACAGAGCACACCGAGCAAATCCTGAGTCTACCCAGAGAGGGAAATATGGATAAGATAAATACAAGAGCCCACCTCATACCCCACCACAGCTCTGGAAATAANGGGAAATATGGATAAGATAAATACCCCAGGTCTGAAAGCAGTGGGCTGCAAAGAGCCCACCTCACACCCCACCACAGCTCTGGAAATATGAGAGTTGTGGAGCTGCAGAAAGCCGGTCTGTGGGTACCCACTGCACAGCTGAAAACACAAAAAAGAACTTCAAAACAGAGCAGGGACTGCTGTGGGGTGTTCAAAGCAGGCTCTGAGAACGCCATCAGCGCTCCACCACCACCCACAGTTCTGCAATAACTGCTTTTGGGGTGCTCCAAGAACTAGGAAGGTCTGTCTGCAAGAGGTGGGGCACTACCCTGACCACACTGCCAGCCAGGCAGAGGGAAGGGCCCAGCCATCCATGCCCTGTCCCACCTTGTTGGTCAGCTTCTTCTTGGCAGCCTCCTCAGCACGCTCCTCCTCCGTGGGGGGGCCCAGCATCGTGCCATGCTCCAGTGTCAGCCTCTCCAGCTCACTGTCCAGCTTCATGCTCTGGGTGAACCTCTGGCAAGGGCAAAGCATTGGGGAAGTGGTCAGAGGCCGTTTTTCAATCATGGCAAAGCACAGGGCTCAGTTCTGCTCACCCTGCAGCCCATGAACTCCTAGGGAAGCCAACTCTGAGGTGAAACTCACTATGTTGATACACAAATCTCCCTAAAACCAAAGGGAGGTGGTTTTTTTAAATCTATGGGCTCCCTGGTGCTGGTTGGAATGTGCCCAGCCTCCAGGAGTCCAACCACCTCACCCTCAACTGGGCATTTCTACAGAGCCCTACAACTTACACCCCAAATTCTGCTGCCGGACTGGCTGAAGAGAGGGAATTCTGTTGATATGAAACCTGATTGTCCATGTGGAAAAAGGAGAACATAGAGATTTTTGTGGAGGAAAAAGCCACAGAAACCATTTGGGAAAGGGTGTGAGCCATCAAGCTCCAAAGCCTGCTGACAGAGGGGGCAGAGGCTCATCCACAGGTGCTGAGGACAACAGGGGTGACAGAAGGGACTGTCCCAGCTGGCTGCACCCAGAGCAGCTGGCAGGGCTGTACACACCTGCATGCAATTTGTGAACATGACACAGACAGACATGAGCTTGGAGAAGATCTTGAGCAGCTCTGGGTTGGTCAGCATGCAGTCCTTCAGGCAGTTGTCCAGGAAGCTCGTGTGGTGGCTCAGGACATCGTCGATGTTGGATGCCTGGGACAGGACAGGACAGGACAAATGACAAACCATACCAGGGCTGATGTGCTGTAGTTCTAAAGCTCTAACCCAGCAACCTGCTCTGATAGGGACCTCTCAGACACGCTGGGGAGAAACTTCTCATGCACTTTCCAGAACCACCCTGAGATGGAGCCTGAATGTGCATTACTGCCTTCAACAGCCCTTCAAAAGGCTTTTACCCTTTGATTTGTCACATCACCTTCTCAACCAAATTAGGCTTTCTTTAATCACCCAACCCCTCCACTGGAAAGGATGGAGTTATGTGCTTTATGAACAGGCACTTCCTTTGCTTTTAAATCTGCTTGTCATGCCCACTCCCACCTTCACCATCTCAGCCAAGCCTGCAAAAACAAGTGGAAAAGAGAAAAACAAATCAAAGAACACTAAATGTCAATAAACATATAAGGCTTGAAACATACAGGTTATTCAGAAATGTGCTTCAGGAGCCAATGAGGAACTGGGACATGCAGTGCTGCAAGGATTTTGAAAGATTTTTGTCCAGCTCTGCTGTTTCAGTCTTGAGTTTTAAATGATAGATGAACCCCCTCCTCTCACTCTGTACAATTTTGGGATGTGCTGAAGCTCAGAACACAAGTCAAGCTTTGGAGAAAACTACAGGACTAAAACTGCCAAGGTATCCACACTGGTCCATCAGGGTCAGTGCAAAAAATCCTCTCATATCCTTTCAGACCACTACAGAACAGGGACAAATGCAGCTTTCTAATGCAATGAAGATGATGAAGAAGACAATGATGCTGTGATGATCCCATTTATATATTTAGGAATAAAGTACCTTATCTTCAAGTGAAAAGGCACAAGAGAGAAGTGTGACAAATTAAAAACATCATAAGGCACTACCTGGGACCAGTGAGGATCATCCTTTTCCCTCCTAAAATGCAAGTGGAAGAAAAAAACTACTGCAGTCTTTACCAGAAGTGAAGGAGGCAGTTCTCTCCCAGAGATTTAAAAGCCTTGAGGGACACTGTCGAGGGTGGGAGGCAAGCATACATTTGGATTTTGTCTCAAACACTTTGCTAACTTGCCAAAAAAAAACTTCCAAGTGATGACTTGTGTCACATCACACTGGTACTTGGAGAAGCCCTTCATGGACAGAGCAAGAAATAGGGACAGGATAAGCTGAACAACTGCTCCTATGCAAGTAAACTATTATGTTCTGCAAACCTAAACTTACAACAAAATGAAGAAGTAAGTACAATCCTCAAGTCATCCAGGAGACTGACATATGACCTCCTCTCGTTCAGAAGTTCTCTCCAAGAACATGCAGAGATGCTCACAATCCTAGACCTGCCATCTCCTGTGAATTCTCCAGGAAAAAAGGATGACAGGGCATCAAAAAATGTTGGTTGGCTGACCCCAAAACCACTCCCCAGTGCACAGTAACAGCTGAAAAAGGTCAGTTGATGATCCACAAGGGTCACCAGAGAGCTGCTGTGGCTTAATGCAGATTGCAGGAGTGTTGGGCTGTTAGAGGAAAAAGATGTGCATCCCAGAAGTGTCTGATCCCAGGATGCCCAGAGGGAATAATAATGTGATGCACATCTGCCTCCTGTTTCCTCACAGCAGCTGAGGCATCTGAACACCAAGAGGGAAGGGCTTGCTCCAGACAGGCTGAGAACAGCCCTTGATCTGTCAGTGACTGACTTTTGCAGTGTTTTCATAGGGGAAAAATTAATTTCCGGGGAAGTCACTGACTTGGATTAGTGAATCAGAAATATTGTGAAACACACCTGAAAAACCCCACAGCTCAGAACATTACAAGTCTGTGGAAGGAATCAAAATGATGCCTTGCCCAGATGCCCCTTCAACAGGCACAAAATCCAGTGGGAAGGGGGCTTAGCCTCTCCCAGAGACCACTGCAGAGGAAAAGTGCTCTGGCCTTGCCCATCTGCAGTGGGAACAGACATGTGGAACAGCCACCTGAGCAAGGAAGGCCCTGTTTAATACTGGACAGTCCTAACATCCCAGTTCTTGGCAGTTTCATGGAAGAGAAAGCACAGACTCCACTTTCAAGAGCACCATAAGTCAGCCAAGGAATCAGCTGGAGGTGCCTGGACTCATTTATGATCTTTGCACTCTGCATCCTTCTTCCCTTTCCATAGTTCTCTTTCTTCTGTGGATGGGAATGTTCAGCAGGACAGCCTTTACATAACAAGGTGCAGAGTATGAGCTGGGCAGAGACAGGAGGATGCAGCACAGGAAAAGCAGAAAGGTGATGCAGAAAAGCAGCACTCCAAGTGCCTCCAACAAAATCAACAGCCACCTGCACAAACTGGAATTGGGTATTTTATTTTAAATTTGTTAAGACCTCCATTCCAACTTCCCTCAAGCCCCCACACTCACCAGCTTCAGGTTCTTCTCCAGAATGTGCCATGTTGGCTCCATCACTTCAAACATCATGTAATACTGGATATTCTGCACAAAATTCAGCATCCGCTGCCGCAGTGTGAAGGCACCAGCAAACCTAGGGGAGAAATCACACCCACACAGCTCAGAGCTAGCAAATGCCACCCAGAACCATCACCAGGCTTGCACAGCCAGGCAGAGCTAAATATTCCTGTCCTAGCAAATTCCCTGCTGCAGTGTGAGAGGGATTATAAAGTCAATGCAAACCACCTCTGATTATTTCCCACATATCCCAACAGCCTTCCCTCAATTACCAGAGTCAGTTTTGAGTCTGTTGTAGACTGGACAATGACTTTAAATAGTTGCCTATATTCACCTAAAATTTTAATATTCAATATTCAAGCAAATTTACTAGTGTAACTACTGAGTAAAACCTAAAATGTTATATTTGATGTCTCTGAGCCTGTAAAAAACTGGTAGGATTTTTTTAATGCTGGTATTATCTGAGCCATCTCATGATGTACTTAAACAGCAAGAAGGAAATCCAAAACTGATCCAGCTGAGGAAAACAAAAAGGCCATACCACTTAGCTGAATGCAGGGAGAACTGCTTGGCTGTCTTATTGCTGATCCACACGTTGCACAGCTGCCTTTCCACATGTTTGCAATAGAACATGTGTCTGAAAAGCATCTGGTACCTTGTCAGTGCTTTCCTGGAAAGAAAGGAGAAAGCCATCCAGTTCTGATTGACAGACTAAGCTGTGAAGGCTGAGGCTGCTCAAAGGTAAAGAGACTTTACACAATATGTTCCTCACGCCCTCAGACACACACAAATCCTCACTGAAACAATCTGAACCAAAGGAAGAAAAAAAATCCCATTTGTAACCAGCCCAAAGAATGTCTCTCCAAGGAGTCCCTCCTCCGTTATTTCCTGCCAGTGGGTACATCACCAGCCTCCTTCACCTCTCTCGAGCTCCACACACAGAGGGCACTCCCAGAGGGGCTGAAGGCCTTGTGTGGTTTTGTACCCACCATGCTAAGGCCGCTGTGATCACCCAAGAACTCAACAGGATCTTCCAAAAAAAAAAAGGGAGAAAAAGCTGTAACCAAGCTACAGGCAGCATTACCCCAGCAGCACAGCACTGTCACAAGCAGATGGGGCTGCTTATTTATAGCTCTGGGGACTGGATTCAGGTCTGTGCTCAGACTCTTGAGCGTAGGTGTCTGCAGAGCTCCAGTCGAGACAGTTCAGGAAACCTCACCAAATCCTATTTTCACTTCCAGAGCTCCCATCAGAGCTAACACACTCCAGGGGAAAGAAAGAGCCATCATTCCAAAAGCATCACATCGTTAGAGAAGTGCCACTGATTCCACTGAGTGTTTAGAGGGGAAATTAAGGGATGAATTAATTGCTGGCATTGAGCAACTGGACATCTGTCACCCTGCTCATGCAATGCTGCTTGTCCCACAGCACTGGCTCTGCCACTGTTTCTCCAGGCAAACCATTTATCCCCATGGAAAAATGAGCCATTCCCTCACAACTCAATTAAATGCAAAATAGTTTGCTGTAGTAACTCTACCAACAGCCTGTACCCTTCGAGTTTGAAACCAGGGATACCAGAAAGTGGGTTTTTTTCTGCTCTCCAGGTTTGAGGAATGTTTGATTCTTGCATGGAAAGCCTCTTGTGAGAGCTCAGATTCTCAGGGGAGATGCCTCAGAAATACAAGGACACATCAAATGTGGATGGCCAGTAACAAGTAAAACTGGGAAAGCATCCCTAAGAGAACTGGGAGAAGAGAAGCTTTGGGGTGACCTTCCAGTGTCTGAAGGGAACCTGCAGGAAACATGGAGACTATTCACAAAGGCCTGGAGTGACAGGACAAGGGGGAATGGCTTCAAATTGAAAGAGAGGTTTAGATATTAGGAAGAATCCTTCCCTCTGAGGGTGGGGAGGCCCTGGCACAAGTTGTCCAGAGAAGCTTTGGCTGCTCCACCCCTGGAAGTGTCCAAGGCCAGGCTGGACAGGTCTTGGAGCACCCTGGGCTGGTGGGAGGTGTCCCTGCCCATGGCAGGGGTGGGATGAGATGATTTTTAAGGTCCCTTCCAGCCCAAACCATTCTGAGATTCTATGATCTGTGTCTTCCTACCACTTCAGATGAAGGTTTGACTTTCCAAGCATGCCTTAGACATGGAGCTCTAGTGAAGAGACAATCCATAATCCACAGTATCCAAGTGAGACAAGCAGGGCTCAGCAATCCCAAAGCATTCCTGACTTGTCAGCAGCTCACACCACCACTTTAAAGAGTCAGGATTTACAGTACTGTGCCTTGTGCAAAGGAGCTTCAACCCATGTCTTTTTTCCTACAGTGGACTGAGGCCTCACCTGTTTATGATAAGGGACAGAGGCCACTTCACGATGTAGTCAAAGGAAAACGCTTCCAGGCCGCTGAGGGTGAGCTCTGTGGGATCTGCACTGATGATGGCCTTCTCCTGCTTGGTCTCTATGGCCAACACTCTCAACAGCTGCGTGATGAGGTCATGGGGCATCAAGTCAATCTACAAAGGAAGAGCAGGAATGAGGATGAGCCCACAGGATGCTCACAATTACTGTATGGCAACGGAGTGCCCGTGATCAGAGCCACTCTCCAGTCCTCAGACCAACCTGGGAAGCAGCAGGTTCTCACAGGCACACAGATCTTCCCAAAGCATGACAGGCCTTCTGCTCAGAGTCCATTATCTTCTGCTTCCATCAGTCCTTACCTTCAAATCGTCCTTGAAAGGGTCAGTGTTGGCTGTGCTCATTCTCAGGGCCAGCTCCAGCAGGGCCTCCAGCCTCGTGATGATGATGTCGTCTACAGGCTTCTTGAGCTCCTCTTCTGTGAGGTCCATGAAGTGAACAAAAAAGTCCCCTTGATCCATCAGGAAATAGTGTTTTATTGACCTGCCCAAGAAAATGAAGGGACAATTGATTATTTCCTTTAAAGCCCAAGTTAATCCATGTGAAACCTACAGGAACAAAAGCAATTCATTCAACCAGCCCGCTGGGTTGGATCACAAAATGTTCCTTTTTCCTAGAGAACACACAGCCATAAATAACCAATTTGGAGACTAGTCTTTTATGGATGTCTCCTCCTCCCTACCCCCTCAGCCAGGATGCTTTTGTGCAGTCAGATCAGGGCTGCTGCTGTTCCTTTTTTGCCTTGAAAAAAATGAAACTCAGGAAAAAAACCTCTATATGCACCACATTGCTGGGCACAGGCTCCTGCTATCCTGAACATATCCCAAATCTCCACGGTGTGCACGTCCAGCTGAGGGGCAGCTCCCAGTTCATAGCACAAACTTGGACCCCTCTCATGAGCAAGTATCTGTGTAGATTTTTTTAAGTCCAGCAGACTTTTGTTGTAACAGGATGCATAAACATTTAATTTTCACTTGCAGCAGGGAGAGTTAACTGCACTGGGCCTGGAACTTGGAGATAGCTCTAAGCTGAGTGTGAGGATTAACCCAGAGCGTGGCCAGAGACCACACATGAGACCTGCAGGCTTTGGAGCAAAACCAGGACCCTCACAGCCTTAACACAATGTGGATGCAGACTCCCCATCTCACAGGGCTGGGCAAAGCCCTCACCTAGTTTTGACAACAGCCTTCCAAGGAATTTGGACCAGAGACCCACAGACATCCTCCCCACTCATGATTTTAGGCTTCTCTTTTTTCCCTCTCTTCAGGGAAAAAAACAAATCTTATTTTTTAAGTGAAACTTTCTACAGAAATAGGGCGAGAACATACTGATAATATATCAAGAGAAGAGAGTTACCCACAAAAGCTTACATCCCCTATCAGAAGCAATCTATTTATCATGCATTTAGTAAAATAAATCAAACCTTAGGTGAGCCACCAGCTCTTTCTCCTCCATTAGGAAGTCCAGAAGAACTTTGCTAGCATAATTATATGCCTTTTCTATTTGTTCCACATACGCTCTCTCTTTCAAGGTATAGATGACCTCTTTGGCCACAGGGCAGGTAACATCTCGCCCACACTCCCTCACAACGTTTAAGTATTTCCCTAAAAAGAAAAGAAAAATGACCCACATTGATCCCCACTGTACAGATAGAGGGAAACTTCTACATAACCACCTGTCAGACACAGTGCGAAATGTTCCCACCGAGTTCTGCTGGGCAGGATTTACACACCTCTCAAAAGATGATACAGAATTGTCAATTAGGCACCTACTATCACATCTAAGGAGACTGAGGAATGGTTTTGTTTCCCAGGGATGACTAACACATCTCTGCAGATGGCCTGACACTTTGCAGATGTGGTGCTGCTCTTCAGAAGTTGCTTTTGGAGGGGTTTGTACTTGTGGACAGTGGTGGCCATCAGGTTGCATGTTTCATTTAAACCCATAAATTAGCACTCAGATGTCAAACCTCAGCTGCCCAGCTTCACCTAGCCAGAAAAGCCTACCCACAAAACATCAATAAAACAGCTCCTCTTGCTGCTGGACTCCTTCTTGGGTTTGGGGTTCTTTTCAAATTTGACTCTTCTATTCCTCCAAATTCAGCTGGACAACCCCGTAGACTGGCCAGGCATGATGGCATTTGTGTTACCTTCACACAAATGATGGTAATGCCTGTCTCAAGACTCCTCTTCCACCAGAAGTGTGTCTGTACCTACCTGTGCTCAGGATTTTGTCAGCCATTTTCTGCAGGAATGAGGGAATCTGTTGCTGAACAACAGTGTATCTTTGATCCCAGTACTTGTCATTATAGTCCTCCTGAATCTTCTCCTTCTGCAGCTCATGCTCCTCCACCATGAACTCACTGAACAGTTAAAGCAGATGTTTAGAAGCAGGAAGTGGTACAGTGATTAGTTTTTTTCACCTCTGAACTGGTATCATGGTCTATCAGAAATAAGGTCTCAAGAGAACACATTCCAGTCCAGAGCTGGAATTAGTCTGCATTTGAAGCAAAAGAAGCATTAGGCAGTGTCTCTGCTAATCTACAATCAATTATAACAGAATCAGAATTTTATAGGCTTCACAAACCAAGTCTAAACATTATCTGGTTGTCAGCGCAGAGGTGAGGAAACTGGTCTTTGTCTTCCTTAATTAATTTAGGTATTAATTTAAGGCATTAATTTCAGCTATTTTAACTTGAGTTTGTCCCCACTTTGGATTCTGAAATGCAGCATAAACTACTGAACACAGCAAAATGCTTCAAATGATTCTCCAAAAGCAAAAAAACCCCTTCATAGAGGGTTGTTCCAGCCCCCAGGCTATGCAGACCCAACTGAGCAGATCAGTATTCCTTCATTTCCCCATTTCCTTTTCATTCCTCTGTTCTTTACCTGTAGGGATCATTAATGATGCCTCGATATATCCACTTCTCCAGGATTTCAAAGTAAGGCACACTGGCTGCCTTGGTTAAATACAGGCACAGCTCCTGGGCCTGGCTGTCCCCCGTGTAATTGAAAGTCTTGTCGTGGAGCAAGCTCAGGGTTGATCCTCCCATACACTCCCCCTTATCCACAGAAGTAGCTGGAATTTAAAAATGGAAATATAAGACACATATCCTGAAATGTCCTGGAACAAAACCCCAAATGGTGCCCAGAGTAAAGGAATCCCCACAGCAGAACTGAACTCAGATATACAGTGGCTTAAAGTCTCTTATGCTGAGGGGACCACCTGTAGAGATCCACTTTCCAGGTGGGCATGGATGAAACACAAAGTCCAGTGACCTGGAAACCCTCTGATCTTAAAAGCTCTTCTTTTCTTGACTGTTAACACTGCCATGCATGTGGCTCAACCATCAGGATTTAGGTAAGTTAACAGTGAAATCTGAACAGATATTTAGGCCCACATGAATTCTCTGGGCTGAGTCATGTACAGGTGTCCTCACATCTGTGACCAACATCATGCAATGGCACAGGCCAGGACTGCACAACATTAAAAGGGCAAAAGTTACCAGAAGGGCAAGTCCAGTTGGAGAGACAGGAAGAAATGTTCACAAAAAGGGTGGTGAAGTCATGGGAAAGGGCCCAGAGTGGTGGGGGACTGTCCAGACTTGCCTGGACATGGCCCTGAGCAACCTGCTGTAGCTGCAAGCAAGGGGCTGGACCAGGAACTTCCAGGGATTACTCCTGGTGGAATAAATGTGTGGTTATACATCCACACACAGCTGGAGAGGAGTTTGGAAAGAAGCTGAGTAGAGACAACAACTGATGGGAAGGGCAGGGGCTGTGAAGGTAAAAGACATGGACATGCCTCTTGGCAGCTCCAAAGAGCAGATTCAGCCCTGGAGCTCTCCAAAAACAGAGCAGTGCCCTGACAGGCACAATTCCCCTTGGCTTTCTCCATTAATAAAACAGAAAATTAAAATGAGACATGCCCTGTATTGCTACTCTGTACAGTGCTCAGAAGCTGCCAAACTGTCATGACTGTATTTTGGGAACTTACCAAGGGAAGCCAGGATCTCCAGGGTCCTCATTGTGGGCTGGATATAAAACCACAGTTTTTGCAGTGACAGAAGTCCCTGCCTCTGAAGATGTTCCAGCTGGGTGATTAGGATCATGTACTCCTTGATTAGAGTCCTCATGGCAGCAGCCAGGGCATGATTCACCTGTCCATACTCAAAGGAAGACTTCTCCTCTATAAACCTGTTGAGAGCAAAATAGAAACCCCTTCAGGCAAAACAACTCCTACCATTGTGGGGGATTTTACCTTCAGGACACTGTAAAAGCACACAAGTAGATCACATGCTGGAAAACACACTGGTCTTCAGCTTGAGTCCCTCTCCCTGTTTCCCATTGTACTAGGCATGGGAAATACACCAGTACACTTCCTAGCAGGGAAAGCTGAGGGAAGATGTTTCCTCTCCAGTTGCAGGGGAACTGGAAGCATTTGCAAAACCACTGTGTAGAAAGTGAGAACCAGGATCTTCAAGGTGACTGTCCTTGCATAAGCAACACATCAAAGGCCAGGAAAGGATCTCAAGAGTCAGGAATATGCACCCAGACGTGTGGGGAAAGCGCTGGTGATGGATTCTGACACCACATGTCACAGCAGGGATTCATCTGACCAGATCTAGATGGCTCCAGACATGTCAGTGGAGGGACACAGATGTCTCTGAACACAAGTCATACCATCTGGAGGGAGATGTGTTGAAGAGGTTGGATGAATCACATCCTAAAAACGCTTCTTTTTCTTTGCTGATCTTTTAGGGACTCTGAAGCAAATGTAGAAGCCACGTAACAAACATCTATTGTTAGGGAGATGTAACTCATGCCAAGACCTTTTCATAGTTACTTCAAGGAGCTACAAGAAACTAGGCAGCAGTAGGTTCTCCTGCTCACAACCCCACAAAGGTTGTCTAGTCCTGGATGCTCAGAGGAGAGCAAAAAGCAGGAAACAAGGAGAAATTCATGGGAAGAGACAAGCCTGAATAGTTGAACATATCCAAATTACACTTTGCCTGACCCTACAAGACCAAGTCTGGGAAAAATAAAGGTGTGTGTGAATGAAAAAGTGAACTGGCAGCACAAAGGAAAAATCCAGCAAAACAAAACAGAGCTAAAACCAACTCAAATAAATTGCCACTTGTCTTATATCCCCATAGGTTTAAATTAAGCTTGGAATTAAACATTTGCACAATGACAGATTCTCTGTTCTCAGAGGACAACTCCCTCCCCTGCCAGAAATCAGCCTGGTACCTGGTGACAGCAGAGTAACTCGCTGCCACAGGGAGAATCCTGGTCACCAGCTCCTTGATGGACAAGTCCAGGTTGGGATCAACTGAGAAGGCTCTGTTCTGCCTGCCCACGAGGGGCTGGGCTGTGATGTACCTCCCATCCACACCAATCAGAACATACAGCAGGTCCTCCACAATCATGGACTCCTGGGAGGCCAATGGCAAAGTACCTGTTCCCAAAGAGGAGACAAAAAAGGGACACAGTCAGAACGTGCCAACCTGATCAGCCACTCATTTCAGTCTTGGACCTGAAGCTTGGAAGGGAGACACATCACCAAAGAGAGCAAAGGAACACCACACAAAGCCAAATGGAGACATAGAGAAATAAAACTGAGTTAGGGTCGACTCCAAAATCATCTGCTTTGCTTCCCTGGAAAACAGAATCCTTTGCTCATTTATACCCAAAGCAAATCACATAGACAGGGCTACACATACAACATCTGTGGCCCAGAGAACATCACCCACAGCTTGTGCTGCTGAGCCTCCCACCTTAAATCACAGAATCATAGAATGGATTGGGTTGGAAAAGACCTCTGAGATCATCAAGTCCAACCCTTTGTCCAACTCCAGTCCCTTTACCAGATCATGGCACTCAGTGCCACGGCCAAGCTCAGGTTAAAAACCTCCAGGGATGGGGAATCCACCCCCTCTCTGGGCAGCCCATTCCAATGCCTGAGCACTCTCTCTGCAAAGAATTTGTTTCTGCTCTCCAACTTCAATTTCCCCTGGCAGAGCTTGAGCCCCCCGTACCCCCTTGTCCTATTGCTGAGTGCCTGGGAGAAGAGACCAACCCCCACCTGGCCACAACTTCCCTTCAGGTAGTTATAGACTAAAGGCCACAGCTATACTGGAGTTCCAATCTCACCAACAACTTCCCACTGAAACATTCAAATATCAAGAAACCAGCTCAAATACAGACACAAAGAAATGTCAGCCCAGCAAAAGCTGCAGGGGATCTACAAACTGTGGAGGCTCTGAGTGGTGCAGCCAACTACAAACCAGCTGCAAGAAACATAAAAGACTCAAGTCCTTTAATATACATAATCAAGTGCATCAGAAGATCAGAGTGGCTCCAGCTACAGCAAAGCTCATCTCATGAAACAAGGCAACAATCAGGGAGGGTTTTATAGTCTTAGTGCAGTTCTGTGGATTCATGAATTCTCCCTTGTCAGATTTTTCAGCTGAGAATACAGATGTGATACTCCTACAGTTGGATTTTATGGAGGCTGTGAATCAAGAGGGAAAAGGGATTAGATCCCATGGATCAACAGTGGGGCTGGAATTCAGCACAGGGTAAAAACACTGTGAACAAAGTCAATTCTTGGTTTTTTTGAACACTGCTTTTCACCTGCAGTGTACGGAGCCAAGTTTTGCTTTCACCCTGAGTGTGAACATCTGAGCAGCTTCTGAATGAGCACAAAACACTACAAATTAATGCAATTTCCTCTGTGTATCACATACCTATTGGTACTGTTGTGTCAGTGCTTAAACTGGTGCCAATTAAGAAGTCCCCAAGAAGTGCAGGTCTCTCGTACACCCAGGATGGAAACATTGGGATGGGCTGACCAGAATTCTTCTTGTTCTGCTTCTCTCGGAGGATTTTTCTTGTAATCTCAAGAGGCTGTTGGAAAAAAAAGAGAGGGAGAGAAAGAAGGGAGAAAACCAGGAGACTTTCAGAAGGCCAAGAAATTTTTAATTTCAAGCAAAAATTGACTGTGAACTGATGGGCTTGAGAATAGAAAGTAGCACAGCTGCTGTTTCAGTAGCACGGTGTAGGGCATAGTTTCCCAGTACCATTCAGTCTACTGGTCTCAGTGCTGCAGAGGTGATTTGTTTTAATACATTTGGCCTTTTTTTGTGGGGATGCATCAAATAATGCCTTTCTGCACCCCTTCCCACAGCCTGGGTGGGAGGGCACACACAGGGGAGCAGGATGGGGACATGCACATGCATCAGGCAGTGCTTACAGGAAAGCAGCAAATCCCTTCCAGAAGCAGTCAGCACAAACATCCTATTCCAGGGGCACTGAACACCTCTGAACTCAGTGCCAAATGCAACCCAGACAATCCACCCACAGAGAAAATGATGGAGTTTTTTACTCTGAGTAGGAGTCAGTGAAGGAAGTGAGCTCTTAAAGCCTGAAAGACTTTCCACCCCCAGCTCTGGGTCTCTGACTCTAAAAGAAATGGAGTGCAAGATCAGTTCTCAGCTGGAGAGGCTTGTGAGATGCACAACCTACATGAACATTTAGAGCCTCAAGAGCACAGACACAGGGCTTATGAAGGCCATTTCTTAAGCTCCACAGATGGGTGTGTGAAATGGGATATGCACAGGCTCAATTTACTTCCCTACTTACACCCTGTGTGGGTGATCTGCTGGAAGGACCTCACTTTCCTCTTCTCCTCTAGCAGAAATAGGACTTCATATGGAGAAATATCAAGTTTGGGTTGGGTGGGACCTCTTCTCCCAGGCAACCAGAGAAATCCCAAGGGGAAATGGCCTCAAGATGTGCCATGGGAGGTTTAGGCTGGATATTAGGAAAATTTCTTCACTGAAAGAGTGGTTAAGCATTGGAAAAGGCTTCCCAGGGAAATGGTGTGTCATCACCTCTGGAAGTGCCCCAAAACGAGCAGATGTGGCATGGGGGACATGTTTTAGTGGGCATGGTGGTATTCAATCCAAGGTTGGACCTGATGACCTTGGAAGTCTTTTCCAACCTTGGTGATTCTGTGATTCTCTTCTGTGACAAGAGGCAGGGCAGTTCTGCTGCAGTTCAACCAGCTCTAGGGTGACTTTGTGAATTGGCAGAGGTCAAAACAGTTGACACAGTTTTGGCTACAAAGGACACAGCTGCCTGAAAGGGAACACCTAACTTTTCCCACCTTGGTGATTCCAGGACCAAAACTGGTCCAAGGAGTAACTGAATGATCTCTTTGACAGTGCCAAGCAGTCCCAGGGCAGATGGCACAGCATTCATGGCACTGGTGACAAAGCACGTGGGGCATGAATTACCTTCTCTCTGCAACCTGAAATTTAGGTCATTGTCATTACTGGATAAAACTCCCAGGACTGGAAACAAGGCCCTCAGGTGGCACCTCAATGCCCATGGGACAGACTGGCAGTTTGCCACTGTCATGTTGATGAGCCTGTACCTGACATCATAAGCACTGACACTGCCAACATCCATCAAGGTAGAGGATGAGCCCAGCTTTGTGCTCAGTGAATGTTCTTGTGATTCTCACAGACTGGAGATCTTTCCCATGGCACCAGCTGAGCAGAATTCCTTCCAAGGAATGCCCTCCTCCTGTCCCAGCCCTTAATGACTCATTGGCCCAAGCATCTGCCCACCAGGGCCTCTGAGCAGAGTTTCAGCTCTCAAAGTCTGCAGAAAGTACAGATGGAACCGCAGGGAGGGACGAATCTTTTCAACTGGCTTGCACTGCCATTTAAATCTCCCTGGTTGTGACCCACACATCCCAGGGAACACCAATTCCAGAGGTGCCAGGAAGGGTGGGGACACACAAGGCTGCTGAGCTCCTGAGCAAACAGTGCCAACAGGCAGAAAAGGAAATGTCAGCACAACTTAAAGCTGAAATGAGAAAATTAAATTCCATTCACCCCAAACAGGTAGAACTGTCGAGGCCTAAACTTGACTAACCTCAGGATCACAGACTGGTTTGGGTTGGAAGAGACCTTAAAAATTATCTCATTCCGCCCCCTGCCATCGGCAGGGACACCTCTCACCAGCCCAGGGTGCTCCAAGCCCTGTCCAGCCTGGCCTTGGACCCTTCCAGGGATGGGGCAGCCACAGCTTCTCTGCCCACCCTGCGCCAGGGCCTGCCCACTCTCACAGAGAAGGATTTAACTGTGAAATTAAACTTAGAATTACCTTAAAGAATTTATCCTTAACTGACTGAAACAGAAAAAGGCCACTTGTTATTAAGAACAGCACCAAGATTTAACATGGTGTGACTAAAAAAGAGGAAGATTTGTGCCCAGAGCTGGGGAAGAGCTTTGTACCTGCTGTGCACTGGAGTTGGCTGTGACACTGCCCAGCTGCTTCCGGAGCTCCTCCAGCTCCTGCAGGGAGATCTTGGAAGTAGATGGGGGGATGGAAAAATTCGTGGTGCTGCTGGTTGCTGCATTTGCTGCGAGTTCTGCCCTTTCTTTAGCATTTTGTTGCAGATAGTGGAGTGTCTGTACACACATAAAAAAAGACAAGACTGTGAGTGCTGGTCAGCTCACACTAAAGCAAAAAACATAAGACCATAAGCTGGTTGTGCTGAATCCGACCACAGATCTCCCTGTCCCACTTTTCCATGGATTATATCAAGAGGAGTTTAATTCTCAGTAGTGCTTTAATAATTCTTTAAACGCTAGAACTGGTTATTTGTTGATTTCTACAGATTTCACCATCAGCTGTGCTTAAAATCACTGCTTTGTTGTTCAATATCCATTTTAAAAGGACACACCAACCTCTTTGTCTTCAGTGAGTTTTGACAGCAGATAAACTAAAGAATCCAGATGTCTTGTGTTTTTAGACTTCAGCTCATCATACTTCTTTAAAAAATCCTCAGGAGTTCGAGTAAACTCTGCTATTTTTACCTGTAGAAAACCACATTACTATTAATTACAATTAAAGTTAAATTGAATTAGAGCAAACATGGAGCTCAGGCTACAAGGTGTGAACTTTCAGATAGTCAAAGATTTTCTAGCACTTAAGAGCTTGACTGGTTTAAAAAATAATTTCATTTAAAAAAAAATCAATAAAAAGCAGTATTATGACCATAAAAGTATGCCTGGTCATGAGTGCCAGGTTTTAATCCCTGATATTCGAGTGATACTCAGAAAAAAAAAATCAGGTGTTATTCATAAAAGTGCATTTTAGACAATTGTCATTTAATCATGGAATCACAGAATGGTTTGGATTGGAAGGGACCTTAAAGCTTATCTAGTTCCACCCAGGAACACCTTCCACAGGACCAGATTCCTCCAAGCCACATCCAACCAGAACACTTCCAGGGATGTTTGATTTGTGTAGAGCACAACCTCTTCCAATTAAAATTTGAAACAACCATCACTGGCACAAAATAACCTCTTTCCCTCAACCTCTTCCCACCCCAGTCCTAACGCTCCTTCTCAAGCTCTCCCACCAAGGATTTTATGCTTTCCTGACAGTCTTCCCACTGGGCACTGAGATTCCAGATGAGACTAGCCTGGGTTTTTTCCTGTTGGATGTGTTAAGCAAAAATACCATAAAAAAGAACTGCTAAGAGAAAGTTTTATATTCTAACAGCAGCAAATTATTTATTGACAACGTTGGAGGCACAGCCAGTTCATACTGGGCAAAAACTTGCCTAACTTGTTTGTGTAAAATAATGAAAGAGAAAAGAGACCAAAAAAAACCTCTAGTTTTGTGAAATTTCTATTTCTGCTCTGCAAAATGTTGTTTGCACAGCACAGCTACTGAACAGCATGAAGTGCTAGAGCCACTCTGTTCAGGTACAAATTGTCTAAAGACCAGTGTACCATGGTTAGAAGTCATACATTAAACTAAGCTAGACCTTTCAATAGGATGAAATGGTAAAGATCCAAGATTTTGGAGAGTTAGAGCCAAGGTTCTACAAGTTTGACAGGCCATGTCACTGAACAAAGAAAAGGCAGAAGTCCAGCAGTGATGAAGACACTTCAAGACCACCCCGAGGGATGAAGTCAGGAGACCAGCACCCAAATTCAAAGCCCAAACAAAAGCTCTGCTCAAAATTTCACCCAGTCATTAATATGGAAATTAGAGGGTGTTAACTATGAACTTAAAGACTATAAATGGCTCATTTTACACAAACAATTCAGGCAAGTTTTTGCCCAGTATGAACTGGCTGTGCCTCCAACGTTGTCAATAAATACCTTTGCTGCTAAAAGTAAAAATTTTCTCTTAGCAGTTATTTTTGCAATGTTTTCGCTTATCAAATAAGCCATTTATAGTTTTAAGTTCATAGTTAACACCCTCTAATTTCCATATTAATGATTGAGCGAAATCTTGGGCGGAGCTTTTGTTTGGGCTTTGAATTTGGGTGGTGACTTCATCCCTCGGCGTGGTCTTGAAGAGTCTTCATCACTGTTGGGACTTCTGCCTTTTCTTTGTTCAGTGACATGACCTGTCAAACTTGTAAAACCTTGGCTCTAACTCTGCAAAATCTTGGATCTTTACTATTTCATCCTATTGAAATGTTTAGCTTAGTTTAATGCATGACTTCTAACCAATGGTACGCTGGTTTCTATAATTGCTGGACAGTCTGTACCAGAACAAAGAGACTCAGCACTTCACGCTGTTCAGCGGCCCTGCCATGCAAACAACATTTTGCAGAGCAGTATCAGAAATTTCACAAATCTAGGGGGGTTTTTTTCGGTCTCTTTTCTCTTTCAGATGCCACTGGGATGGCAGGTCACTGCCCGAGGGAGGCGGGAGGTGCTCACCTTGGCGCTGTGGGCAGACACGGTGGTGGTGACGTAGGGCGTGCGGTTCTTCTGCAGCAGGTCGATGTAGACCTCGGCGCCGTCCCCGCCGTGCACACGCAGCAGGCTCAGCAGCTCGTTCACATCGTGGTGGATCCTGAACTCGTTCATGCTCCCACCTCGGCCCACCAGCCCTGTGGGACGCAGAGGGGACAGCAGAGGCACAGAATCAGCTGGGAACAGAGACCTCTGAGATCAGAGTCCAACCTGGGACCCAACACCACCTTGTCAAGCAGACCATGGCGCTGAGTGCCACATCCAGACTCTTCTTAAACACCTCCAGGGATGGTGACTCCACCACCTCCCTGAGCAGCCCATTCCAATGCTCAATCACTCCCTCAGTAAAGAACTTCTTCCTCATGTCCAACCTAAACTTCCCTGGCGCAGCTCACGACTGTGCCCTCTTGTCCCATGGCTGGTTCCCTGGGAGCAGAGCCTGACCCCCACCCGGCTACAACCTCCTGGCAGGGAGTTGCAGTGAGAAGGTCCCCCCTGAGCCTCCTCCTCTCCAGGCTGAGCCCCCCCAGCTGCTCCTCACAGGACTCATGCTCCAAACCCTTCTCAGGACCTGCTCCAGCACCTCAATATCCCTCCTACACTGAGGGACCCAGAACTGGACACAGCACTCAAGGTGTGGCCTCCCCAGTGCTGAGCACGGGGGCAGAATCACCGCCCTGCTCCTGCAGGGAGTTGTTATTCACTGTATGAGCAAATGGAAACACAGCTGGTGTGGAAATGGCTGGGTAAAGGAATGCACCTAGAGGAAGCACACAAACCCTTGTGGTGCCTGATTTAGCCACACTGCCACAAACCCCACCTCAAACAGGGGTGGGCCAGCAGCGGGTTTTTCCACCTCTAGAGGGAAGTCACTGAGTGGAGGCAGGAAGCCCTGTTTGTGTCCTGAGAGCTGGCACTGCTGCTTTCAGCTCCTGCTTCTGAAGTCCCTCAGAAGCAATTTTTCCCCATTTAGGGTCTTTATATCCCACTGCCCAATTTATTAACAGCCAAGCATCAAATTCTGCAGAGTTACTCATATAACAACTTTAATGGTGACACAGAAGAGTCCAAGTGGGGCCCCACGATAAACACTGCACAGATTGCACCAAGCAGACACAATGCAGACCCATGTGTCAAGCACAGGGACACACTTCAGGTTTGAGAAGACCATAGAATCATAAAATCATAGAATCAATTGGGTTGGAAAAGACCTCCCAGATCATCAAGTCCAACCCTTGGGCCAACTCCAGTCCCTTTACCACATCATGGCACTCAGTGCCACGGCCAAGCTCACCTTAAAAACCTCCAGGGATGGGGAATCCACCCCCTCTCTGGGCAGCCCATTCCAATGCCTGAGCACTCTCTCTGCAAAGAAGTTTTTTCTGCTCTCCAACTTCAATTTCCCCTGGCAGGGCTTGAGCCCCCCGTGCCCCCTTGTCCTATTGCTGAGTGCCTGGGAGAAGAGACCAACCCCCACCTGGCCACAACTTCCCTTCAGGCACTTCCAGACAGTGCTGAGGTCACCTCTCAGCCTCCTCTTCTCCAGCACAAACACCCCCAGCTCCCTCAGCCTCTCCCCACAGCACTTGTGCTCCACTCCCTTCTCCAGCCTCGTTGCTCTTCTCTGGAACCACAGAACTGTTTAGGCTGGAATGGGTCTCTGCCAGCCTTGGTCCAACCTCCCACCCCAAAATGACTCAAATAAGAGCAGGCTGTGCAGGGCCAGGTCCAGTCCAAGCTTAAATATCTCCAAAGATCCGTATTCCCCACCACTCATGGCTCTGGTTCTCACTGGCAAACACCTCTTCCCAATATCCAGCTGGGATTTCCTGCGCTGCCGCTTGTGCTGGTGACTCTGGGGCTCTTGTGCCTCCAGCACCAGGATCTGCAGGACCTCCTGGGGCAGGGGGAGGTGCCCTTGGATCCCCCTCCACGTCCTCGGCTCTGGCTCCAGATCCCGCAGGGGCTGCTGAGGGGTTTGGGATCCAGGTGTAGGGAATGAGGAGAGGCTGGGGGAGGTGAAGGGACCCCAGCGGGATCTCCCCCTGCCCAAAGGGTCCTGGACTCACAGGGACACCAGTGCAGGGGGTGGGAACGCCCATCCACAGGGCCGCCCCGACTGGCCCCAGTACAGCCCCGGGATCGGGATTGGGATGGGAATCGGGATGGTGCCGGGCGGGTCCCGCTGCATCCCACTGCGGATCGCCCGGAGCGGCCCCGGGGCCGGGAGCGCCTCACTCATCCCGACCCGCTCCATCCTGTCACGCTCCATCCCATCCAGGCCCGCTCCATCCCATCCTGTCCTCCTCCTTCATCCTGTCCCGCTCCATCCCGGCCCGCTCCATCCCATCTCCGTCCGTTCCATCCCATCCCAGCCCAGCCCGCTCCATCCTATCCCAGTCTGCTCCATCCCATCCCATCCCTACCTGCCTGCCCGGAAGTGCCTCCGCCGGCGCCGGGAAGCGCGTCCCGCGCATGCGCACTCCCCATGGGTGTCGCGGGGCGGTGTGCGCGGCACGCCCTCCGCGCACGCGCAGTTCTATGCCCGCCATGCTGCCGCTGCCGCCGGGGCTGCACCTTCGGCTCCGGGATGGGCCCTGCGGGAACACCCCCGGGAATCCCGCCGGGAACACCCCCGGGAGCACTCCCCGGGACCTCCCTCAGCCGCCCTTCACCTTCGCGCCCCGCCGCCTCCGCCTGGGCCCGCAGCACCCGTTGCTGGAGGTGAGGCGGAGCCGCGGGGCCTGTGCTGTGCCCACGCTGTGCCCGCCCGCCCTCAGCCGCTCTCTGCTCCTCTCTAGGACGGGGACGTGCACAGGCACCTCTTCCTGCAGGGCGTGCTCACCAGCCTCGAGGAGGTGGCCGAGAGACCCAAGTAAGTGAGGCTGCGGGCGAGCCCCGGGCTCGGCTGTGGCGGAACCGAGGGATGATTTGGGTTGGAAAGGACCTTAAAGCTCAGCCCATTCCACCCCCTGCCGTGGGCAGGGACACCTCCCAGCAGCCCAGGCTGCTCCAAGCCCTGTCCAACCTGGCCTTGAACTGATCTTGGGCATCCACAGCCTCTCTGGGAACTGCAGCTGGGGCAGCTCCGACTGGGAAGACTGAGCCTGGGACGGACTCTTTGCCTTGCTCCTCTCTGCAAAACCGAGGAAGCACTTGGAGTGCTGTGTGATGTTTTCCAAAATTGGCACAATGTCCAGAACTGCAACTTGGGGGTCAAACAGCTTGTTTATCACACTACTGGCTTGTTTATCAAAGCACCACTTAACAGGATGATAATACAGATGATCCTGAAGCCATAATGGCAAATAAATTTCCAATGGCAAACAGCTTTCCAGTTGCCAGGACTGTCATGATCTTGGCATTTAATTTAATTTTTACTCACAAAAAATGCCACAAGTGGTCTAGTGGGGCAGGGAGGTTGAACTAGATGGTCCTTATGCTGCTTTCCAACCCAAACCACGCTGGGATTTTGTGGTAGTCATCCAGAGGGGTGTTTTCAGCTGTCATTAAGGCTCTAATTAGTCTAAAGGCGTGGATGTCCCCACCTCCCTGCAGGGTGTCCGAGTTCAGCTGCCACATCTCGGGGTGCTGCCAGGTGTTTGACACTCTGGAAGGCTTTGAGCACCACTACAACTCCCTGCACAGGAATGTCTGCTCCTTCTGCAAGCGCTCCTTCCCCTCGGGGACCCTCCTGGACATCCACATCTCCGAGTGGCACGACTCGCTCTTCCAGATCCTGGCTGAGAAGCAGAACATGGTGAGTTGCTGTGCCCAGCCCTCGGCTCCTGCCTGGTGTGCACTTGCCTTTTCTAGTTATGTCTTTTTTTAATTCTCTCCCTGCCTTTCAGTACAAGTGTTTGGTGGAAGGCTGCATGGAGAAGTTCAGGAGCAGCAAGGACAGGAAGGAGCATTTGGTGACTGTGCACCTTTATCCTGCTGACTTTCGGTTTGACAGACCCAAGAAAGTGAAAAGGTAACTGCAGGAATTTCCTCCTCTCCTGTGAGGAAAGGCTGAGAGAAATGGGATTGTTCTTTGGGATGATCTCATTGTGGTCTTCCAGTGCCTGAAGGGAGCTGACAAGAAAGATGGAGAGACACTATTTACATGGGTCTGGAGTGGCAGGCTTGGGGGGAAGAGCTTCAAACTGTCAGAGGAGAGGGGTAGATGGGATATTAGGAAGGAATTTTTCCCTTTGAGGGTGGCACAGTTTGCCCAGAGAAGCTGTGGCTGCCCCATCCCTGGAAGTGTCCAAGGCCAGGCTGGACAGGGCTTGGAGCAGCCTGGGCTGGTGGGAGGTGTCCCTGCCCATGGCAGGGGGTGGAACAAGATGAGTTTTAATTCCAACCCAAACCATTCTGTGATTCTAAGTGAAACATGTCCTGCCTCCAACACTGGAGGGTGCAGCAGGCTGAGGAGGGGTGAGCAAAGTGACTTGGTTTGGGGGGAAGAAAGAACCTGCCAACCCCTTAGGGATTTCATCCCAGCCAGGCATGAAAAGAGAAGGGCCACCTGTGGCACCAGTAGGTCAGCTAAAGGCCAGTCCTCAGGGAACTGAGCCCATGGAATGAGTTAGGCTTTATGCAGTGAAGAGGAGAACCTGGGGACAGAGCTGTGTGCAGTATAGTCATTATGTAGTGACTGCTTAAATAGAAACTTCTACCAGCCTCTGGTGTAGCTCTCCAGCAGCCTTTTGGAGCCAGATGCCTGTGCCTCCATGCTCTAACTCATCCCAGCTGGGCTTGTTTGGGCTTATATAGGTAAAATCCTGTCCTGGATCCAAAGTAGCATGGCCAGCAGGACCAGGGCAGTGAGCCTTCCCCTGGACTCTGCCTTGGGGAGGCCACACCTTGAGTGTTGTGTTGAGTTCTGGGCCCCTGAGTTGAGGCAAGAGATTGAGGGGCTGGAGCGGGGCCAGAGAAGAGCAACGAGGCTGGAGAAGGGAGTGGAGCACAAGTGCTGTGGGGAGAGGCTGAGGGAGCTGGGGGTGTTTGTGCTGGAGAAGAGGAGGCTCAGAGGTGACCTCAGCACTGTCTAGAACTCCCTGAAGGGAAGTTGTGGCCAGGTGGGGGTTGGTCTCTTCTCCCAGGCACTCAGCAATAGGACAAGGGGGCACGGGGGGCTCAAGCTCTGCCAGGGGAAATTGAAGTTGGAGAGCAGAAAAAAACTTCTTTGCAGAGAGAGTGCTCAGGCATTGGAATGGGCTGCCCAGAGAGGGGGTGGATTCCCCATCCCTGGAGGTTTTTAAGGTGAGCTTGGCCGTGGCACTGAGTGCCATGATCTGGTAAAGGGGCTGGAGTTGGACCAAGGGTTGGACTTGATGATCTCGGAGGTCTTTTCCAACCCAATCCATTCTGTGATTCTATGAAAATTGTGTCCCTGCAGTGTCCCCAAGCACACGAGCTGTCCCACAGAGCAGGGCCCTGGTGTGCCCATGGAAGTGGGCGTGGAGACGGCGGAGCAGTTCCAGGTGGATCCCATGGAAACAGGGCCTGGGGAGGACATGGAGACCCCTCAGCCTGCTGCCAGCCCCAGCCCTTCACTGCCAGAGAAACGGCTCTACAAGTCCAGGTCTGTTCTTTGGCCTCCATGGGCAGAAGACTCTGGGGCTGGGACCATTCCATCCTACCAGCCCTTTGCAGCGCCCAGTGTGTTCCTGTGCTGAAGGTGAAAGAAGCAGGAATTCCATGTGTGTTTCCAAAGGCATTTTTAAAAGAGGAGAGGGTAGAAGGGCAGAACATGCCATTGAAGTGTTGGCAAGGTCCTCTTGGTCTGTTCCCCTGAGATCTCCTCCCAGGGTGTTGCTGTTTCTTCTCTCCTGCTCCTCACAATCAGCCTCTGCAACTGCCCAGATAGTACATTTGGTAACACTTACACCTGGTTGTAAAGAGGGGCAAGGCCTCCAGAATGGGAATGTGCAGAATACACAGGAAAGCTGACCAGTACTTCACCTCTTTTTAATAACTTTGGTGATTTAGATATCCTGCTCCTCCCATACCTTGTTCTTCCCACTCTGGTTGCTTAAAATGCCACACAGTATAATGCATCCTGGGGATCCTGTGAGGGCTGGGCTGTTAAATGTGGATTAAAGCCTGTCTCCCTTTCCAGGATCCCATCCACAATTTGCTTTGGACAAGGTGCCACCCGAGGATTTAAAGGACCAAGGAAGAAAGTCTGAAGGTCAGAGCAGCAGATGTGGGACCACTGCTGCCCATGACATGGCTGAGCAGGGATGTTTCCAGTTCCCACTCCACACTGGGAATGAACCACCCAAACCAGTTAGGGCTCTGCCAGTGTTTGAACACGGGTTTGTGATGTCCACTGGAATTGGTACAACCTGACTGAGTTAAGAACCCTCAAGGGGAACCCAAAATGTGCAGCGAGGTGTTAAGGAAACTGCCGTGCAGCTGAGACTGCACAGCATTGGATGTTTTATTTTTTTGCCTTTTGGAAGTAAAAATAGATTCTAGAAATTCCAGGACAAAGTCTGCTGACTGTATGGAGGCTGTGAAAAAAAGAAAAGAGGGCAAAAAAAATGTTGGTCCTTCTCCATCTCGCTGAAGTCCTCTCTGCACTCCAGCTCTTGTTGTGGAACCCACATGAAAGGTTTGTCTGGGCCAGGAGAAGCATTTCCACAGGGAGTTAAAAGAAAGTGACTTCCACCCAGGTGAATAAATAAATGGATTTTTTATAAACCTGCTTCACTGAGAGTTTAAATGGTATTTTGAAAGCAGAGTCAGATGTGCAGAATGAACCTCCCTCCCTTTGCTCCAAAAATCCCCAAATCAGGTTGAGATGGAGGGTTTTTTCCCCTCATACCTTTCCTTTCCCTTGTAATCTCATCCTTCTCAGAAAAACTGGGAACACAGAGCCAGGCTCAGGGTGCTGCCACTGGTCTTGGGGTCCTGGTGAACTCTGACACTCAAAAATTGTCCATAAAGGGAAAAAAGAGGTTGCTGGAAGGATGTTTATCCAAGAAGCTTAGGGTCTATAATTGCATTTTTTCCCTTCCCCCTCTCTGTGAGGAATAGAGGATAAAAGGGGCTTTGAAAAATCCTTGCAGATGGGAGCAGGGAATGATGTTTATGGAGATGTAGGAGATTTCCCAGGGAGTTGTAAAAAGCTTCGCTCTCTTTAAAACTCAGCCAGCTTGTCCAGCCTTAATCCCTGCTCCAGGAGTGCTGTGTCCAGCAGGCAAAGCCCCGGCCAGGATCCCACATCTGCTAAGGGACATCTTCAGCAGGGACCAAAAATCACTTTCCAATGCTGGGAGCCCCTAGTGAGGCTTTTTGCCCGCACTGGGATAGCTGGGAATGGGAAGCAGGCCCCACATTGCTGGAGATGCCTGCAGGCTTTGGCACGTGATGGTACAAAGGTCAGGCAGGAGCAGCCCAACCTGCTCTCCCTTACAGGTTCAGGTCCACAGGTTTTGACCTGGGAATTCCTTTATCCCAGAGTCCATCTCCCTTGCTACTGGAAAATAAATTAAACTTGCTGATACAGCCTCAGGGCTCACAGCTGGTGTTTGTCTGGGCAACCAGCTTTTCCCAGAGTCCTTGGGCAATGAAGTCTTTCCCAGCTGGCCAGTGGCTTTCAAAAACCTTTCAAGCCTAAACTTGAATTTTCCTTTTTTTTTTTTTTTAAGACACACAGTGACATGATCCATGCATGGAAACGAGGTGTAACCCTGAGGAGAAGCTTTGGACTCACACACATTTCCAGCTCCAGGGGGGGAAAAAAATGCATTGGGTAACCTTTTGGGGATGAAAGCCCCCAAAACACCCATTTCACTCCTATTGCAGCAGAGGTGAAGGCACTGGTGTGATGGATGTGGATCCCATGATGCCAGACATGGAGGAGAAGGAAGGGGAAGGGTCACAGCTGAGCCAGGGACACCCAGTCACCCTGAGCAGCAGGAACTGGCACCACCCAGAGCCACGAGGGCCATGTGGGATGGGCAGCCATGAGGTGGGCAAAGTGCACAGGCAGGTGTGGTGAGAGGCAGCCATGGAGGGGTAGGTCCCTGCCAGCTCTGGTGGTCACAGGCGGTGGGTGCTGGGGGCAGGGGGGGTGAGGGAACAGGGTGCAGGGGGTGGGCCAGCAGTGGCCACATGGCTGCTCTGCCACTGTGCCTCCTCTGCTCCAGCCCGAGGGCCATGGGGCTCTGCAGCATCACCGTCCTGCTGGGCACTGCCCTCCTCCTCCTGGCACCCGGCAGCACCCAGGTAGGTCCCCCCTCTGCCTCGCCCTCCTGCTGCCCCCTCTGCTGAGGGGACACACCCCTGACTGGTGCCACCCCCCTGGCACCCCCCTCTCTCCCTGCAGGCTCCGAGCAACCGCGTGCACAAGGGCCTGCCCACAGACCAGGATTTGGACAAGGAAATGTAAGAGGCTGCACTCCCTGCACCATCAGGCACATCTGGCTTGTACAAACAACAGAGCAACACCCCAAAATGGAAAGCATTCCAAGGGGAACAAATCCCCCTTGTTGCTTTGTGGCCCCCCAAAATTAAGAGGCTCCACCTTTGTGTCCCCGACACCCCGTTGCCCAAACTCCCCAAGCATCAAGCCCCAGCTGGTTTCCCTATTCCTTTGGTTAAATTAGCCCATTTGCTCCCCAAGATCCTAATTTCTGCTTCCTGAGGGGGGGGGAATCTTGCCATGGTCCCTGCCTCCCCATGGAGTGGAATTCCCCTGGGGCAGGGTGGTATTTAGCAACCTTTTCTTGTTGATTTTGCTGCTCTCTTCCAGCATCCTGTACGTAGAAGTGCTGGAGGAGCATGAGCTCTCTGAAGAGGTGAAACCAGGTAGAAAGGTCATGTCCAGAAAGGCCTGGAAGCCCCTGCAAGTCCAGGCAGAGCCAGAGGAGGATCGTGACCACCTCTACCACCCCCAGGACAATGCCAGGAAGGCTGATGCCCGTAACCCACCCCGGATGCTGTCCCCGGAGGTGCAGAATGGCCCAGAGGAGGACCGTGATTATCTCTACCATAGCTGAATGCAGATGTGCCCAGGCTGTGAAATGAGGGCTGGGACCCCCCTTTCTGGGGCTTCCTGGGGGAAAGCTCCTTTGAGCATCCCCCAATAAACCCACTGTCTGCTCCATGTCCTGGTGTGCTCCTCATTGCTGCCAGAAACCTGTTGCTAAGAGCAGGGCCTTCAAACCTGAGGGATCCCCTTCCTTGGGGTTGCCCCAAGATCCTGAGCAGGGTGAGGATGATGCCCTGGGATGGGGTACTCAGTGCCACAGGCTGTCCCCTCCCTGGGGGACACATGGACCTATGGCTCCACGAGTCTGCTTTTGTCCAGCCCAGCACCAGAGAACAGCATGACAGAGGGGGCAGGTCTCAGTGAACCCCAACATTTCCCAGCTGAGGCAGAACCTCAGAGCAAGGACGCCCCATGTCCCGGCAGCACCTAGAAAATGTTTTAATAGCAAAGGCAGAGGTGGTCCCCACTGCTGGTTGTCACCCACCCCAGGCATCGCTCGCCGATGGGTCCCGGTCCCCTCCATGGGGTAAGGCAGGGACTAGATGGGCAGCAGGTGGCTGTGGGGACCTGCACCACCACAGGGACCTGCTCATCTGCTGGGACCTGCTCATCCTGGGGACCTGCTCATCCCTGGAGACCTGCAGCTCCCCGAGCTCAGCTATCAGTGAATTTCGCCTTGCGCTTCTCCACAAAGGCCGTCATCCCCTCCTTGCGGTCATCCTGGGAGGAGCACAGAGGTGAGGTTTAGGGGGGCTGTGGCAGCCCTGCTATGCCCCTGCAATGGGGCCAATCCCCCCTGCAATGGGGTTGATTTCCCCACTCACAGTGGCAAAGGTGGCATAAAATAGACGCTTCTCTGTCCTGTTCCCCTCCGTCAGCGTCGTCTCGAAGGCTGAAAGCAAGGGAGAAGTTGGGGAGATCCCTCTGCCTGGCCCCACAGTCCCCCCAAAATGTTCCCAGTTGGCCCCCCAGCCCCTACCAGCGTTGACTGACTCCTTTGCCATGGCAGCCACCAGCTTGGAGTTGCTGGCGATCTTCTCAGCGCAGGCAATGGCTGCGTCCAGCAGCTTGTCCACGGGGAAGACCTTGCTGACCAGACCTAGGATGGGTGGTGGGAAGTGGGGGGACAGCTCCCTGCTGGTCCCCTGCAGCACCAGGGCTGGCCCATGCCCCTACCTGCCTCCTTGGCCTCTGCTGCCGAAATCCTGTCCCCGGTGAGGACCATCTCCATGGCCAGCGACTTCCCCACCGCTCGGGTGAGCCTCTGGGTCCCACCAGCGCCTGGGCACATTTAGGGAAGGGCAAGGTCCAGAGAAGGATACCTGGGTGTTCCCCACTCTAGCCAGGATGGAACCCCCTGGCCAGTGCCCGCTGCTCACCTGGGATGGTTCCCAGCAGGATTTCGGGTTGCCCGAACTGCGCCTTCTCCCCGGCGTAGATGATGTCGCANAGGAGAGGGGTGTGGGGCACTCACGGCGTAGCCATTGACGGCGGCGATGATGGGTTTGCGGACCACGGAGACCTTGTCCCACCCACCCAGGAAGCTGCCGTTGTAGCACTCCTGGAAGGTTTTATTCTGCATCTCCTTGATGTCCGCGCCGGCTGCAAAAGGAAGCGGGATGGGGTGGGATGGAACGGGATGGGACGGGGTGGGACACGACCACCCCGTGCCCGAAACATTCCGGAGTGGGGAGAGGCCCCGCCCTACCTGCGAAGGCTTTCTGGCTGCCGGTGAGGACGATGGCTCCCACCTGCGGATCGCTCTCCATGGCCTCCAGCGCCCGCCGCAGCTCTGCCATCAGCCCCTCGCAGAGCGCGTTGAGCGCCTGCGGCCGGTTCAGCTGGATCAGCCCCACGTTCTTCTGTGCCCCCGTCTTCTGCACCAGCAGGTACTGGAACGCGGACCCTGCTCGGGGACCCAGCACGGCCCGGTGAGCCCCCCGGCTGCGGGGCCACCCGAGCCCCCGGGACCATCCCCGGCACCGCCCAGTGAGCCCCCGGCCAGCCCCGGCACCTCCCAGTGAGCCCACCAGCTGCGGGGCCCTCCGAGCCCCCAGGACCACACCCGGCCGGGCCCGGCCGCCGCCCCGCACTATTTTAAGGCGACCTTCACGCCAGCGGTCACCGGCAGCCGGCGGGACGTCGCCGCGGGGCTCGGCTCGGGGTAGCTCCCGGTGCCACCCCGACCCGGGCAGGTGCAGCCACGCTCACGCTGTGCCGGACGGTGTGCCACCGGCACCGGGGCGCGGCCCGGGAGCCCCGTGCGCGGCGCTGGGCGCTGGAGCACAGCTCAGACCCCCGTGCGCGGCGCTGGGGCCGTACATGGAGCAGATACTCGGTCCTGGTGCGCAGCGCAGGGACCACGCGCAAGTTACTGGGCACATGCCCGGTGCTGGCACCGTGCCCGGTGCAGGGACTCGGTGCCCGGAGCA
>VWZD01001417.1:1616-20387 GCA_013396695.1 Sakesphorus luctuosus | reverse complement strand
GTGTTTTAATTCCTGACAGACATGCAAACAAAAGTAAAGATCCTACTGTGATTGTTCAAGAGCTCTCTATTTAATAGTTCTGTTCAAGTCCAACTAAAGTAATTATCGAAACTCAAAACGTATGGAAATACGAGAGTGCAGTTGTGTATAGAGTAAATGATAGAAATCTTCAGCTATCAACAGCAACCTCCTTCTCTCCTCCAAGCAACTGTCTCTGCATACCCTGATCAAAATAGGAAAAACATTCCACAATAATATTAACTGACACTATCACACAACCAAGTTATAGGGACCTTAGGNATTGTTTATGATTTGGTTTTTGTTTGGGGTGCAGTTTTTTAGGGTTTTTTTTGTTTTGTTTTGGTCTTTTTTCTGTTTGTTTGTTTGTTTGTCTTTCAGAAAGGGAAAGGATTTAAGGAGAAAGGAATAAGGAGCAGAAACCGCTTTCTTAGATCTGAAGTGTATTTCTGTGTGCCTTTCTGGTGGCCCAACACTTTTCTACACATCCATTTTCCATATTATATGCTTTGAAAATTAGAACTATTGAATTAAGCAAAACAGAAGTGGATATAAAAGATAACAGCCATCTGAAACCATTGGGAGATTATGTTTCAATAAGAACACTGAGTTCCTAACGAATGTATGAAATATTCTTGGAAACTGGGCTAATAATGAAATTTGAAGCATTTCCTGCCATTAAGATGAAACTTAAATTTAGCCAGCTTGAAAATAACATCAAAGTAGGAAAAAAATTATCTTCATTCACTAACTGAATGTGTTCATATTGCTTCAGTATAAGAATACTTACTTTGCATTCTTCGTTTTGAAAAAGACAGTTTCTGAGGAGCTGCATAGAACACCTTAACTCCTTGAGAAGGTTATCCTCCTATCCAGAGAAAAATAATTGAAGTCATCAACATCAAACCAGAATGGATTTTGCACACAGAGGAAAGAGATTTCTAAGGAGAGGTGTAAATCTAAGGCATCAGCATTTGGGTCACATTTCTTCCACTGTTTTCTTCTGATCTCAAGTAGAATTCATCTCAGCTAGCTTCAAGCACATTTACTAAAGCCATTTATAACAAGTTACTTAGAGTCATCCTCATCCCTCTCACAACCCACTGATACTATTTCTAGGGGCACCAATCTCACCAAATGCAGGAATCTGTAATGTAGAGCTCCATTTCTCTTACAACAATGAAAAATGGCTGGGAACATTTCTGAGTATATGGCTCCATCCTAATGTAAACATCTAAAACAAATCAAATGAATCACTCCTAGAAGCACCTTTTTTCTTCCTCAGACGAAAACAAGGTTAAATTAGCTCTGTCTTGCAGATCTCTACATTTGGTCACACTAATCCATCCTTATATTCTCAGGGTTATGGTCCCCTATCCTTAAAAAAGGAAATAGCTTCCAATCTGATAAAAAAGTTATAAAGATAAATACAGAACTTTGGACTGTGAGGTACTATACTTAGATTCAAGTACACAAGTAAACAAAAAATTAATCTTCATGATAGAGCTGTTGATGCTAGAGGCTAATGACGGCCATCCTAACTTCTATAAGGTTGACACACTAAACCACTTATGAAAAATGATCAAATTCCAACTTGCTTGTTCACCAAAGGATACTATTTTCTGTCTTATAAAGGAACAAAAATGTAAAATAGGATTCATGCTTAATCTCAGACAAGGCGAAAGAATAATGTGTGCTTATAAATCATAACATGCACATTTGATGACATTTAGAGAAGAAGTAACAGTTAAAGAAACAGGTTAATGCAAGGTGTAGTAGGTAAAGAAGAAACATACAAATCATCATTAAAAATACATTTTATAATGGTTTGTTTCATTTTTAGCCAAATAAAATGCTAACTCCAATACATTCTTTCAAGGAATTCCCTATGTATTAATTTAGTTAATAAATAAAATAGCACTAAAATTCTACAAGCTACAACTCATATTTAATGTATAAACTTCCAGGAGACTGGAAAAGTTATGGATTGCATTGATGGTGCTGTTCATTTATTTATTTTAGGATATCTCGATTTTTACTAAGATCCTATTTTAAGAGCTTTTTTTGAAAACTTGACTATTTGTAAATATTTTTCATGCTCTTGGTTAGCATCACACTAATTATTGTGAAAGAAATGGAATATCAATTAAAACACATCAGTTGCTCTGAGAATGAAGCTAGGTCAAACACAATTTTCCTAACAGTTAAAAGAAAAAAGAGAGAAAGAAAAAAGCTCTCATAACTTCCCTTTGAGAGCTGTGCCTTGAAGTGCGCCAGGGGCCAGTTTTGTGAATGATCAGCAATATCTACTATGAAAGCAATGTCTCAGTTTCCTTCACATGAAATTGTTTGTCATTATGCACCACATATGATAAAAATCACATGTGATGAAGCAACCTACAGTCCCAGCTCAGCAGGAAAATCTGCCATGAAGTCTTTTGCAAATCTTTCGAAGAATGTTTAATTAAACATGAAGAGTCTTTCTGACCTTTCTGAGAGGCTCCTTTCCTCCAATTTTTTTTCAAGTTTTAAATTCCTTTTATGTTTAGCAGAGGAGCAAATATTCCTAGTTTCCCTCTTTTTAAGCCAACAACTACGAAGAACTATCTGACTTCAACCTTACGGGACATATCCAGGGCAGGACACTTTCAGCCTTCAACCCTTGAAGAAGGGATAATAAAGGTCTTTAGGAGCTCTCAAGAAAAAATATTGTAGCCTTCAAATGTCAGGGTCAAACTCAAATTTTTTTAAGAGTTCATTATTATAAAACATGGTTCCACACTCTCACAAATCAAGGTTAAAGTCTGTGCCAAAACCTCAGAGAAAATACTACTGAGCTCAAGAAATGCAGAAATACTCTCCAGAAAGATGTTTTCTGCAATTTCTGCTTGATGTGGGAGTGGACAAGATATCAAACTTGACAGTAGAGGTTACTGCTTGTATCTTAATAATTCTCCTAGAAGAAAGTGGCAGAAAATAAGCAGATTGCAACAAAAATCTTATGAAACTGTTGTATGATGTAAGACATATTTTACATCTAGATGTGGTAAAGAAGAGTTGGGTAATACTAGAGTCTGGAAGAACTGGAAGGTTGAAAAAAAGGTTAAACAAAAAAATCTGAATGGAGAAAAGAAACTGGGAGTGCAGGCAGTGGAAAGACCATAAGTATGACGTTAAAAAAGAAACTGAGAAAAAGTTAAAACCAGGGACAACAGCCTGATGACAAGAAACTGAAATATCCAGACCAAGTTTGAAAGAGAACAGAAAAAAAGTACAATTGGAAGCCAGACAATAGGAGAAGGTGGAGAGGAAAAAAACTATGATTTATATGCCTAAGCAGACTGGAACTGGTTTGGGGATGGGAAGGAGATTGACTGACACAAGAACAGACAGCGAGAGAGAAAACTTGAGGAAAATAAAAATTATTATTGTGGAAACAAGATGGGAAAAATTAGCTGGATTGGATAGGACCATGACGTCACAGCTGAAAGTCCAACTATATTTCAAAACTACTGTACTCTGATATTGCTCTAAGGCTAATAAATATCATAAATTACACACACTGACAGATTACAAAAGGATATTTGTGTATGTGCCTGAATGTCTGAAACTGAACTTTGAACTCTCAGTCAGAAGCCTGCTAGTTGCTGGCTTCATCCAGAATGGGCCAGTTGCTAATTCTGATAACCTGAACTAAAAGTGGAAATTCCTGAATCCTCCAGTTAATAAAAAGACATGAAACAGAACTGATAACTCAGAGGCTGACCATGTGCTGTACTTCACATATAGATTATTAAGGTAAACAGGAGCTTGGAGCTCTGGAAAGAAAAGTTGGTGCTAAAAGGATTCCTGCAAAGAAATAGTCCCCTGAAAGAATGAAATGGGCCCAAAAAGAAGAACATGAAGATCCTGGCTAGGATGCTGCAATTGGGAGAAGATCCTGAGGACCAAAAAGATGAATGGAGAAAAACACCAGTACATGCCCAGGGGCTTTGTCCAGTAAAGACCCAAGACTGAGCAGCTGCAAAGTATGAACAGACATTCATTTGCCTGACATGCCTGAAATAGCAGTCATCTCTGTGTTAGAAAAGTAAGTTGAGCCCTAGTAAGACCTCTGGGTGGGAGAGCATGTGAGATAATCAAATTGGTAAAAGCTCTAAAATAATTGAATCTTATAGAAGCTCCAGTATCCAGATCTACTACACGTTGTCATTTATTCTGTCCCATCTGTGACAGATACAAGCAGTATCTGCCTCATGAAAAAAAAACAAAAACAAATGAAAGAGAGCTGGGAAGTGCCTTATCATATCAGTCTTTCAATTTTTATAACTACCTTTTTTCTCTGCGTTTTCCCAGGCTTTAGGGAATCCAAGTTCAGCTGCGCATGAACATGCTTCATATTTTCTATACAGCTGTCTATCAGGTCAACTGGAAAACAAAAACCAGTAACATTTATAATTACATTCACAATGAAAAATATTTTAAGAAACACAAAATATCTTTCTGGGACAGCTCTTCATATCAGAAAGTAACTAACAGTTTCTGAGATGAAGTGAATCTAGTTGAATGATCTTGAGAAGCAAGAATACATTTGAGTCCTCTTGCAATAGAGTC
Organism: Sakesphorus luctuosus; assembly: GCA_013396695.1. Taxonomy (NCBI): domain Eukaryota; kingdom Metazoa; phylum Chordata; class Aves; order Passeriformes; family Thamnophilidae; genus Sakesphorus; species Sakesphorus luctuosus. The sequence continues at coordinate 15,755 of VWZD01001417.1, read as the reverse complement.
CCTTGAGAAGAATTAAAACTTGGTCGTAATAATGCCAAGGTCATGGGTTCAATCCCATGTATGGGCCATTGACTTAAGAGTTGGACTCAATGATCCTTGTGGGTCCCTTCCAACTCAGAATAGTCTGTGATTCTGTGAATGCCCAGAGGAAGGACAGATAGGATGGAGAAGGGAAGATGATTTGGGCAGAAGAGGATAACAACTTGTAGCTCTTCAAGATACCTTCCATGATGCTGCTTAGAAAAGTGAAGCTTCAAGAGGTTAGAGAATCCATTTAAATTACCCAATCCTTCCCCAATAACAGCAGATTTGCTGCATCTGAGGTGGGACAAAAGAAAGCAATTATTCGGGTAACTCAAAGTGCAACATGTTGAGTTAGGCTCTTTTCTTTGGATCTAGAGTCTTGAATTCACTACAAGATCATGGAGTGATTACATGAGTGGACAAGGTAAGAGCAAGGTACAGATGTTGTCTATCTGGACTTCTGTAAGGCTTTTGACATGGTCCTCTACAACATCCCTCCAAATCGGAGAGTTATGTAATTGACAGGTTGGCCGTACCACCAATGAGGATTTGGTTAGATGCTCACTCAGAGGGGAGTAGTCAATGGCTCAAAGTCCAGATGCACACTGGTGACAAGTGGTGTCCCTCAGGGGCCATATCTGGGCCAGTACTGTTTAATGTCTTCATCAATAACAGTGAGTGTAGCCTCAACAAGTTTTCAGATGACACGAAGATAAGCAGTGTGTTTGACAAGTCTGAGGAATGGGATGCCATCTAGAGGGACCTGGACAAGCTCAAGAAGTCTATCCAGATGAACCCTCATGATGTTCAACACTCATGTGCAAGGTGCTACAGTTGGGCTGGGGCAATCCCAGGTATCACTACCGGCTGGGGGATAAAGGGATTGTGAACACCCTGACAAGAAGAAATTAGGACTGCTGGTGGATGAAAACCTGGACATGACTCACCAATGTGGACTGATAGTCTAGAAGGCCAAATGCATCCTGGGCTGCATCAAAAGCAGCATGGCCAGCATGTTGAAGGAGGTGATTCTGCCCCTCTGCTTTTCTCTGCTGAGACCCCACCTGGAGTACTGCATTCAGCTCTGGGGCCTCCAGCATGTGAAGGACCTGTTGGAGGGAGTCCAGAGGAGAGCCACAATAACAATGAGAGGGATGAGATACATCTATGAGGACAGGCTGGAAGAGTTAGGATTGTTCAGCTTGGAGAAGAAAAGGCTCCAGGGATACCTGATTGCAGTCTTCCACTACTTAAAAGATGCTTATAAGAAAGATGGGGACAAACTTTTTAGCACGGCCTGTTGGAATAGGCTAAGGTGTAATAATTTTAAACTGTAAGAGGGCAGACTTAAGACTAGATATGAGGTAGAAATTTTTTTGCAATTAAGATAGTGACACAGTGGAACAGGTTGCCCAGAGAGGTGGTGGATGCCCCATCCCTGGGAACATTTAAGGTCAGGCTGTCCCTGATTATCACAGGAGGATTAGACTAGATGGCCTTTGAAGGCCCCTTTCCACGCAAACCATTCTATGACTCTATGATCATGGGATAATTCAAGTTGGAAGATCTGGCCTCCAGAAGTCAGAGAGTCCAACCTCCTGCTTAGAGTACACTCTAAGAACAAAGTTTACCTTCAGCCTTATCCAGTTGGGTCTTGAAAATGTCCAAAGACAGAGACTGCGTGCTGTGTCTAGCCACTGCTTTACTGCCTTCAAAGGTTTACTTACAGGCAGTCTGACTCTCACGTTTCAATTTATGCCCATTCTCTTTCATCCTTCTGCATCATGCACTGCTGTGACAAACTTGGCTCTCTTTTTCAAATCTCATAGGTATGAGAAGACTGTTATGTCCTCTCAAAACCTTTTCTCCAGGCTGAACATAGTTCCCTCAGCCTCTTGTTTAAGGACAAGTGGACACAACCACCCAGGTGGCCCTCTGCTGAACTTGCTCCTGTTTGTTGACATTTCTTGTACTGGGCCAAAACTGGAGGCACTATTCTAGATTTAGTCTAACAAGTGATAAGTAAAGGAAACATAATCCTTTCCCCTTCACCTACTGGCTGTGTTCTTGTTAATGCAGTCCAGGATGCTGTTAAAAGTCTTCTCACATTCAGCTTGCTACCTAGCCCTTTTCAGCTCTCCAGTCAGCCTCTACTGCTGTAAGGGGCTGTTCCTTTTGAGGTGCAGGACTTGGTATTTGTAACTTAAAGTAGTCATTTAAAGCTGAACAGGTGATGTTAGAGCTACAGATGTCTTTGGGACAGTGATTCAAACTCCACAAGTCCTCTTCCTCTTTTCTAAGATCTGTGTTGCCTGACAGCAAGGATGACTTGAAGGCTACTCAGGGACAACATGATGCACTTCCTGCAGTGTAAGTGTCTTCATGCCAAGTCAGCACTTAGATGATCCAGTAGGTCATCAACAGAAAAAGAACCCTGACTGAAGCAAGGGCTGAGCACAACACCAATACACTGGGAAAGAGCAGAAAACAGGATCTGAAGCTCAGAGTTCTCTGCCACTGTTGGGATCAGACACTGAGCAGATATGTCTAAGCCATCTATTTCAATGTAGTGTTGGTTTAAAAAGCAGAAAACCCCCCAACTGATAGATATAAGGAAAAAGAGAGCACCAAAGTGCACTTAGACTGATCAGAAGGTATTAAACACATGATACATGAGAAATGCAAATTAACCACTCTCCCCGGTATTCTAGAGGGCAGAAAAAGCCTTTGATTAGAAGTTGGTTTACTACTGTAAAAACCTTAGGCATGAAAAGATACTGGACAGCAAGGGAAGAAGGTCCTACTTTTAAACTGCAAAATGGGACTCAAGAAACAAAGAGGCAGACAAGAACAAAGCTGAGAAAAAGAAGTCTCTTCTTGTCTAGGTACAGCTAGAACTGAGAACACAGGGCATACTTTCACCTACGAAAGTGAAGCCTCAGAGGGTTTTTGACTTTTTTCTGTTTTTCTAATTTTTATAGATTTTAGAAGTAATTGTAGTGAAAATGCAGACTTTAATGTGCTAGTATTAAGTTCAACATTTATACATGCCAACCTCTACCCCATATCAATGCCTCAAAATTCTTTTAGCTATTTAGTCTTCTCTTCAAGGTAGAAGGCTGAATAATATCTTCAGGCCTGTGCTACGAGACATAAACAGTGTCAGAGTGACCTCGAAGCCAGAACACTGGAAAACCTCCAAGGGCCCTACGTGTCCTGAGGAAGACAAAGATGATAAAAACAGGGTCTCACTCTCCCCCAGGGGCAGGACAGGGCTGGACCGAGGAATGTGTGAATAGCAGATTGGGTGGATAATATTATAAAAACCATGGAAAATCAGTGTTCACTATGCACGTCGATACGTATTCCTGTAGGCCTTAGGCCTGGACATTAAAGGACATTCCCTTTTTATCTCATCCCACACTAACTTGGCTTGGAGTCCTACTTTCTGGGGTCTCTCAAGGCACCAGAAGTGTCGGCATAGCATAAAACAAGAAATGGAACATACTGCCAGTGCAAAATCTTCAGTTTCAAATGGATGACTATGCCATTAGCAGTAAAACTCGCAGGTCTCTTCTCACTCTAACCCAGAGCTGTGACTTCCACGAGTTCTTAGACTAGCTACAACATAGTATTTTATCTGCAGGTGAAAACTTTAATTATTAATAAGATTTCTTAGTAAAAATCCAAAAAAAACCCCTTGCCACTGAAACCAAGGTCTTTTGCTTTGACAAAAACCATTAGGATTTAAAGATAATGTGTAAAACACCTGGGAGCATTTAATTCGTAAATCATTTAACACACATTTTGAAATGCTCACCTTCCAAAGCGCATTTCTGGGCATTTTTGCTGACAGATAACAGAGACAGCAGTGCATTTGTCGCAACTTCTTTCAGCACATCCTTTGAAGATTTTCTTTCACAGACCTACAAAAAATGCAATTTTAGTACAGAAATGAAAAAGTGACCATATTAAAAGCAGTATTCATATCTATAAATAAGTTGTCATAGTCTACATTTTCATTTGGATGATTAATCACTATATTCTTATATGGAGCTCTCTCTCTATATATTTCTGTTTATATTCAGTCTGCACTAAAGTGTTTCTTAATTTTTTGTAATTAAAATTCTTTTTAAAATTAAATTTTTCTTCTTTTGCTCATAAGCCCACTCCTCTTACTCTTTTCTTAACATTCTATCTTTCTAAAGCCTAGATTCCCAGCCATCGTATTCCAGGCTTTTCCTAATATTCAAGGCTTGCTATTGCAGACAATTCACTGACATGCCTTTAGTGCCATCTCACTTTTCTTCAAGACAATGACGAAGAAGAGACACTAAATACTAATACTAAATACTTCCTTAGAATAAAAGTACCACTGATAACTATTTTAGATTTTACTTCCACACACATAATGTATTAATAGCCTAAGAAATTTTTCAGATTTTAATATGCAATATTGATGCATTCTCTAGGGTTATCATTTATTGAAGTGTTCACTGCAACCAGGAGTGACAAGGTCAAGGAATAAAGACTAGGAGGTTGATAACTTGAAAAAAAAACCCCATCCACTCACTGATAAGGGCAAATTAAAGCATCAAAGTGTGGACTGGGTTCTGGGTTTATAACAAAAAAAATTTCATTTCGATTACACCTATTTTTATTAGATTTAGCGTGAAATCTCTGCTTAGAGGCTAGAGAGCCACAGTGCTGCAACACAACAGCAAAGGAACACAGTGCATGTGACAGATGTTAGCTAGTTCAGGACAAGTCTTCGTAGGAGTAAAGTTATTCTACAAGAATTTGGCACCTACAGCAAAAGGGGAGATGAAGTGATACTAAGAGAGCATTATGTTGGTCTCCCCATCCAATATGCACGAATGAATGTCAAATCAATTATCTTTTACATAGCAAAATCTTACTAAATAAAAGACTTAGTAAAAAAATAGTTGCAAGACAATGACTCCAGAACATTAGAAATCACAAGCTACACTATATGAAATGTGCATCATTCAAACACTACAGTTTGAATCATAGATCACTATTACTGTTACAGTGACAAACTGCATATAATTTAAAGGCAGACAATGGGTATGTAGATAAAAGAACTGATTTGTGAGGGAAACAAATTATACACAAATTTCACATGCAACTTTGCTTATTACTAAGTAATGGAAGACATTTTAGCAATCCATAAATAAGTGAAGGGTACAAATATAAAGGAGGTAAAAAAATAATTTAGGATAGTGTATAGAAGTATTAATAAGAATAATGAGATTACACTAAGTAGGACATGACAGTCAGAATAAATCTCAAAAAAACCCCATCTTGTCACCAATATATATCATGTTGGTCGACAAGTTCCTAAAAGAATTAATGAAAATACGGTACCTGGCCAATTGAAAACTAGGTTGGAAAATATATTAATATGTGCTCCTTAAGTGCAACAACACTGATCTAACACTATCACAGAATGAACTAGAAGGCTTAATGATTCATTTTGGTAAAAAACTTTTACAAAAGTTCTTAAAAACGACAATGTCTCAAACGTTAAAATTATTATTACATGTTTGGAAAAGCAGGGAAAGAAGTGTATTGGTATTTGGCCAAACATATTCTACCTATGTATCACCTTCACTTTCACACCATACTGACTTGGAAGGCACTTCCTAGAAGTTGCTTCTTTGCCATAGTTCCATCTTATTGCATGAATTTCAAAAATGAGTGTATAAGAGATGTCTCAAAATAAAGATGTCTTGCTTTCTAACTGGAAACAATTGATTTTTTTATTAGGTAACTATATATTCCTTTTTAACAAAATACAAAAATGAAAAAATGTATCCTGTAATCACACTGTCAAATTTTAAATACCTGAATAATTAATGCAGTAAGTTGAGTTACTGATGCCTGGCATCCTTCATCATGATCCAGAAGAAAGCTAATAGTTGGATTTTGACATATGCTTGGTTTATCTTGGAGCTTTCTTCTTCCTTCCTCATTCAAAAGGACAGAGAGGAACTGTAAACTAGCCATATATAAAGCAGGATACATTGTAGACAGAGGAATACAATCAGAAATGGTATCTGAAAAGTTAAACAAAAAATAAAACTGTTTACATTTCATTGCAAATAAAGCCAAACTGTTCTGGAATTCAGAAAGACTTATGAAAGAAATTGTGCGAGCAAGAAGCAGTAATATCTTTGCACTGTAAAAGGAATTCTACAAATTCTATGCACCTAGTAAGTCTTTAAAAAAAAAAAGGAAAGTTTGGGGTTTATAAGATTTAAATTAATTAATTGCTCTGCAATTATTTGAATATAAAACAAAAAAGCCATTTCCATTTCACATAAATCACNTGCCTGACTATGCAAGCAACTAATGTAAGAATAATTAAGAAACAAACTTCTGTATAATAATCTTAAATTCCTATGTCTCTTATCTCCCCTCAAAACTTTGCTTTCATTTTAAGCAAGATATTAAAAAAAATAAGGAAAAATGAAGTGTTAATGGATCATTTCATAAATACCACATTTGGCTAAGGTTTACAACTAAAATCACTAATCTATACATGCAAAGAAAACTACTGAATTTATCTGGCAGTTCAAAAGTTTGTCTGATGATACTAGAAAGAGTAATAAAAATTCATTTAACAAAACAAGTCAGTCAAGCTCTGGACACATTTGGCTTTCATTCTGGAAATCTCATGGGTAATTACTTAAAAGCCTCTAAACATGAATGACTCTCTTTTCTATTTGCTTATTTTATTAGTTGCTAGGTTAAAATCTATCCAGGAATAATCATTACCAATTATTGCTGTACAATGGTTTGCAAGGGCTGCTGTCACAGATGGAAAAGATATCTGACCACTTTTCCACAATAATGTAGCCAGAAGGCTGAAAAAGTCTACCCACGTTTCATGAAGTACCGATGTTAACTCGGGATCTGCAAAGGCAACACAGAAAAATCAACGCATTTACAAATGTGCACAAATCTGGAAAGCTAAGCCTGACAACAACATGAAGGTGGTCCATAAATGAAGACCTGCCTCTGTCTGGTTATACTGGAAACAAAGTACTTCATTACCTAACCCATCTTTGGGGCGTATGGCTAGAATCCTGAAGGTATTTCTCAAGAAAGGTTTCAGCAATTCATTCTGGACTACAAGCTGAGAGTCCATCAATAAACATGATTTTAGAAGCCTGGACACAGATGACAAGTACTGAAGTAGAACTATGACCTGTTAAATATTTAAAGAAAGATATGAAATAAAGCCATATATTTACATCTGCCATATTATTTTAAATTCATTCACATCATCAACTTATTCATAACATTTTGAGTTAATATACATCACTTAAAATAAATAATAGGACATAAATTAAAAAAGTGTTCTCTTCATTTTTACTGTTGAAAATGAAACAGAAGCCCAAGTCTGGAAACATATGTGTGCAATCGATTTCCTAGTAACAAAGAAAACGTTTCCTATGAGAAAGTTATGACTCTTGCTATACATATAGCAGCATAGTCACTGGAAACTCACAAAGAAAAACATAAAAATGGTCATTAATATTGAGAAATACATGTGTATTTCCTGAAAACAGAAGGTTAATTTGAACATTTAGGAAAAAATTACTACTGACATCCTTATTTATTCTCATAAGATTTCTGCAGAAAATGCATTTCTTTAATCACAGGAGTAAGTTTCTTCAAAGTAAATCACAATGCAGAGCAGCAGAAGCTATAAAATGGTGCTGTGCCATGAAATCATATGTTCTATATGATGTATATACAGAACTAAATATGATAAAAAAGTACTTCTATCAGCAGTAACCCTATGTGGTTTTCATTCATCGTATTTTGAAAACTATGTAAGTGTCTGCAGGATCAGAGACAAAGCAAAGCAGTCAGGGTTGTGCAGTGTATGTGTCAGTAACTGCATCTGGCTCATACCTCAATATCACACAGAGAAATATTATTATATAATTTCTTTAATGACTAAACTCAATTTATATTTTTAAAACACAACTAATTTTCAGTTTGATGATTCCAATATAGTTCTAAGACAGAAATTAATTATTCTGTGTTGAATAAAATGGTTTATTTTCACTTAAGACTTGTCTAAAGCACAGAGACTCACAGGAGTGTAGCCATTAGCAGCATGTCTGGACTATGTTAATGATCCAGATTATGCTACCATAATTAATTTCACAACTTCAAAAAGTTAGAAAGTAACAAATGCTTCTCTAACCTGAGCTTTTACATGTTCTGTATGACATGGATGACCCAACGGAGCTTTCAGTTCCAAGAGGTATCTCTCAACCAGATCAGCATTTACAAGACTAAAATAAAAAACTTGGTTAGAAATATATATAGTTCTATAATATATATATAATTAAATAATCAAACATTCTACTAACTTAACATTACATAAAAAAGAATTATATAAATAAACAGCAAAAATAAAAGAAGAAGCACTAACTGGTAAACTCCCCCATTTTGAGAATGTCAAGTGCAATGGCAACTATAATAGCAGTTTTGTTGTTTCAAAAGAGTTAGACTAATGTAAATTCCAATAGCTGTTACTGTACAGGCAAAAATCAATTGTTTCTATTTGATTGTTTATTTTCTTTCCTCTGGAAAAATAAACAGCTCTGTGATAATATAAACTGCATTCAAACCAGGGTTGTTGGGGTCTTTTGTTTGGTTGGGTTTCTTTCATTTTTCCACTAATTGCACTATGAAGAGCAACTATAAAAGCTCTTGAAAACCTTTGCAAAACAACTGAACTAATTTTTCATGCTCCACTTCAGGACTTCCAAACACCTTCCACAGACGAAAGAATTTTTTATGGTAGGATTAGAAACGTGGAAAACAATCTGAAGACTATTTTGAAGTGGTTCCTTCTTTTAAAAGAAGAACACTAGGGTTCATCATCCATACTTTCCCAAATTTGGCCCGTGTTACTTAATCCCTTTTAGTGTGAGAGTCCTTGGTTCATCTTCAGAATATTCCATACAATTCAAAGTACAGTATCATAAAGTGAACTGAAATGACCTGCAATTCCAAACACTTTATTATAACATACATTGGTTTACTAAAAATATAAACTAAAAATTACCAATCCAAAAGAGATGATTAAATGGCCATCTAAACAAAAACCTAGAACATTATGAGAGGAACACAGTTGTCCTGTAGAAGACAGACACCACAAACTGAATCAGCACGAAGAACATCTATTCTGTGAAAAAAAAAAATCCTGATTCTTTACTTGAGTTGATTGTATTATTTAAAAAAAGGCATTTCTGAACACTTCAGAAGCAAGAAGTGATCAATATGTTTAACAGCTTTTGTAAGAAACACAGGTGGATCTCATTTGAAAATTTTGAAACCTCTATTGCTACACTCTGTTTATAGTTTAACAGTGATTGATCTCATACCTGCTGAGAGCTGTTAGCAAATGTGCCTGTTGAAGAGCAATTCCAGTATCTTTTGGTGTGACAACCAGCAGATTGTGCAGAAGACTGCAAACAGCTGACAAAAGGGCAGGTGTGACTACACCACGCTGTTTAGACAGAGCAGCAGACAGGGGAAAATCATGTTGACTTGGAGACTCTGTTATGGTTGTATCACTTTGACCTAGAGTGTGTTTAATAAAAAAAAAAGAAAAACCACAAAAGAATAAATTACAGCAGTTACATAAAACATTTTTTTATTTATTTTTCAGAAAACATCCAAGTCCTCTCTTTATTTAAACTGTGTATTCTGGAGAGAATAAACAAAACAAATCCAAAGAAATTAGTCAAAAAAAATAGTTCTGAATAGTTAGTTCTGCTGACTCTACTGTGCACTACTAGTTAAAGAAAAACAGTAAATTTGGAAATTCTCATACCTTAACAGAAACATATTTTATATTTGTACATAGTTCTCTCTACATAAATGATTTCATATGTATTTTTTTACATTATATTAATTTTTATCTTTCTACATACAAAGAGAAACATCTCTGTGCATGTGTGTGCACTTGAGTGTGCATGTATGTACATGACAGCTTTATCTTGATTGCTTTTTTTGTAAAGGTGAGTAGATGCCAGGAGTAGAATCTAAATCTTGACTTGCACTTGAAGCAGTAGCAAGCATTTTCTCTTACCTCTGTCAAATGTATTTAACCCTGCTTCATTTTAAAGGAATTGTTTGTCTTTTAAAACGCAACCACAGGAAGCATTAATGGTGATTGTTCCAGCAATATGAAAGTTGTACAAATGTATAGTATGAACAAATACTGAAATATAGGCAGGCTAATACATTGTAGTCATCATTCTACACACAACTCAAGCTTGACTTGCCTTGTGCCATAAGTCGATCAACTACAGTTTCAGGAATAAAACTGGTTGAACTGGTTGGAACTGTTGTCTGAAGCTCAGTAACACTCCCCAGCAATGGTGATGCAGACAGAATCTAGAAAGCCAGGAAAAGGAAACCAGCAGATTCCAGCTTTTGTAGACTAGTCTTCTATTTATTCTTTGCTTGGAATAGGGGAACAACCCACCATAACCAACAAATGCACAAACCCCAAAATTATGTATATATTACTGTCCAAAACAAATTTGATCAAATTTCGCCCATTATTTGTGTGTGTACATATATAAAATAAACATCCAATAATTAAAACTATTGAAAGATGTGCAATAAGAAGAGCTTGAAGCATTTCAGTTAAAAACTGATCAATGCCCATGTTACTGGAAATACCTTCCCCCTTCATCCTTCTTTGTCATGCACATAATTGATTCAAACTACATTTGGATAAAGATAGAAAGATACTACTGAAGCATTTTTTAAACTCAAATTTTTCATGGACTATTTGCTCTACTGAGAACATCAGCACTTGTCTATTTGTACCAGAACACACTCCAATAAAAATATCACAAACACATTTGTTGATGTCCCAGAGTCTTTCCAACTCTAGGTATTTCTCTTAACCTTAGTCCTGTGATCCTTATATTTATTAATTTCATAGTGAAGATACATGAGAATAGATAACTTTACTGTCATATTACCATGCTCCTCCTATCAACTTCACATCATTTACATTATGAATTTTGCATGTTTTCAAAAGTTCTTAATGCTCTCACTACTGTGTTTAAAACCACAAGCTTGAGGTCAGAAGACCTGTATGATTTGTTTCTGTAACATGGGAAAACCAGTGATCTGTTTCAGAGGATGGAACAAGTACATATCATGTCAAGTCACTTTTTTCACTTCTGATTTTTATTTTCTAGATGGTCAACTCACATCAGATAATTTTCTTCAAGCATGTTACTGTACAGTGTAAAGAATACAGAATGTTGGGGAATCCAATGAAATTCCAACACAGTTACAGCTTGAAGAAGACTAATGTTATGAAGACTTTTCCCCACAGTGAGCTTTCTAAGGAAGACTGAAATATTTCAAAGGTTTGGTTTCTTTTTCTTTCAAGTTTTAATAGAATAACTTTTGGAATATTTTTTTCCCTAAGGAAATGTGAAAAATTATTTAACTGACAAAATGGGTGGATAGAAGGAAATACCAGATCACTCGCTTCCTAGCTATTGTATCCTTGCAACCTGCATGTTGCAACTCCCTTCTCTCTCACATTTTGCTCTGGTCTATTATTCCACTATTATTCATCCTACAGTCCTGAATTTTTCTCCTCAAACCTGCTCAGTTGCTCCCCTCAAAAAGCAATCAGAAAACAATCTACAGTAAAAACGGGGATGTGTGTCCAAAACCCAGGATTCACATAGAGCTTGGGTCACATAAACCCTAGAGCAACACTTGCCTAAATAATTTCTTGTTAAGCAAAATGTAGCACCAAACTGTACTGAGCAATTGAAATTCAAATTCTATTTTGATTATACAAATAAAAACCATATTTACCAACTGAAATAGGCTATTTAAAGTTTTATGATTGCTAATTTAAATAATTATTAAAATTCATTATTTATATTAAACCAATCCAGCTTGACACATGGTAAATTCTGTATTTATTCAGCACTATACTTAAATTCCAAGCATACTAGTAGGTAAAAAACCCCAACTCTTTTCCTTAAATAGTACAAACCCAAAATGTAACTTCTATCAGTCCATATCGTTCTTCTGAAAGAAATAAAGCCCTAAAAGGAATTATAACTATACTGAGAGTCTTCTTACAGATACTATTATGAATTATACAAGCTTTCACATATTAGTAAATAGTATCAGCTAAACTGTACAATAGTTCTTTATCTTCTGCACTTGTTTAAACACTTCAGGTAAGGAAATAAAAACAAGTCCTTAGTTATGTTAAAAAAATAAGTTAAAAACAATATTGGTAAAAGCTTTATCTAGTTAGAAAATATCAGCTTCCTGCACTGATGGAACATTTATTGGTAATTGCTTCACAGTGGGAAATAGGTTAAAACCATAAATTTTCTGCCATCCTAACGGAAAACACACAGTAATACAATTAAGTTGTTTCCACACTCTTCTGCCTTCCAGGAAAAAAAAAGATACTAACACTTTTATAAATCACCTTCGATAAGGATGAACTGGGAGTCTGGGACATAGTATCTAGTAAAGGATATTTACTACTGCCACCATATTGTTTCTGGGAGCAATGAGGCATTGTGTTGCTTAACAGTGAGACTTTGCAAGGGGGTTTAATAGGAGAAAAGGTTCATGTGTGTGGAGAGGCAGATGACGACCACCAATGAGAACTAATTCAAAAGAATACACAAATTGTCAGAGTGGAAACACAGGAGAAATGCAAGGGTTTTGCCATTTATCTACTAGATAGGAATAAAAGGTCTTTTCTTAACCTCTAATACAAAAATCCCTCTGGCATTGCTTTAATAGGTTTGCAGTGATTAATTCTATTCAGTTTTCTTTTCAAAGGTTTAAATCACTTAACTCTATAGCACTCTGGTAACCATGGTTCCACAAAATAAAGCACACATTTTTATAAAATAGCAAGAAGATTTCATAGCAAAGAACAGCCATGAATTAAAGCTATCTCAGAAATGTCTGTAGATCTTTAACCCACACCATTTCTATCTCAACTTCTTAAATAACTGCTCACTTTCCTAAGCTGTCATGGGCACAGAATAGCCCTAGAGTATTTATACAGTGTGAAGCAAACTGGTATCTCCATGCAGATTGGTGGTCTCTTATCATATGTACTAAACACAAAACAAACAAGTTGGTTAGAATAAGGTTAAGGATTTTCACTCTCTAATTATAATGTGAGTTAATGTTTAAGCTATTAATTCTATAAGAGACCAAGACTTTTAATCTTCTCAGAACAGGGCTTTTGAAGTATTCACATTGCAAGTCACAGAAAAATAAAAATAAATGAGACAAAAATCTGTAATCCACTGGGATCTTAAAGATAAAAAATGCCAAGCATATTAGTTAAAGGATTACAAACAATCCACTTCTGTTGCTGTCTTTTACCATGATGCTGAATCACTGATTACATCCCACATGGCAATTCTTATAAAATGAGCAAAACTGTACTTATGGCCTCTGCAAGATCACTGATTCCCTTTTTAATTTTCTCAATTTTTCTTTCTGCAAATTTGGGGAAATATTGTGAGATGGGAGGAAAAAAGATGAAGTCAAAAAGTAATATAGATGCAATTTTCACTTAAGGTCACATGACCGTATGTGGAATCAGCTCTTGATAAGAGAGCTCAAATAAACTACTGATTGCATGAAATCCGAAAGCAGAGAAAATTAACAGTGTGTTAGGAACAGGAATGGATTTGGACATATCTAGAACAATTTTTTTAAAAAAAGGTAATAAAATACTACAGAAGAGATTCTGACAGAAACAATTCTACTCTGTTTGACTGCTGGTTATCAGTTATTTGTGGCTGTTGTCATCAAATCTGTACTATGCACAAAAAAAAAAGCATTTTTCCCTTCAGTAAGACCTGTAGCTTCCTTTTCATCTGTGATGGGGAAAGCACGCCATCTCGTGGGCTTGGAATAACAACATCTTCCTGGTACCACCGACATGAAAATTGCAGTGACAAACTTTACAAATTTTTCGTAATGAGTTCATAAATGTATTTCTTTCACTTGCACATCAAAATTGAAAGC
>VWZD01001416.1:21333-35795 GCA_013396695.1 Sakesphorus luctuosus | reverse complement strand
AAGAAGGAAAACTGGAAGTGGAGAACTGCTGTGTGTCCTGGACAGCAGCTGCAACTTCTCCCTCCCAGGTCGCTGTCCCAGCTGGGGCGGGCAGGCTATGACGCTGCAAGTGGTGGTGAGACAGGAGCAGAGACTGGGACCCCAAATGCAGAAACCAGGAGAACAGCCGTGGCAAGGAGAAAAGAACCAGCTCACCAAGAAAGAAGCAGCAGCCAGCAGCAGCAGCCAGGAGCAGGAGAAAAAACGGCTTCCCTCCTCAGCAGCACACACACACCCCTCCTGCATTCAGCCGAGCTAAAAATGGAAAAATGTCCCCAAAACCAAAAGAGACAACCTGCCCTCCCCACCCCCCAAAAAAGATCAAGAAGAAGACAGTAGCAGTTAACTACTTCTTTTTGTTAACTAATGGCATGGGCAGTTAGTGGCAGGGGAGAGAATTTGCATAATAATTCCAAACTACAAGAAGTCTATTTCAGCTTATTGGACAGAGGTGCAGACATCACTATTTTTTCAGAAGGACTGGCCAGCAGCGTGGAACACAATGAGGATGCTCACTGACATGCCGGGGGTAGGAGGAGCGCAATCTCTGCTCCATAGTGTTTTTATTTTGCTTTTTGAAGGTCCTGAGGGGAAAATAACATATATTAGGCCATATATTCTGGATATTCCAATTACCCTTTGGTGGAAAGATGCAATTGGACATTGGGGAATGCAGCTTACCACTTCAAATTTATACCTTGGGCTGCTGGAAAGCCGTGATCTCTTCCCCTTACTTGGCTCTCCAACGAGCCAATTTGGATGCCACAGTGGCCCTTCAGAGGAGAAAAACTGCAGCAAGTTAACCTATTAGTCTCTGAACAATTGGCAAAAAAGCATGTACTATGATCAGATAGTTCTTGGAATTTTCCCATATTTACCATCAGGAAGTCAAATGGGAAATGGAGATTACTGATCTGAGGGAGATTAACAAGACAATAGAGCCTACGGGAGCTTTGCAGCCTGGCTTTCCATTCCCCAACATGATATCATCTGACTGGCCTATTGTAATCATAGATATCAAAGACTGCTTCTTTAACATTCCTTTGCATCCACAAGACTTCCGAAGGTTTGCATTCACAGTTCCCTCTATCAATGCAGCTGAACCATCGCAGCACTACCACTGTGCTGTCTTTCCCCAGGGCATGAGAAACAGCCTGCCCATATACCAGCAAGTCATCGCAGACATACTATCTCTGGTCTCTAAGCAATTTCCAAACTCTGTTCTCTACCACTATATAGATGATATCCTGATAACAGCAGAGACCTATGCCTGCCTTTCACAAATGCACCTTGAGGTAAAGACTGTTTTGTTAGAACCGGGAAAGGAGCAGACAACAGCACTGTGGAAATATCTAGGTTTTAAAATAGACCATAAAGTGATCAGGCCACAGCGATGCTTCCTACTGACATTGAAACATTAAATGACTTGAAATCCCAATTGGGACTGATCAACTGAGTTAGATCAATACTGGGGCTAACAAAGACCCCCTGACGCCATTATTTTGACTTCTTAAGGGCAATACAAGATTAACCTCTCCCAGGAAATTAACACCAGAGGCAACAACAGTCCTAGAAGATATAAATCAAAGGTTAACCCACTGCCAAAGCAGAAGAATAGTAGAAAACTTGCCTGTTGCTTTAGTCATTGTCAAAGGAGAAA
Source organism: Sakesphorus luctuosus (assembly GCA_013396695.1). NCBI lineage: Eukaryota > Metazoa > Chordata > Aves > Passeriformes > Thamnophilidae > Sakesphorus > Sakesphorus luctuosus. The sequence continues at coordinate 34,096 of VWZD01001416.1, read as the reverse complement.
GGCAGCCATTTGGAGTGATTGGTCAGATGGACACAATGCACAAGGAGTTCTTGTTATGGAAATGGGTCTTTTTACATTTTCAGTCCACTAAATCCATCACAACCAACCCCGAGATGGTTTCTAAGGCCGAGTGTGACTTTGGGAACTCTTGGGAAAGGACCCTGATTTCATATATATTCCATTGTCTACATCTCACTTATCACAGTTACAAACTAACTCTTTTGATTTTCAGATTGCCATCACAGACTTTACTGGACAGTTGCTGATTAATTTTCCTGCTATTCCCTCTACAGTTTCTATCCCTATCTAAATCCAGATTGAAAAGAAACTATTCACCTGTTCCTCTAGCTAATGCACAAACTGTTTTTACAGATGGGTCAGGTAGAACGCATCGACCAGTGGTGGCCTGGAAAAAGAGAAATGAGTGGGTGCATGATGTCTATGTTATTGAAGGGTCCTCACAAATAACAGAACTTTCTGCAGTCTTAAGAGTGTTTCTGTTGTTCCCCGAGCCCTTAAACGTTGTCTCAGTTTTTGCATATTTGGTAGGCGTGGTCCGCTGAATGGAAAAATCATATTTAAAAGACATTTCTAATTTACAGTTATTTCAGTTATTCAAGTGATTTTTATATATAATTAACAACCACACACACACATTCCATATCATCCACCTTCAATCAGATACCTCATTACCTGGTATTACCAGGTAATTATCTATTACAGAGGGGAATTGCATTGCAGATCAGATTGCAAGCACAGACATACAGGCACAAGCAATCAGATTTCCCAACAATCTGGAAAATACTAAACTCTCCCACAGTTTTTTTCACCAAAATGCTTAATCCCTTAAAAGGATCTTTGGACTCACGTTTGCACAAGCCAGAGCTATCATTACCACCTGTCCTGACTGCCAAAGAGTCACTCCTATACCATCAGAGTGAATGAACCCAGAGGAATTCACCCCCTGGACCTCTGGCAGTCAGATGTCACACATTATGCCCCTTTTGGGAAACTTAAATTTATGTCCATGTTTCCACTGACACCTTGTTCAGGAGCAATGGTAGCTACAGCACATAGTGGAGAAATGATCCGAGATGCCAAGAGACATTTCTTAGCTGCAGTATCAATTCTGGGCATCCCTGAGATTGTTAAAACACATATTGGGCCTGCTTATATATTTGCCGCAATGAAGGAGTTTTTTAACTTGTGGGGAATCTCTCATATAAACGGCATTCCTCATTCACCAACAGGCCAAGTGATAATGGAGTGAGAACATCAGTTGCTTAAAAATATGTTAATTTAAGTTAAAACAACAAGGTGCTACAGCTGACCTCACCCCACAAGAGAAATAAAACAAAGCTCTGTATGTGCTTAACTTCTTAAATAGATTAGAACAGGACGCTTCTCCAATCCAGAGACACTTTCAGGGTCCTAACAACATTGTAAATGAAAAAGACACAGTGACTTATAAAGATCTTATAACTGGAGAATGGGTTGGCCCTGTCCCCCTCATCCCTTGGGGGAGGGGGCATGTTTGTGCTTCCACAGAGGCTGGCATGAGATGGATCCTGTCAAGATGCATCCAGCTACATCATGGAGATTGTATCGAGACCAGGAAGGGGACATCTCATCAGACAAATTAATATCATTTTCATAATCCTGATCCTTCTCCTTGCACGATCCACTGCTGATCAGCAATTCCTTCCCATGTATTCCCCAACACTTCTGACATGGGTAATGCTTACATACTAGAATGTTTGACAAAGTCTGGCACAGTCCTTAGATCTAGACACCATTTGCCTTGCTACCATTGACCCTTCTAGTCCCTTTAAAACCTGCATTGTAGGGATTCCATGGATGCCTGGAGAATGGGCTGTGTTTAGACACCAGTACACACCTTGGTGCAATGATTATGATCAATATAATAACCCCATTGTAGACTGTTTCACAGATACTCCAGGAGTTCCATCTGCTAAGAAGGTATTTGGTTATCAGTGTCAGTGGACGAAAGAATTGGAAATAATAGGTTCTGCTGTCTACCTTCTTTGTTTTTATTTTGTTGATGCAGATGAACACAATCCCTCATGGCTTTTTGGTGTCACATCTTATGGGGCGTATTCTAATTTTAGTTTTTGGTGTAAGGAGGAAATTACTTTTCAAATTATTTCCCCTGCTAACTCTGTTACTCTTTCTATGGGAGTATATTTGATTTGCAGTTTCCATGTCTGGAAAATCATCTTCAGATTGGCCATTGGTGGACCTTGCACTTTGGGGAAGCTCACCCTCCTTAGTCCAAAAAAGTCATATTGCTTCCCTCCCAGCAAGTCTCCCCAAGAAAATAATGAAAAGGAGTGTCAACCCAGAAAAAATCCCAAAAGCCCTGAGGCCTGAAAAGCCACTATATCCCCAGCAGAAGATGCTCCTCAGAGTATGGAGGCAATGACAAGGTTTGTCCCCTTCCCTTCAGATACCTTGCACTGGGAAAAAACAAATTCAACCTGTAGCTTCCCCACCCAAGACAACACAGTCCGCTCCAAACCAGCTTGCTCCACCACTAGCTTTGGCCCTGAAGCACCCCATCACAAAAATGCAACACCTACATGACTTTATCACCAAATGCTATTCCAACATGCATTTTTGGTCCCATAACAAAAATATCCTGGGCAGTGTGAGAACCCCTGCAGTTGGCACTACACATACTCTCAATTTATTAACAAAAATGGGGTGCTGGTTAGCCAAGGAAGCAAATTCAAACAGTGCAGCCTTGGAAAAATTATTAATAGGCATATAACAAAACAAAAGGTGCCAAAACAGAGCTGCTATTGATCTGCTATTATTAATGAATAGTCATGGATGCCAAGAATTTGAAGGACTGTGCTGCCTTAATTTTTTGGATCATTTTAAAATTATCCACTCCCACATTAGCCAGCTCCATTCTCTAGTCCAGGAGATCAGTGATGATAACCTTTTCAAGTGGTTACCCCTCAAAGGTCTTTCTAAAAAGCTAGTGTTATTAGAGTTGTTTATACTATTACTCCTTGCCTATATCTCCCTGAGTTTAATACACTGTGTCCGAGCTCACAGGCCAACTGAAGCATACCCTGTCTTAGAAAAAGAGGCTTTTCTATAAATTTTTCTGATGAAAGTCTCTTAATTTCAGAGGTTGTGGTGGTTTTTGGGAAGATACCACCTTCCTAATCCAGATAGACATCTTNTGTGAGAACCCCTGCAGTTGGCACTACACATACTCTCAATTTATTAACAAAAATGGGGTGCTGGTTAGCCAAGGAAGCAAATTCAAACAGTGCAGCCTTGGAAAAATTATTAATAGGCATATAACAAAACAAAAGGTGCCAAAACAGAGCTGCTATTGATCTGCTATTATTAATGAATAGTCATGGATGCCAAGAATTTGAAGGACTGTGCTGCCTTAATTTTTTGGATCATTTTAAAATTATCCACTCCCACATTAGCCAGCTCCATTCTCTAGTCCAGGAGATCAGTGATGATAACCTTTTCAAGTGGTTACCCCTCAAAGGTCTTTCTAAAAAGCTAGTGTTATTAGAGTTGTTTATACTATTACTCCTTGCCTATATCTCCCTGAGTTTAATACACTGTGTCCGAGCTCACAGGCCAACTGAAGCATACCCTGTCTTAGAAAAAGAGGCTTTTCTATAAATTTTTCTGATGAAAGTCTCTTAATTTCAGAGGTTGTGGTGGTTTTTGGGAAGATACCACCTTCCTAATCCAGATAGACATCTTAGTTTTCCTCTAAACTAAGACAGAAGGTAACCTATCTTCTTTGCAATTATCGTTGATTTGCATGCACAAGCAGGAGCATTGTTGAATCAAAACCTGTTTGTGCAAGCTTCCTTATTATTTTCTCCCTTTTGGGAGTGCATTATTAGCTATGCTGATAGTGCACATGGCCTGCTGCTCTTCCTCACAGGAAATGCTCTTTTCATACACAGGACCCAAAACAATGGTCATGGGCTTCAATAGGAGACATTGTGTTTATTTCAATGGACATTGGATTAGGTCCACATTTCCCTAAGACTATAGTCTCTGTTTTCATTTGATAATATCTCTATGAAAGAGCAAATTTTCAATACTGCTGTTCTTGTAAAAAGAAGTGCCTCACACTTCATCCTACTTTCCACAACTTCTGCTATTATATTCCATTTTGTTTTCTTCTTACCCTTTGGAGTTCAGTGGATATGAATAGTAAAGAATTTTGGTCTCAAGACTTGCCTGGTAACAGTTGCAAGTCCTTATAGGTGAAGTGGAGCAGTAGTGCCAACCCCAGCTGTTCTTACACAATAGGCCAGCTTCTATTTTTTGACAATTTGGCCAGCCATGTCAGCTTTGAAGGTAAATACACAAACAAAGGTAAATTCCCGAACAAAATTATTCCACAGATCATACTGACATTCTGGTTTGTTCTGTAAAGTTGGGATGTTTACCTTTTATTATTTGTTTGTGTGTTCTTCTGTGTTTCACCACCAAGAAAAACATTTTAAAAGCAGATTTTTTAAAAGTCTCCAAAACACCTCTAGATTCTCAATAGTATAAATTTTCACTTTGTTTTCCACGCAATTTTTTGTTCTGCTCTCCGGTTTTTTTCCATTGGAAGGTCACGATGGTTGGTTTCCTTGCTCACCTCATTTCATATCATTAATTAAATAAGTTATATGCCTATGTTTTTAAATGAATGTTAGAAAGTTAAAATATTTCTGGCTCTTCTCTATATGTAAGGTGCTCCAGAGATGGACAACATTTTTGCTAGTTCAACACAGATATGACCCAATTTCATTGCTTTCAAGATCCACTAGAAGTTTGCTGATGACTTTCATGACTTTATGTTCAGACATATGATGAGGTGCCTTTTCACTTGCAGAGGAATAGGCAATGGTACTGCGTTGAAGCACATTGTACAGCCCGTGGTTCTGCAGCCAGAGCTTATGGTGACTGCAGCTTAGACCCCAAGAACTTCCTATAGGTGGGTGAGTGGCTTTCAGGGCTGAACAGTTCTGTGGACTGGTAAGTAGATTTGAATTTTAAAAGTATCAAGGGGAGGAATAAGGTGTGGAAATTATTCCATAAATCAACTTTAAGTATCCAGTTACAAACTACAGAGTTACTGACTTAGCAGTTTTATCTAAACCATTGATTTTTGAGTGCTTTAAGGATACTTTGCTTAAATCAAGGTTAACTTAATTGTGGAAATGTGATTAATTGCTGCAGCATTCCAGCTTTCTTATTAATCCTAATAGAGGCACCCAAGTAGCAAAGCTGTGACAAATACCAAGTGTTGTGTATATGGAACATAATTTATGTTATCGACATTGTAACTGTTATATGCAAAGATATATTGTTGCCACCATTTTATGTAATTGTTTGAGACTGGCCTAGCAATGTATATAACTAATGAAATATATTACAATCAAATACCCAGGAATATGTTGTGCACTGCTTGCAGAAATGCAGTACAAAATGAGCAAGAAAGAGCTAAAGTTGACTTTGATTGGAACATAGGCAAGTAGCATAGATCTGCTCCCTGTGTAGTTCAAACAATGTGGAAAAGCAATTTATAACTAAAGAAAGTACTGGGTGTACTTATCTGAAATTGCAAAATAGAGCTGCTGTGTTCTGAAGTTCAGAAGAAATCGTACAGTGTTCTTTGTCATGTCATTTAATCTCTTCTCCCAAGGCACCAGGTTAGCACAGGGTCTTAACAATGAGATCTGGCACTTTTCTTTTTTTTTTTTTTTTACATACTGAAAACATTCTTAAACTGTGCTTTAGTTCTGGAATACCACTCAAAAGAAGAAACAGTTAAGGTTAAGTAAATTCTTTGTAAATATTCAATATTTTTCCTCCTCTCTTAAATTTGCTCCCACTGATTCTCCTCTGAACACTGCTCCTCTCACAGTCTGTCACACTGCTTCTGTCACACACTGACATCACGTTTCAGCAAGACGGTTGCCTTCAGCATTTGATTCAGAAATGTTCATTGTAACTGCCAGTTTCAGCAAACAAATCTCATCGTTTTCTGTGGACAAGTGTTTCTTAGCTTGTTGACTTTTTGACAGTTTGGCTGAACATAATAGGCATCAGTCAGTTTTCACAGTTGCTCACCATTGTACTTGTTTGAAAGACCTAAGTTTTCAGCAGCCAAGAGCATAGCTTCAGAAGAGTAGGTACATGGGTGATAAGAGATACATACGCCCACTTACACTTTCACACACAAATAGCTTTATAGGGTAAATTTACAAAAATGCGTAGGTTTACAGACAAAAAGCAGATCAATGGACTTCAGGTGCTTAGGCACATTATGAGTTTCACTAACACCCACTTAAATCTTCTAGAATCTTAATATCATTTAAAATATAGCCCTGAGCAATACTGTGCTCCTTTGATCCCCAGAGTAAGCAGAAAGAGCCTGAAGGCAGTTCTCTACCACTTGGATTATTTAAGGTCCTAGTGATTTGTAACCAGTCATGACACCATTCCTTTTTTACACACACCTAAAAGCTTGAGTGGCTGGTGGAGAGGGTGCTGACATGAACTGTCTTTGTGCGATGGAATGCCTCACCATAGAGTGCCAGCTGAAGTGTCTCTAGGGTTGCTTGAGGCTGCTCCTCCCACAACAGAGATTAAATTCAAGACAAAATTCTGATCACAGATTCTGAGCACTCAGAAATTAGCAAGGGATACTGTGTGGTTATATAATCTTTATATATGTAAAAACCATACTGGTTTTACGAGGAATTAGTTTTATGAAGATGTAATCTAAGGATTGTATATAGGATCCATGATACCATACTAAAGTTCAATCTATGCCTTACTCATTCTATAGATATCCCAACTATAGCGAAATCATACAAAATTATCCTAATGATGGAGTACATTTTAAATCTTGTATTCCTTATATTTAGTCAGGAATTACAATGCATAGAGTAAACAACAGAATACTTCAGCTCTTCAAAGAAGGTAACACATATTCTTTCACTATACACAAATATGTGGGCATGAACGACAGACTCCTACCATCAATAGTCTTCAAAAAGTCTGTGTATTATGCCATGTAGGAGGTATTTTTTTGTGATGATAGTAGTTCTTGCTACATAAATACCTGTGAACATTGGAAGACAAAGAAAACTAATAACTCCTTGTATGTGCTTTGGGATAAGATTGCAAATGCTATGTTGGCCTGTACTGTCAGATATCTTCCATGTGAGAAAAGTTGTGGGGTTTTTTCAACAGACATTTCAGCAATTACTGTTATGTGCACATCTTATCTGGGACTTCTTTCGCTATTTGAACGTTTTGGGTTTTTTCTCCATTATTTAGGTTTTCACATTATGCTTATCACCACAGGCTCTTTCATCTCATTCCTTTTGACTGACTCCAGGCTCTCTGTCATTTGTGGATGCAACTCTTTATGAGACAACCCTTCAATTAAAGGGGTTGTGTTTGTGAGGGAAACATACCCCGTCTACAGGACAATGTACCTGCATCTGGAAAATGTATTTTACACTTCTCATTGTCCATGGGCTGCAGTGTTCTTGTGTACATCAGGCAGTTAGGGTGCAGACTGGTGGAGTGTGAATTTAAAACACAAAACCTACCCCAAACTAACCCCTGGGATGAATATTCATCCTACTGAAAACAAGATAGCTTGTCCCATTTTCACTCAGCATTTCCTATGTAGCAGCAGTCTCATTCACATGGTGGAACACTGTGCAGTCTGTTCCCTGCTTAGGCAAACCTGAACATATGATTTTTAGCAGAAGTGCTGAAGACAACTGAGTGCTGAGGGACTGATCCTTCAGGACATAAGTGCTCACAAGCCAAGGGGAGAGAATAACTTGTGAGTCTTGTCATGTATGACAGTTCAAGCATTTACTAATCTGCTTTGTTCAAATGCTAGGACATTTGAACAACTTGCCATGTCACACATTCCCCAATGTACCATAAAGTTACAGAAGAAAGAAATGAAACTCAAAGTAGAAAAATATGCTCAAGACCTTAGTTTTCCTAGAGCTTAGTGTAAGTCTTAGCCTTTTAGAAACTGAAAATAGCCACAGGAAGAATACATAAATTACCAATTTAAAACATACATGCTGATATTTTTAAAACAGTATCACCAAGATTATACATCTATACTGCTGGCATAAGTTATAATCTAGATTCCAAATCAACAGTATATAGAACATGACATCTAAAATATTAGAATATAGATTAATTAAAACCCATTTGCTCCCTTCCAGAGCTCATATGTTTCATGTGCTGAGCCACTTGAATAGAACAAATAAGTCCCCTTTTACTTTATACACTTGGTCTTACTTTCCTTTAGGCTGGTAGAATTGCTTACAATTGCTTTAAACAAATAAAACTTGATAAAGTCAGTGTTCTCTTTATAGGTAACAGCCTTTATATTTTGTACTTCCAGATTTTTTTCTAATGTCCATTAAATTGTTCTTTGCTATTTACTGTATTTTATTTAATTGCTTATATATTTGTTTGCTAACATGACAAATTTTTCTTCTCTCTATGTGCATTTGTCATAACTACCCTGTTAAAGACATGTGTCTGTGCGTGTATATGCACACATTTAAAAGGAGATATATTCAGAAAGATGAATTTAGATTTCTCCTTGAGTACCTAAGTTATAAAGAACAGATAATTGTTCATTTATAAGAAATTGGTCACAAACTTTACATTTTTACTGCCCCTGAATCATGAACTGTATCTAAGTACATTGTTATAAACGTGTCCTGACTTATTTACTAGTTCTGGAGCAACTCCTATTTAAGTTCCTAAGAGAGACTTCCATTTTAAGCAGGTTGAATTGCTTGCTTACACTGGTCAATTTCTTGTTCTAAAGCTTTGGCAGTGATAGTCTATGTCTTTTAAGATCAACAACATTGAAAATGGAAGGTGGATTTAATAATACTATCATGGAATCTAGCCAAGTTTAAGTGCTAGAAGGAGTTCACCATACGTGCATAAGATCCAGCTTTGTACTGAATTATCAGGGGTCTTTCATGAAACTTGATTTTGAAATATCAACTTAATCAAAATCATTTTAACCTTACCCCATAAAAAAGAAATTCGAACTTACCTTCAAAGCAAGAGCTGGCCATACTTCCAGCGTATGATCCTATGGAACAAAGTCTTAGTGTTTGCCTGTAACAAAGTCATCTTCAAACTAGTGCGTCTATATCCACTACCACAGTCAGGGAAGGGCAGGAGTTCCATGTGCCTGTGTGACTGACTGGTGTTGGCTTAATTAAAGAAGTCTTCTGTTTCACTCCCCTCTCTACTCTTTAGACACTACTGTTTTACCAAAATGTGAACAGTTTTTTCATGTATTATGTAGGACGAAAAGGATGACATTTAGTATTCAAAGTGTAGTTAGCCTAAACCTATCAATGTAATACAAATCTGTTCATGAGTTTACTTAGTGCTGTAGCAGTTGCCCAGTATTGTAAACCAACAAACTCATAGGGTTTGAACATGTTTCTGCACCTGTTGAACTGCTTTAACACTGAACTACTGCTAATCAATGCTCCAAGATCTTTTTTCTGACTTATTTTTTGTAGATGTTTGTCTGTAAACCAAGCAGTTCTCTGAGTAGGCAAAGTATGTTGAGGTCAGGAAGGGAAGTCAGGCAGTTCATGACAGAATTTCTCAGTTAAATAATGTGCTGAGAAATGTTATTATTCATCATATGTCAGAACAAGGACTTGTAGATCAAGCCTTGCCTTTCAACTAAATTCAGTGCCATCCTAAAAATAGCCTATGAATTTTCAGTATTCAGTGTTGGAGACTAATGTTCCCACTACTACCACAATCAGTGTGTCTGTTGGGATTGCAGCCACCAAATGCTAATTGAGCTCTTTCAGATAACTGAGAACTTTCAAACCATTTTTATGTACAAGATAAACTTGTCATCACCAGTAAAGGTCTCTGTCACTTGTCCCATTGACTCTTCCGTTTCTGCATTTTTTACTACTGTCAAATCCCAGGGAACTTGCAATTTAAAAAGTAACATGTAAAAAGAAAAATAACACACTGATTCCCTGAGTTACTGCTGCAACACTGTCAGATAAAAGTAAAGCACAGTAAGATGAAAATAATAATTTTAACAATTTTAGGACTATTAAAATAAAAAACAAATAAACAAAAACCAAAAAGCACAACAAACCCCCCTCTGATTCTCTTGCCATAAATGTAGTCTCATCAGTTTACCAGAAAAGGTAAAGACACAGAGCTTTAGAATCAGATTCTGCCATTCACTCCTAGTCAACACCTTCCAAAAGTCATCTTCCTATTCTTTAAAGTAGATTTTTAAGGCAAATGAGTGCTTCAGCTCTTGAAACCTGGTTGTCAGTCATTTGTCTAAAGAATTCAGAAAAGTTTTAATGAAGTTCGTTTCTCTGGATGTAATGTGAAATTGTGCATTGGCACTAGATATTTGCACATAAGTCCTGTCTGAGTGATGAGAGCTGGGGCATCTCAGAAGGCAATGGCGGGTGTTCTGCATTTAGAAATCTTTAGATAATGGCAAGCCAGTGAAAACTGGATGCAATATCTAGTCTAATATCTCTAATATAAGATAATTTTTAGTTTATTTTACCACTAAATTGTGTCAGATTAAAAGCTATTCTGGGGAAAAGTAACTAATTTTTCTCTGGAGACATCAAGTGATAAAAATCAATGTCTCCCCTTGAATCTTGATCCAGTAGTGAAAAACCATTGTTTATATTTTCATTGAGCTTTCAGACAATCTCTGCAGTCTGGGATATTCTGATTTTCCTTGACTAATTTTCCTTCTGAATGAAGCCCACAGGAAAATCATCAGAGAATGACATTTCCAGCTCACCAAACACCAGATAAGTTACCGTGGATTGGTAAAGCAGGCTTCTTGTGACATTTGGGAGACTTTCATCCTAGATCTAGAAGGTACATTCCATGCTGCTCAATTGTACTAATATTTCCTTATTCCTTTATTGTCATAGAACACATAACCACTGTAGTTAAAATGTGTGATGTTCATAAATCAGTGTGAAGAAATTTTCCCTTGGTGAGACTTTTTTTATATATATTTGCAATGTGACTGTGGTAATTTGATAAGNCCCGCCCCGTGTATTTATCATGAACACCTGTGATTTTTAAAAGATATTACAGCAATAAATGGAAGAGTTTTTCCATACTGTCCACCTACCAGATGAATAGAGGCAGAGGCACAGCTTATACAGAGCATCAAGGAGATTTTGGCTAAGGCAGAATTTGACCCATTTACTCTTACAATTCTATCAAAGCAGAGATAGAATTGTGACAATTATTTGCTTGCTTACAAATTTCAGGCACACAAAAGAGAATTTTTAAGAATGGTGTCTCACTAAATAACTAGCCAATAATGCATGAGTTCAAGATAATAATTACAACCATTAGTATTTATAGAGCAAATTCAGTCTATTCTGTTTCCTGAAATGGGTGGTAACTTTATGAAGTAAAAATTGGAAGTTTTGCACTAGATATTTGAAGAGCTAATTAAGCCTCCTACTTCAATATTGCATCTTGAAAATGGTACCATACAGATGTAAAGATTAAGACAAATATAGTGTAAGTAATTGTGGTTACTGTCAAATTACTGACAATGTGCCTATCAGAATGAAAGCAGATGACAAAGTGAATGCATAATAGTTACCTTTTAGTCATCTCCAGGTTAGAAATTTTTCCTTTCTGAAAAGCCAAGTTATTGTAGCAGCAAAAATTCCCAGAAATGAGAATTCCTGTTTCCATCCCATTTTTTAAATTGATTTAGCTAATAACATTATTTGTTTGTCTATAAAATCAACATCTGTTTTCATGGAATATCTCCAATTGGTAGAAAATTGATTGCAACAAAATAGCAACTGTTTAATTTCTTTCTTCAAAAGAGAAGTGATAATTTGAACTGGCATGTCCTCAGATGGTCTCAGTATGTCCATGAAGCAGTTAGGACTAAATGTACCTGATATGCTGGGCAAAGAAACCAACTTACTGCCTCCACTTTGGGATTAGAACAGGATCTAGCTTTATCTGAGTAATGCAACAACCCTTTCTAAGACGTTCTACTTCTCATCAGGATTTAATGCCTGTACTTTAACAACACATTTGCAGAATCACCTGCCTTATGGTTGGTGTGTGATTGTTCAAGTATGTACCTGAAAAACTAATCCCAAAATAACAAAAGATTTAGGTTTTTGGGCTGAGATAAGTAATGAGTTTTGGTGATCAGACTTTGAGAGAGAAAGTGATACACACACAAGCATTTTAGGTAACAGAAAAATTGAGTTCATATCTCCATACATACTCTATGGATGTACTTGACACAATAATTCAACCCACATGGTTAGCAAATGTTGATTGATTAGAATATAAAAGGAAAACTTGTTTTCCACCATGCACTCTTCCACCATGAAGTAGCCCTTGCCACCGTCTTGCTTCATTTTTTTCTCCAATACTGCCCAGGAAAGTGATAAGTCACCAATCCTGGAGGTATTTAAAAGACGTGTAGGTGTGGCACTTAGAGATACAGTTTAATAGTGGACTTGACAGTGCTGTTTTAACACTTAGACTCAATGATCCCAAGTGTCTTTTCCAATCTAAATTATTCTGTGATGTCACAAGGGAAAAAATTCTGAAACAACTACTCAGGACTCCATCTCCCTAATAACAAAGTAAGCAATTAAAAAAAAAAAAAAAGAAA
>VWZD01001416.1:534-21291 GCA_013396695.1 Sakesphorus luctuosus | reverse complement strand
AAAAGGGACAAAACACTAGTCTACTGGTTATTCTTTGGAGTACAGTGCAGGACACACTAACAAATATTTTCCTAACCTTAACAACTGATTTAATGGATTCGTTACACCCAGGAATGAACACTCTGAAAATAGTCTGAATAGTTTTTCCAGGAACAGAAAACAGTTGTTCTCACAAATAAAACCACCACATTGTTCTGATCTGCACATTCCATCAAATTTTGAAAATACTGACTGATTCAAGGTCTTTTTCCTGATGTTTAAACTCTCCATGAGGGATTTTTCTTGAGAAGAATTTTCAGCTTTAAATTTGAAACTGTCAGCCAAGAAGAAAGCTCGTGTAAGTGAGTAGCAAATACCTCAGAGAGAAAAAAATATTGCTGTGTAATTTAGTTCAGTGGGAGATCAGACTGGCCATGTGACTTTTCACTCTGAAAACAGCATGTGGAGCTAGCAGTTTTTGACTGTCATTTTTTCACACAACTCATCCAGTCACAAAAACAAACAAGAACTATTTCCTGTAGTCAAGAAAGTATAAAATGAGAGCAAAAAGGAAGGCTCTAAGTCTTATTTCTGAGCAATATTTTCGGGTATGACAGACATAAGCACACAAAAAAAGTATGAGGATTGCAAGTTATCAGTGCCATACTGTGTTACACACAGTATGAGATTTTTATGTAGCTATCAAATTCAGTTATGTTCATTTTATCTCAGCCTTGCTACAGGAAACTAGTATAAGAACCTACATCACAATTTGCATCTTTAGTGTATTGAATTCCACAATATATCTATGAGGTAGATGTCTTCATGCCCATGTTACAAACTGGACACTGTAGCACACTGTTTACAGGTAGGATCCCAGTGATGTAATGATGGCTGCTGAGATGTTTAGAACTGTCTGGGCTCATATTGTCACTTTCAGGCTTGGTCTGAATCATTTGCTCCAGGTTCTACTGGCAGTGAAAGGAATGGATCAAATTTCTTGAATGACGTGTCCTGGAAATCTGACTGGTGGATCATCAATTCTCTCTCAGGCATGAAAAAAGGCAATAGCCACAGACAGCAAGGGACAAGTTCTGATTATACAGTGCAGCCTGTAAGCCATTTGTCGTGGTTTGGTTTTTTGGAAGGAAGTTGTTAAGAAAATACTGTATTGTAAAAGCAACTGTGGTTTGTGCACTGGTTTTACATGAAAATGTTTTTGTCTAAGTTGTACACATGCATTCTCCTTTCTTGCTCTGTAATGCTATTTTATAGTATACAAAATGACATGAAATTGTGATGTTGTCCCCCAGACTGTGATATCTTGGCGGCTGGCATCTGGTACATGGGGAGAACAACATGCAGTTCTTGTAGCACAGTGTATTGGTAATGACTCTCCATGAAGAGGAGACGTCTAAATTTCTCCATACCAGTTAGTACTGTGCATGCAGAGAAGGTATATGGAAGTATTTGTTTTTGGGTTTTTTTGATAGGTGAATCTGTATCTGCTTCTGTGAAGAGCTCAGGGAAGATAGAGAGTTTGTGCTCTCTATCTCTGCCAGAGATGCCCAAGGAAGGACAAGAACTATTAATACAGAAATATATTCCTCAGGTACTGTCACTTTTACTGTCTGGAGATTGTAAAACACTTTCCCCCTTGCACCATCAAAGCAGGCTTGCTGAAGTTGCTAACCAATCCAGTTCTGGTGAAACGGAACACTTTAGTGATTTTCTACTGGGAGATTTTAGGAGGGCATGTAGTTATGGGCAAGGGGGAATGGCTTCAGACTGAAAGAGGGTAGATTTAGATTAGATTTCTTTAGAATAAAGAAGAAATCTAGTATTTGGTGAGGCATTGGAACCAGGTGACCAGAGAACCTGTGGATGGCATAACCCTGGAAGCGTTCAAGGCCAGGCTGGATGGAGCTTTGAACAACCTGGTCTAGTGAAAGGTGCCCACCCCTGCACACATTAAGAGGGTTGGAACTAAATGATCCTCAAGATCTTGTCCGACTCAAATCATTCCATGATTCTGTGACTCTAATTCTTTAAGGGCAGCCTGTACTGTGGTACAATGTGTGTAGGTTACCACTATATTCTCAGATCTTTCCTGCACAGCTTAACCTTGCACCACACTGAAACTTTATTAAGTCCATCTCCTTTAATCAACCAGATTTCCTGTTCAGTAGAAGAGCAAAAGCATTGCTATGGTTCTATTGCTATTTTCATTATTGAACTTGGAGATTTTGTTGTTTGTCAAAAATACACTTGTCCTAGTTCAGCAGGTGAGACCAGTTGTCACTGTGTGGGGGGGACCAAAGCTATGTATTCTACCCCCATCTATTCATTCCCAAGGTCAATGGCCCATTTGCAGCAGCTTCCCAGGGAGTCGTTAGCACCCCCCCTCCCAGCCTGGGCGTAGGTGCTAATGGGCCATCAACAGTCCAAAAATAGCCCATGACTCACAGACCCATTGTGTGAGTCCCCGCCCCAGGGGAGGGACTGGATGCTCCCTGAAGGTACAAAAAGGGGTAGGTAAGAAGACCTGGGGACCCTTTTGTTGGACCCAGAGGAGCAGCAGGACCTTGACAGGAGGAGACCACCACTCCGGACCAGACCACAGCCATCACCTGTACCAACAGGTTTTTTCACTTCTTTTTGCTTTGGACTTGGGGGAACCACACAGGTCTCACACAAGGGCTAACAAACCCCTTTGGGTTTGTACCCCAGGGCACTGGGTTACACAGCTGGGTTCTGGGAGTTGACAGCAATTCCCCTTCTCGTCAGGGTATTTACTGTATTATTATTATTAAATTGTGGCTCTGACTCATAATCTCTCTTGTGTTGAGTTCATTTCTCCTGCTGGTTTACCTCTAAACCAGCACAACACTTCATGGTCATTATACAGTATAACAGGAAATAGATATTGGATTGGGAGAAGAAGGGCAAAACAAGGCACAGGAGTGCTAACAGCACTCTCCAGCAAAAAGATTTCAAATGTTTAAGCAACTGTATTCCATGAGGCAAAATTTCAGTTTCTATTATTGCTCAAAAGGACTAAATACAGTAGCAAATGAAAAATCTTCCATAGAGGAATGCTAACATGAAGGGCATCTTTTTACCCTTACAGTTATATGACCCTGCATGAATGGCAAGTGAAGGGATGTAGGTAGAAGCAGTGTATGACTGATAATTCTTCAGTTTCTTTTGAGGCACAAAAGGCAAGCCTGAGAGGTGTGAAGTCGGCCTGTGTGTGAAACAAAATTAAAATGAAATATGAATAAATTGAAAATAAATGGAACATTCCCTAACCAGCCTAGGAGACAGTCTGAGCCTTGGTCTCTGCAGGTACCTCTGGTATAGTATCACTGTCTGCTGCTGCTGCTGCTGCTACCCACAGAGCCTCTTAACAAGTAGAATTTGTTAGCTGAATTAATGAGCCTGGAAAAGTGCTATGAAATCTGTAGTTCACTAAAGCTTGTACTGTAATTCTGTGTCTTTTCAGTTCATTGTGATAAAAAATGTAGCAAACCCTGCCTTGAAAATACAAGTGCTTGCTGAATGTGTTCTGATTTTGGAAACCACTGGAAGATTTGAGCAAAGCTTTGAACAGATTTTTCTTGAAACTACAGAAAAGGGTGTTTTCTTTGTTCTTTTCACACAATTCTTAAAATCTAGAGAGACCTAAAACCTAGGGAAATTAAGCACTCCTGCACATACCCTGTCCCCCATTTCCCAAGCAATTGATACCGATTATTAATATAGGCTTCATCCTAGAGCTGCTTGGTCCAATTGAAACTCCAATGTAACTTATGCATTTGAAACTATGAAAAGAATGTACAAATATGGATAACAAAAACATAGTGTCAACTTTGTCACATAGTAGATTAGGCAGGTAACTAGGCCATCCTCAGCCATTCAATGAGTATGTTTTGCATTAATTTTATCTACATGGAAATGCATATCTATTTTCACTGTTCTGTGCTTTGTCTTCCTATATTATATTATTTCAGTTGTTTATTAAGAAAAAAGAAAAGCTTCACTTAATATGTTCTTAAAACAAAGGGTAGTTAGTCATCTTGTTGTCTTTCACAAACCTACAAGGCTAGATTTTACTGACTCACTGATACTAACATTGAAGTGTGGTTTTCTTCATGGTAAGACACTCAAAAATGCCCTGCAGAGCCAAAATATTACTAGTCTCCATACACAGTATGACTTATAACTCCTGGACATGCACCAAAGGAGAAGAATTTTTCCAGCTGTACTTGTATTTTTTAATCTAAGCAAGACCTTAACATTATATAGACACTTCTTGCAGGTATTTTGTGACCTGTATACCAAACTTACATTCCCATAATGAGCATTAGATTATTTGATGTGTTTGTTAAGGCATGAGTTTCTGGAGGCATGGGGAATATGAAAGGCTTTCAGTTGTTATTTTAGAACATCTGAAAATCTTTTGTGGCTGCAAAAGAATCTTTGGAAAATGTGTGCCATGCAGATTCAAAAGTCAAAAACATAAAAGAACAAATATACAAATTTAAATATCTAGAAAACTAGAAGCTCAAGATTATTGTCTCACTTCAGATATTTTATTATTTAGAATTATAGAGACAGATTTTACTACAAGCAAAATACAGTATCACAGAGATGAAGGTTAATGGTGTTTGAATTACAGTCTTTTTTATTATCTGTAAATCACAGAAATGGATNCCCCATCCCCTAAAAATCATAATTTCCAGTGAAAAACTTTTTGTGCTAATATTTTTTAAAATGTCCACAATTTTTGGAACCAAAATTGCCCCTTGGAAATTGAAGGACAATCTAATAGTTATTTTAAACACTTTATCCCAGTTGACTGGCTGCTAAATCAAGATAAATTGTAGTCAGCCTTAGACATGTTTATGAGCTTTTCAAGATCACAACCTACAAACAACACAGAGTTTTCCCTTGCACATGCAAGCTCCAGGAGCAGTTTTAAAGTTGTGAGGAGACAGTTTCTCTGAGTTCCCTCTGAGCATGAGGGCTTTAAATGGTGAATGCTGACTGCTAGTTACTAGAATGAAAATGTGTGTTTTCTAAATGTACGATAAACTGCTCTTAGAACATGAGAGCCAACAAATATGGTGTGATTTTTTGACACACAAATCCTAGGTACTCTATGTAGTTGTTCTAGCTAGGTTTTGCATTCATTTTGCAAACTCTGTTTTAAAACAAGACCTAACTGAAAGTCGCAAGACTTGTCATTTGAGTATTTCTCACATTTTTATGTTTATCTGAAGTATCAGCCATAAGACAGTGCTAGTACATGCTATTTACATTTCAGTAGCACAGTCCTCATGGCCACAACATAGAGTTTGGCAGATGCAAACATCAAGCTTAGCCCTGTGATACAAAGTTGGAATATAAGCCAGTGTGGAACAAAGTGCATGCACATTTTAAAAATGATCCCTGCAGTGCACTGGTGCAGGTTTTCTTGACTGAGCCAAGACTCAGATGTTTCAAATGTTTTGTATCTCCCTGCTGTTGAGGGAACATACATTCTTAAATATCTTCAGTTGCCTGGACCTGGCTTTTGGAAATAAAAGCAAACACAGATGTAAAGAGAGTTGCTAACTGCTGCATGTTTTTTGTACCTAAATACCCACTTTCAATGATTCAAAGAGCGTAAAATGCTCCATGTTCAGCCACAGGAACTTCTTGGGATGAAGGATGCCATGCTTTGCTAAGTGCTATGTATTCCCTCTGCAAATACTTTAAATGACATGATGATAATGGCCTCCTGAAAGTGTTACATAACCTGTATATAAATATTGCACTCAAAATGTGCAGCATTTTAGATATAAACTTCCTGTCATGATTCTCCAATAAGCTCCTGTGACTTACAGGAGACTCTGCTCCACGATCTTGCCTCTCACAGAGGTGAAAATGACTGGTTTGTAGTTCCCCAGGTCTTCAGCTTTCCACTTTCCCCTTTTCCCTTTTCAAAAATGGGGATTATACTTCTGTTTTTACAGTCATCAGGGACTTCCCCTGACTGCGATGATTTTTCAGCCTGTGTTCCATAATCACATTGAAGATAAAGGCGGAATCATGCTTGGAGGGCTGTGCAGTTACAAAATCAGTGGTTGCACATGATGAATGCTCTTCTGTTTAAGGTTCTGGTAAATTTTTGCAGTGTTTGCATATATGTTAGACATCCAGTCTTCCACAATATTCTGCGGCATAGCTGACATATTCACAATTCAGTATCAGGGGCTTTATTTTCTCTCTGCAACAAAAAAAAAATCAGAAAATCTGTGGTAAACCTTTCTGTTAATACTGCAGTAAACTGCAGGGGCTAGCAGACGGTTTACACTGCATTTGGATGCCCTTTCCACTGCTTTCTATGGGTAAGTCATATTGATTGATAGAAATGCTTCTGTTAAGTTCACTGTCACCAGCTGCAGGGGTATTTGTTTCTTTTCCCCTTTTTCTTTTCGTAAGAAGGTGATTTGGGGTCAGAACTGGGAAATAAATTATTTTATAGGGGTTTTATCAATATAATGCTCTAATTACCTGATCTCCTGGTCCCTCTCTTTCATTATTACAGTGTGAAAAAATAAACTGAAAAAAAAAATACAATTTTTAATAGTTCTTGAAGCAGAAGCTCCAGATTAATGCTCACAAAAGTATTCAGTCAGTTTGCAAACTTTTCTGCCTTTGAGAAGAGCTTTGCACATCAGGAGTGGAGTTAGTTAAGTGCTTGCCAGTGGAGGACAAGCACTGCAATTACATTACTCATTCTGCACCTTTTCAAAACAGATCTTATCACCAAATCAGTGTGCTTTATTATGGGTTTGGATTGATCTAAAGAAGCAGAAGAGTTTCAGTATCATGATGTGACAGGGTATGCAGAGAGCTTGTTTGGTTTGTGTACCATGGAAACAACCTTACATCTTAGAAAAGGCTACTTTTTGATGTTGACATTGACTTAAAGTGTGAAAGGAATGCTAACATGAAGGGCATGAAAGGTAAACTTCATGTTTTTTTGTAATATTATACAGTATTGTCCTACAAGGAAATGAGTGCCTTTAACTTCCATTGTCTCCATCTGAGCTTCAAACTTGAATTTAGTGGTGGCATTATCTGCAGTGTAAAGTACTTCAGTGTAAAGTGATGCTTCCAGGAAAAAAATATATTTATGTCTATTTTTGTTTACTATTTTATTTATTTTTCAAACAGAAGCACTACTGGTGAGCTATATGGATCATCCAGTGTAGGTGTCAGTAAAACTGCATTCCATGTCAGTGCTGAAATGGGCACTTAACATAGAAAAATTCTATAAAAAACTAAGAAACTGTATCTTGCTTCCCTGAAATGGTTTTCCCTAATGATAAATATTGCAAATATTTTTTTTTGAAATGTTTGATTTTATGGAATTTGTTTTTAGGGTGGATTGTAAAGCCATTATATCATGGTGAGAACCTGAAACATTTCTGGTAGTGAGAGATGTGTGCAAATGGCTAAGAGAGGAAGAGGGCTGCCAGAGCCTCATAAAAACCCCCATCAGCCAGATTCTCATGTGTGTCCCTGGCTTAGCTCCCATAAAGCTTGCAGGTTGTTGTAGCGATGAGTTTTATGTTCCCATTCACAAAAAGGAGGAAAATTAAAATACAATGAATTAATTATATGGATATGCATGCTGTGGTGTGTCCTCTTAGTGTCAAACCTTTTTCATTCTGTCACATTATCATGTGTGGAAGATATGATTTTTTAAATCACGTTCTGTTGTTTCAAAAACTGGGACATATTCTGTTATCCTGCTTCAACGTTACAGCTTACTTCATCATTCAAGAAGTTGCTTTTCCCATAATTGCTGATGATTTCTGCAAGGCCTAAGTTAAGTCAAGTAGATTTTACTGAAGGGTTTGCCAAAATAATAAAGGTAATTGTTCAACTTATTGTATAAGGTATAAAGGGAAAAGTAAATCAAAACCAAAATGTATGTTATATATTAAAAAAAAAAATTCTGTATCTTTGAGTTTTGTTAACAATCCTTCTTTGACAGAATCATAAAATAGTCTTGACCACATTATTGAAACCCTCCAACAATACTGAAACTATAAATGTAATAACCCTCAATAAAAATACGATTTTGAGGAACTAATTTAAAAATAAATATTTCCTAGCACTAAATTATCAAAAATTGTATACTTTAAATAATATTCATATTATCACAGTATTTTTTTTCTTTTGAGAAAAGGCATTATTTATTTGTAGATAATTCATGACAAAGGCAAGGACCTCAAACTTCAGAGTACTACTTCAGATTTGTCTGACTGTGCTTTCACCACTCATTTTTTTCTGCTGAGAAGAAACTGGTTTTTCTTGCTTACTTGTGGATAATATATACTTTTATTTTTTGTTTAAACTAAGATCCCAAGTTGGTTTGGGTTTTTTTTCTTGTTTGTTTGGGTGTTTTTAATGGAACTGCTATAATTCTCACTCAAAAAGAAAAAGTGGCACTAAAAAAGGAATTTCCAAGATATTAAGGCATTAAAGAAATAAGTAAATCCAGAGCTCACTGATTTTCTGTCACTGACTGTAGCATATATTACACAAACAAACCATAAAATTTCCAAGAAGTGTTTTTATTACTTCTAGAGAAATACTATGGTTGTTTTATATTCTTTTTAAAATATCTATTCTTTACAAATTAGAAGTGCCAGGAATATACAAGTTACAACATTTTTCTTAAAAGTGTGGTCTAATCTGTTGTAAAAGAATGACCCTGCTCAGAGTTTCCATTATGCTCAGGATCTCCTTTCCATCTTCTCTGCCAACCATTTTTATGCAGCTGCCCATGGATGAGAGTTGGGTTGTCAAACAGACATTCCTGTGTTTGCACAGTAGTCTGGCAAACAATGGGTTATCACCGAAGCTAGGAGAGTATTTTAAGCCTACTTTTGATGTTTTCATCCCTACATCATTATTTTCCATACTGGAAGATGGAAGCAGAGCTTTTTATCTCCTGTGAAAATCAGGAAAACTTCTTTTTCCTGTGTCCATCATCAGAAACAAGAGATTTAAAAAAAAAAAAAGTGACTGCAATATCTGAATTTTGGACAAGTTACAATGTGATTGGAGTGGACTGAAGAAGCTATTTTGAATTCTCTTCAATCTGTGTTTTCTATACATGGACGTTATTTTATATTTCCACAGCAGATTAGTATTGAAAGGAATATTTGTTCTATATGGTCTTTTCATAGAGGAGTACATTGGAGTGTAAAGAGCAAAAGACTAAATGAGCTTGGGGCCATATATAATTGGTGTTTAATATTCTCCCCTATATCCTTTTCTTGATGAGGTTTTCTGTGATAAAACCTGCTGCTTGCAGAAAAAACAAATAGAAAGTTCAATAAATGGTAAACTACATTTTGTGCATAATTTTGGGGTTTTTTTCTTTGTTAACTTCAGTTAGTTTTTGTTCCAACGCCTTTCACCTCCTCATGTGCCTCTGTGCAGGCAGAAGGCACTTTTGAGTCTGACATGCACTCCAAGGTCTTCTGTAACAGAACTGGTGCTGATATATGCGCTGCTTAATGCAAGAGGGAAGTAATGCAGGCAAGATCTTCCCAAGGAAATCCATGGTCAAGTTTGAGTGAGACAGACCTCACCTCCTTGGTGTTAGAGTTGTCCTAGACTTGTAAATAAAGACCTTCCTTAAACATCATGAGTATATGTGCCCATTGCTGGAGATGCAGAAGAAATAGATGCACTGGAGTTATGAGGGTCAGGTGTGGGAATTGAAGTACAATATCTGGATTGGAAAAAGTCCTGTCAGAAGTGGACTTGTGAAGAAAATAAAGAAGCCACATCTAATGCCTTAAAAACTGATGTTTTTAATGTTGTTTAAATGTACAAAATGATTTCTATTGTCTTTTTTGCAAAGTCACTGCTTCTTCTTCCCAAGGTCCCTTGAGATAGTTACTATCCAGGGGTCTGGAGGGAAGTTGAGACATGGATGTTATCTACCCCCATTTTATTGGATGTTAACGCCTGATGCCCACTGGCCCACAGCCGAACCTCCTTTGTTTCTTATTGGTAGATTTTGGATCCCTCCAAGGTACATATAAACCCTGACCTGTAGAAGTAAACTCTCTCTCTCTCTTCCCTGTCTGGTGGTTTCTGTGTGGTCCTTGAGGGCTCTCTGCGGACCATGTGGTCGGGGGTGGCAGAGGGAGCACACCCCTCTAGGTAATGGACTAAGGTCTGGACCTGGAGAACCACCCAACTGTTGCAGTCAGGGTCTCTATGTAGTACAGCAAGAAGGTGTGCAGAGGAAATGTGAAAGGAAGGTTTAAGAAGAGCTGGTCTTATAACATGCAAAAGCAAAAGGGAACTTAACAGGGAGAGGTCAAATGGGCTGGTGTCCAAGGCAGCTGCATGGTGAGTGTCGAGCCAGAGAAGAGTTCTGGCAAGACTGTGACAATAAGATTAATATTGGCATTTTTCTATGAATAGAAAAAGAAGCATGTGCTTCTAGTTGTTTTACATAATGCATTCAAAACATATGCTTGATAACCATGGAGAACATTTGATGGAGTGTTTACAGAATAATTAGCTGAACAAATAGAACAACAGAACATTGTGTGTCCCTGGAACTTGTCCTGTTTTCCCCATGCCCTTTTCCTTAGGTCTGCTTGTTTTTTTCCATTCGTAAAACCTACTAAGATTGTTACTCTTCTGACAGTTTGTTTTGATTTTAAATTTCTCAGCAAAACATTTTGTTCTGGTGGACAATGTATTTTCTATTCTCCTCTATCTGATTCACACATAAAAAAGTCCTCCTGAAAATGTGGGTTTGAGCTGGAGCTCAACCACACCAAGCGATTTCCCTCTTGACCAACCATCATCTCTGAATAGCCACAAGGCAGAAGCTTCTAACACAGCCAGTCTGACAGTAGTAGTCCCATCCTTCCTGGCTTCTCACTTTTATTACTTGTTCTCTCTGACCTTTACTGTAGAAAGTGCAGAGGCAGTAGAAGGTCAGATTATCTCCAGGCCACTGTGGAGGAACTTGGAGCATACCTGAATGGTGGACACACAAAATAAGGACTTTAACAGAGTTCAACACTCATGCCAACTGGTATTCAAGAAGTTAGACACTGGTTGTCATTGTGGATGTACTGTCTTTATTGTAGATTTCCATTTGTTTGGCATAAGTCATGTTCTTTGACAACAGCTATTTACTTGAACGTTTACCCTGCGTTCACTCAACAGATACTTGTTATGTTAAATTAATTAATAAAAAGACTGTGTTGATTTTTAGTTTTCTTTTTGGCCAATGTTTTCTTCTGGCAACTGACAAGAGTAGTTTCCCATGAATTCACATATTCAATAGATTAATTGAAGTGGCTAATTTTGAATATTTTTTCCCACATTCCCTTGAATTCAGCGAAGTTTAAAATAAATTCAAATTTAAAAATTGGCAAAAAAAAAGTACAAAGCATCTATCCAGGTTTTTTTATACCTGTAGGCAACATGAAAATCCTGAAGTTCAAGCCCTAGATAGATTTGCCTGTGACATTTCCCTTAATCTGAAAGGTAGGAAAATGCTAGATCCATATGCATTAAGTGCAGCAGCTTATCTTAGACCATATGCAGACACAGTGTGCATGTGAGTGGCTGTGTTTGTGCATCAGTGTATCTAGGTATATGAACCCAATTCAATTCCCTAGCTCAGTCATATTGTAGTCTTAATAGAAAAGAAGAGGTAAAAAATTGGAGAAGGTAGTATAGAACTTACTGTGCATTGGTGTGGAGATTGAAACTGATGCAGAATTCATGATTCACCTGAGACTGATGCTGAGGTACAAAAATATTTCTATGGCATTATCATAGGAGATGGCTGACACCCTTTCAAAGGTTTATTTGTGTTTGTTTTTTTTTTTTTTAATGTTTTACTGGGTTTTAGTAGAAATATCAGCTCAGAAACCTGCAGATTTAGAATGATCAGCAGCTTCCTATAAGGAGAGTGTCTTAAAAATGGAATAAACATCTTGATGTGCCTAAACGTCTTTACTTCATATCATATATTTGATGGCAGATGTTTTCTTTGTTTCTGTCTACCAAATGGTGTGAGGAAGCAGCCAGGGAAAGGGAGGAGGGTTGTACAAGCAGTTTAAGACAGATATTTTAAAACTTTTAAAATATTTATCTACCAAATAGAATTTACAACATCCTGTTTAGTTTTAGATTTCACGTGTTGTGTGTCTTTTAGGAGTATTTCCACATGATAGCATGAACAAGAACACTGTCTTGTTAAAATTGCCTCAAAGGAATCTTTTGAAGGAACAGAAATTCTATTGTAAATATTGGGGTTTCCATAGTATGTGAAGGCATTCAATATTACATGTTTGAAGTAAAATCTTTCATCTATTAGAAATATTAGAACACTGTGTAGTGTTTACAGTTAAACGTATAAATGCTGTGTTATTTCCTTTTTGCTTGCTAGGTACATAGAAAGAATTGTTACATTAGTATATTGAAAGTATTGTATGACTTAATTTTAGCCAGATGGAGCATATTAACTTCTATTTAGTTCCACAGTTGACAAACACAGCAAAACTCTAACTGTAATCCACTGTATTTCATAGTTCTAAGAGTATTCAGATAGTTTGGAAGATCAGAATTAAAACCAAATGACATAGTTTTGCTTGTTTATACCAGTGTAGGATATCCATGAGGAGGGAGCCACAGTAAGAAAACCGACTGCAGCAGTTCTAGAAGAGCTTGAGTTACAGACCACCCATGACTGTGAGAGCAAAGTAAAAACTTTTAAAAGTTTTATTTTTATCACCTTCTCAAAAGAGAAAATATGCTTAAAATTCAGCTCCCTCCTAGATTTGGTTAAGTTATGTGTGCAGGATTGCTAAAGAGACTGAGAAGGGCTGTCTAATCTTGCATTCATACTGAGGTTTGTACACCATGTTTTGCATCACAAATAATGTGAATTTGGGCAAATCAAATATCAGAACTTTGAGAAGCTGGAAAATGAAATTTTCACAGATTAGATTAAAAGCATAACTCAGGTAATATGAGTATTTTATTGCAGGCAAACATGAAATACAACGAACACTTGTTTATAGTGTCAATGCCATTATGATAAGGTAAATAAACTAAGGGTCTCCTTCATTAACCACAAGCAAAACATTACAAAAAACTAGGAAAATAAGCTGTAAATTGATGGGAATGCATTTTTGAAGCAACTAACAAATTTACTTTGACTTTATGTAATATGAATGTAGTACTTTTGACAGCAATATACATTTTGTTTGCAATTTCAGATTGTAATGGTAAGTACACTTTTTTCTTACTTGGAAATTTTAATACTGCTTATCCTGTGTAGAGCTAAGGTTCTTTGAGTGACTTAATTTTTACATTACCATACCTCAGTGCTGTATGACACTGTTGTATTTCTGAATTTTTCAGGAATACAGTTTGTACTGAAGTCATTGAAATATTACTGCAGTGATTTCACAGCTTAGAAATTAGTAGTCACATTCCCAGACTTAACTCGTACCAAATGTGCATTTAATTTGGGATTCCTCTCTTTTTTAATTAGTAAAATGTTCTTACAGGAGGAGTAAACACGTAACCTAGAGAGAATGTGAAGTTTATATTTCTAGTAGCATGAAGCTATGCATAATTATGATATGATGCATCCACTTCCCCTACGGAGCAAATATTTGTAATTGTCAAGATGATTGATGTTGAAATAATAATCAATTTTTCTTTGCTACAGTTTCAGAGAGAAGCCATAATTGCATATGACAAATACGTTGGAATTGACGCTACTGTCTGTAAAAACTTCCATAAGTAATCTCAGTGGGAGAGGCACATGCTAAGAGATTATTTCAGTTTGAAAGGGAAGATATTTTCTTTTCAACATTCACTGTACATTTGACAATAAATAATGGGAATTTTATTGTGTCATTTTTAGATATTTACATAATGATTTGATGTGCTTGTGAAAAAGAATAGTAGACACACTAATGTACTTGCTAAACAGTTCCATCAGGCTTTTATTGAGGGTTTCTTTTCTGGTAAGATGTACTAAGTGACAGTTCCATCTCAGATTTTGCATCAGAATAACTGCACTTGTAAGAAACTTCTTTATCTTGCACATTTTTTCTCTTACATTCCATAAAAACTTATATATTCTAAGTACATTTGGTTTTGAAATTTCCATCTGCTCATTTTCAAGTCAAAACATAAGCAAGTGCAGGCTGTTCATGGACCAGTACCATCTTCTTGTAAAATACGCCATTCACAAATGAAACCCTGACTTGGCAGAGCACATAAAAAAATCATAATACATCCTATACCCAGGTCTGCTCTGTGGCTGGAAATGGGTAGGTGGAAGAATTACAATTATGCTTTATTTGGAGTGTTGTGGTTATTTTGCAGCCTGTTTCTGGTAGATTTTGCACTGGCTTTTTCTCCTGCGTCACTAATCTCAGAGACTGGAGAGAATTACAAGGGTCAGGGTTTATGCATCCTGTTAATTCTCCAGCCTTGCTATTTCTTTCTCGAGTGCATGCAAACAACATGAGGGTTATGAAGAAAACAGCCCTCTAAGCCAAGAGTGCCTGATACACCACATTTTCTTGCAGACCAAAGGGAATGTGGAACTAACTGAAGTAAGTGTCAGTCAGATGCCTGAACCAGAGAAGGGAACACATGCATTTTCATGTGGCAAATCAGTCCTTCTGCAAAAGGTCATGATTCATGCTGGACTGTTTTGTGAAGGAAAATAGCAATGGTGTTTAGCCAGAGACATAGGAGTCACAATTCACTCAGCAAGGATAAGTACTGGTGAGCAGCCAGCTGGAATCTGGCTTTGCTAAGTCATTACGGGACTTCAAAAAAGCTACCAGATCAGTGTTGGTCTTCACTGCCTTTTAATCCTGCTCAATTTTTCTGGTAGCGATAGCAACCACCCATTAGTCCTCCATCTGTACCTGCTCTTCTTTTCCTATTACAGTGTCAGAGAATCCTACACACTGGTTGAAATGGAAGGGGCCTCTGGAGGTCAGATTGTCTAACTCTCTGCTCAAGCAGGGCCACCTAGAGCTGGTTGCTCAGTACCAGGTCCAGATGACTTTTAAATATATCCAAGGAGGAAGACTTCACAACCTCTCACGGGAATCTGTGCAAGTGCTCAGCCACTCCCATTTTTTCTCAGTTAAAAAAGTAAGTATTTCCTTATGACAGACAGGACTTCCAACCTTTCAGATTGTGCCCATTTCCTCTTGATGTGAAGTGCTAAATATGTTGTTGTAACAAGTAAAAGTAGAAATGTAATCTGTGTAACACCTATGATCTACAGAAAGGGGACAAAAAGGCCAACTTCAAACTGAAAACTTTGTAGAAAATGTCTCTGTGCTTTTAGTTATCAGTTGAAGGGCTTCTTAAATTAATTTCTCCATGGGAAGTACTAGTGGGATGGCCTTTATTTCAAGAAACTTTTCCATCAAGTTTACTTTTTGACTCCAGTACGAAAAGAGAGAATAATCAGCTTGTTTTCTTATATATGAGAGAGGATTATACCTCTTCACATGCCATGACCTCTTCTTTTTTACCTTCTAGATTATACATCTTCAGTTTATGCAAATAGTCATTGCTATACTGCTTCTGTAGCACTGTACTGTTTCTCATCAGCCTGCCTATAGAAGTTACAGACTGATGTCAAATAGGTGTTTGGAGTGTATGTGATCATGCCGTATGGTACGACCATACTGTTTCTTGCTTTCTCTCACCACCTGTTTGTCTTGATTTCCAAAAAAAAACCCCTTTCACTATCCAGTCCCCACCACCATTCTCCAATATACAAAAGTGGGTTGTGGATTAGATGCAGCCTTGAGCAGAAGTGGCTTAATGTCAATTCCAAATTTACTTCTTGTGTTTGTCTCCAAAGGTGGTATCTGCAGAGGACAGGGGGATTTTAACACTGTATTTCAGAACCTTGGTTCTGCTTTGTTAACTCCAAAGCGGTGTGATTTACATGACAAAGAATGAAAGCCATTAGAGCCCTATGTTCATTTGACAGTACCATTTTGCACAGTAGTTTATTGCCTGCATGTTATCTTTCAGGAGACTAGTAAACATCATTGATTTTAGCTTGACTTTTCTTTTGTTCAGCTTAGCAAATAGACATTTTGAAAAAACTCTCAGCTTTCCCCAAAAGTCTTTTCTTTAAATATTACAGATGATTGAGTTAGGCCCAAAATATAGCCCTTTGTGAAAAAAGAACCATAGTGTGAGTATGACTTGAGGGAGTTTCCTTAGACTTTACTAAAAATATCTAAATTATAAAATTAGATGATTTCTGATGCTATCGAAACTTCTGAGACAGCAATATTTTACTGTTTCATAAGGACTAGTGAATGTAGCTCACAAGTATAATTTTTATTTGTCCTAAATCTGCAGTCCTTCTCTCTGCTAAGTCTTTGTGGCATTAAAACTCATATTCCTACTGTAGCTACAATCACTGACACAATGTGAGGGACAAAGTAGCTCATAGCTAAGCTAGAGCTGGACAAGCAAACTGAAAAATGACAGGGTAAAAATATTTTCCTAATTTGAACTAGATTTGATATTTTTTAAGCTTTCTTTTTATTTTGGAAATGTACTTTAGCTGTAAGCAAGATGTTCAATGACAGCAATTTTATGAACAGCTTACAGCCCTGAGAGTATAATCAGCACTTTGATTTCTGTGGAGTCTTGACTATACTTGTTATATGGCTCTACCAAGACACAGACATGCCAAAAATGCTAAAGGGGTTTCCATTGTTCTAGACTATTATTTGGTCATAAATCTATATTAGAAAAATTGTTAGAGACTCAAAATAGGATTTAGCCACAACTCTTAGTTGTGGGACCAAGTTGTGCCCACTGATGTAAAGGTAATGTGGTCAAAACACTCCCCATTTCCTCTCTGGTATGGATTTTAATTGGCTGATTTTCAGTCCTTGTTAATTAGAAACAACTCAAAAAAAACCATAGTGTGAGGACTGACAAGTTTCACCCCTTTAAAAGGAATTAGGAACAAATCACCATAAAAGAGACTCTTAAAAAATTTAGCTGAACACCATCACTGTGCACAGTGACAAGCACTGAATAAACCTCTGTAATTAGCATCGCCTGTGATAATCTGTCTAACCCACACCACCTTGGCTCTCCCAGTGCTGGGTCTCTTTTGAGAAGGCCTCTCCCATTTTTCTGTACCATGCCAAACTGGGTAGTAGCCTCTGCTGTGGGCAGATGCTCACTTGGGCTGAGACCACAACACTATTTTGAAAACTGAGTAAGTAGTTTAGTCAGGTTGGTTAATAAATAGTGGCAAAAAAATCAGGAGAAACATGTATAAAGATTGGTTGATTAATACAATTAAGTGTGACCATTTTTTCCATTTGTTTGGTGTCCTTAGACTGTGCTACTTCTACAGTTTTTGTAACTACTTTCCTATTTAATGCTAAATAATTTTAAAGAATGGATTGTTCTACTGATGTTTAGAGCAAGGTAAGGACTAAAATATTCTGCCTGACTAATTAAGGATTTTCTGTTTCACTGGAGGTCTCTGAATAGAAATAATATGAAACTTATAAAAATTTCCTTCATGTCTTCTTTATCCACTGGGCTCTATCCTGCCTTTTTTATCTTGTGCGTCTAGTCCTTTTCTCATTTTCCTTTCTTCAAAGTAGCAGATTAAAATGTTCCAGAAAATCATACCGTTAAAAGTACTCTGCATTAGCTGAATGAAACAGGCAGATAAGCAGTCACTTATGCCAGTGATATTAACCCCATTTTCTTTAACAAATAAAACTGGGAACTAATAATCTATGAAATGAACCTGTCTTGTCTCCTTGTACCACAGCACAGATTTTCATCCAGCTATTCCTGTGTTTATGTGGTGTCCAGTCTTCAGACAAGACACATCATGCCATGGGTGAACAATTGGCTCTCAGGTTGAGCACAGAGGGTAATAGTGAACGGGGTGACATCTGACTGGTGACCTGTCACTAGTGGGTTTCCACAGAGCTCCATCTTAGGCTCTGTGTTCTTCAACATCTTCATAAATGACTTGGGTGCAGGACTGGAAGAGATACTCACTATGTTTGCAGATGACGCAAAACTGGGAGGAGCTGTTGACTCCCTTGAAGTCAGGGAGGCCCTGCAGAGAGACCTCAGCAAATTAGAGGACTGGGCAATCACCAACCATATGAAGCACAACAAGGGAAAGTACCAGATTCTGCAGCTGGGATGGGCAACCCTGGATGTTCTTACAGACTGGCAAATGAGATGCTGGAAAGCAGTGCCATGGAAAGGGACCTGGGGGTCCTGGTCAATGGCAAGTTGGATATGAGTGAGCAGTGCCCTGGCAGCCAGGAGGGCCAACTGTGTCCTGGGAGCATCAGGCAAAGCATCATCAGCTTGTCGAGGGAGGAGGTTGTCCCACTCTGCTCTGCACTAGTGTGGCCTCACCTTGAATATTGTGTGCAGTTTTGGGAACTGCAATGCAGGAAAGATATGAAGCTATTAGAGAGTGTCCAAAAGAGGAAAATAAGATGGTGAAGGGCCTTGAGGGGAAGCCATATGAGGAGCGGGTAAGATCACTTGGTCTGTTCAGCCTGGAGAAGAAGAGACTGAGGGGAGACCTCACTGCAGTTACAACTTCCTTGTGAGGGGAAGAGGAAGGTCAGGCAGTGATTTCTTCTCTGTAGTGACGAGAGACAGGACCTGAGGGAATGGGCCTGAAGCTGTGTCAGGGGAGGTTTAGGTTGGGTATTAGAACCACCTGGAAGGTGGTTAGGTTCTTGAACAGGCTCCCCAGAGATGCAGTCACAGCACCAAGCCTGACAGAGTTCAAAAAGGGTTCAGGTGATACTCTGAGGCACATAATGTGACTCTTGGGAATGATTCTGTGCAGGGCTGAGGTCTGAACTTGATCCTTGTGCTTCCCTTCCAACTCAACGTATGCTGTGATGCTGTGATCTTGTTCCTATTAAAAGAGTTGAGAGTTGGAGGATACTCTTTTTCCTCAGTATTTTCTTCCAGTGGTAAACCACCCTCTTTGCCAATGTGTGTACTTTCACCTTTTAAATTGTCTAATGGAGATTTCAAGGTTTAGAGGCTTTTTTAACTGGTAAACTCTCTCAGAGTGATTACTGGGAATTTGCCTTTGAGCAAAAGAGTTAGATCAGTTAAGGCCCTCTTCACATGGCTGTTTTTCCTCAGCGCACAAGTCTTTTGGCCCTCAATGCTTCTTCTTTATTAGCCTTTCATAAACAAGTTTGCAAAGATAATATAAACAAAATTGAAATATCATACTTGCCAGTTCTGTATCCTGTTATGAATGAACCACCCTCCAGCTTGCCATTCTCTCTTGAACCATGTGAGGCTCACGTTAATCCTCTTGACTTGAGCATCACCCTGCAAAATTTCATTGTGTTTTTGTCTTCTGTGATTCCTGCATCTTTTATACAGTAGAGCATCCATGTAACTGTGTAAATGAGCATTTGCTGACTTCTTGGGAGGAGGTGCTTTGATGAAGTTATTTATAGGAAAGGATAAAAAAAAAAGAACTGAAATGCTGTTATCACATGCATCCCTCCCACAGGCAAGTTATTGGATTCTGGTGACGGATACAAAATAAATCCATGAAATCTCCTAAGAGTTTAAAATTTAGTAGTTCTTTGAAAGGCAAATTTTTTCCTCGATGAATACTAGTGAAGACATATTATGTAAGTATTAGGGAGAGTTATTCAGCCACTCAAGAATGAAAAAACAAACAGTAGGTCTTTGAGATGTAAGAAGTCAATTTAAGTGATCCACTCAGTCACCATATTACTTTTGGGTACTATATGACCAATTCCTTTCTTCTTCATGGACATCCCCTTGTCATGGGGAAGAAGCTTGCTAAACCTACATCCTAAGGACTTCGCTGTCACTGTCCAAGCCTGCTAGGCCCTGGCAGATGAACCTTAGGAGTAAAACATGGGGCCAGTTCTGCTCATGCTGTGCCTCACCTAAAAAAATCCACTGCCATCCTTGAAGAATACACCCACATTGTAAAGCCCTGTAGTGACAGGCAAGGGATGAAAAAGTAGCTGATAAGGTGCACTGGAAGCTGCAGACTCAACCCTGCATGCAGGCAGTTCAGGACATTGGTCATTCAAGACTTGACCCCGGAGATGACAGTCTGGTTCGGCAACATCCTGAATGACCAAGCAGCCTTTTTTAAGGAGAGCATTTCTTGCTCCACATGGAGAGAGGCCTGGAAAAGGTGGCCTACCCTAACCAAAGCTCATGTCCACCCTTCAACCGGTTTGCTAAGTGAAGGCAGAACAAGGCCTAAAAGTGTTAAAGTGCCTAGCTCTGCTGAGAGAAGAAAATTGGCTAAAATACTCAAGGTATGTTTTGTCCTCTTTACCAAGGTAGTTCTGTGCTACCCACTGAACCAAAGTCTAACACAATAGACTCCTCTCTGAGTACACTCAGATATTTGAAATAGGTATGAAAGCCCGGAGCCAAGATATTGTAGAGTTAAAGCCAAGATTTTACAAGTTTGACAGATTATGTCATTGAACAAAGAAAAGGCAGAAGTCCAACAGTGATGAAAAGACTTCAAGACCACCCGAGGGATGAGGTCAGGAGACCACTACCCAAATTTCAAGCCAAAAACAAAGTTCTGCCCAAGATTTCACCTAGTCATTAATATGGAAATTA
>VWZD01001414.1:15942-28346 GCA_013396695.1 Sakesphorus luctuosus | reverse complement strand
TTACTATTTTTTCTTTAAAACTTTGATTTGAAGCCCATTTTTCCTTCAACTCTCCTAATTAAGAAATCACAGTGTTTCTCAAAATTATATGTTTCCTGTGGTAAAAGGTGAATTTCAACAGAAAAAAAAAACAGTTTTCATTCCCTCTACTCCCCCAGGAGGTCTGGTTATTGAAAGAAAGGCAATGGATATACTGATTAATGACTGTGCAGTTCTTACCAATTCTTCATTTATTATTCCATCCTTTTGACCTTGAAATGGAGACCACAGCATAGCATATAGTAAAACCATAGGTTCTGTCATGTATGCATGTCACATATGTATAAAGTCATTAATGGGGAAAATGGCTCATTTGAGTTAAAAAAAGGCTGTGGTAGTACAAGTGCATTTTATAGCTGGACAAAATTCCCATTTATTTAGAAGAAAATATGCTGAAAACTGCATAGCACCCTTTTAAACAGTGCTAGAGAAGAAAAAATAAAAAAAAAGAAAAGAAAAAGAAAAAGAAAAAGAAAAGAAAAAGTCCAACAAAAGAAACACCCAACCAAAAAAATAAAACCACTCAAATCCAAGGACATAATGACAAACCTGTAATTAAAAAAAAAAAAAAAGAGAGAGAGAAGAGGTAATTTTGTGACTACCCAGCTTATGAATCCTGGTTTCCATGGATCTGATCCTGATACCTGTGCTTAAGAGGAGTCCGTCTAAAGCTTTTCCTCTATGTGAAGTGTTCATAATTCTTTTCTATGTGGATTATATGATATGAAATAAAGACTGTGTTTGTACTGCAGCTTTTCTCTCAAGAACAGATCACTTGGGAGTATATTCTTTATTTGGCTGTCATTTTTCAAAAAAAAGTACAGAAACTTAATAACCTTTTGAAGACTAGGAGTTTGCCACATTTGACTGAGAATGTGATTGAAATTGTCTAGTTGTACAGCAACTGTTTGAGGTGCAAACAGTCAGACAACTAGGCAAACACACACCAGACTGTGATTATATAGCACTCATAGGAAAACAGGATATAAAGAACCACATGGAAGGGATGGTGAGATAAGGAAAGAGTGAACTCTGACAAACCACAGCCAAGAATATCTTGAACAGCTTCTTCAGTACTAGAAACAGTCGAATCCAGGGGACCAGTTCTAACCAGTTTGCAAAAGTTGAATCTATGAGCTCAAGTACGCATTGTGTAAGTCCTACCTTCACACAAAACTGCTGCCAAGGACAAGAGGAAATACTACTTTGCTTTGCCGTATAAAACAGAATATGTCTAATTCTGTCAAGATAGCGTTTCTTATATCCAAAGAGCAAGTGAAAAGAGTGTGAGAGAATTTCTATTGAGTGGTCTTTACTAAGTAATCACTGGTTACCATGACATCTCATGCTGCAAGTTACTCTATCAGTAGAATAAGTGACCAAGTTTATTATGAAACTAGAATAAATCTGTTCATTTTTGACCAGGGTTACTTTGGCTTTTTACAAAAAACCTTGATTCAATTTAGTTCTTGTGAGGGTTTTTTAACCGTTGTTGCTGGTAGACTAGAACAAGAAGAATTTTCACACTTAATTGAAGAGCCAAGCAATCACTCAATAGGTGCAATGGAAGTGTTCAGTTAAGATTATTGTCTCATTACTTCTTTCTCCATTCATTTCAACTATCAAAACAAGAGACATCATGATGCTATGAAAGTTGAGTGAATAATCACCTGAATGTGGTCTGACAATATAGTAAGTAAAATGAGATGTTTAGAAACATTTCCATAGCTGGCAATTTGCCTATTTGTTTTCTTATATCACTCATTAAAGTAGTGACAATTACATAAAAAATCAGCTATTATCTTCTTGGGAGAAGACAGATATTTTACAAGTATCAGATTTTTTTAAAAAGTTCACCTGCAATGAGTTCAATTAGAGTTAGCAGTCTTGCTTCCATTTGGACTATAACATGATATTTCATTTTGTAGCATCAAGAACGCACTACTCTGCCTCTTCTATTTATCTGTTAAACATCTGTGAAGCTATGAAAAGTCATGTAAATTGTTTGCCCATGCTTCTGTTGTGTAATAAGGCAGGCACTTCCAGAAGGCAAATTACCCCTAAGGTTTTTATCTAAGAGGGGCTGTCCTCTGGGCATGAATGTCTCTCTGAATTGATACTGAGAAAGCCTGGATGACTAGCTTAGTTCACATGATTTTAAGGCAGCTAAAACTGCATGCTTGCATCTCATCTCTAGCGTTTACACTTGGCATGTACATAAAGGAAAAGATGGATTTGAGGAGAGAATGTCTAGACCCTACAATATCCACATATAATTAGATTAATGAGAACTCTCCAGAGACTCCATCACAGGAGGAAATTATTTGTCTAATACAAATCTCACAGACATCAACTGTAAGATTCTCAGTGCCTTCAGCAGAATTTATATTACGCCACAGTTTACAATGTTTTTTTCTTTTGCTCATTTATATGAAAATGCTTACACCAAAATGTAAACAAATAAAAAAGGCATTACAGGTAGGATTTATCTTACCTAAGTTTAGACATCAAACAATTAGTTATCTTAGGCAAAAATAATAATCCTATGCACTTTTTGCAGCTCAGTGAAGATAAATAGACACTTGAAAAGGACAATCCATCTCACTAAGTTCAGACAATCATCTTGAGCGAAGAAAAATCTCTCCTGAAAATGTCTGTCTTTCTCCACTGAAGAAAATGGGAGCAGGTTGTGATTAGTTCACAATTTGACAATTTGCTGTTAAGAATCTAATCCAGGCAAATTGAATCCCAGCATAGACTGCATAATTTTCTTAAATTATTCCCTTAGCAGTTTCATCACTGGTCATTCAGTAAAATATCTAGAGAAGACTTTGTCAACAAAAGGGTCATAAGCTTCACAGGGAAAGTAAAAAATAGACATTACAGTCTGTAAAAAGGGATTACATGAATGCTTCTGCTGACCCCGGCCCCAGCTTCCAGGGAACTGAGATTTTTCATGAACAGGACAGTTTTGCACAAAGCAGAGTTCTTTCCTTGAGGTCTGCATAGCATAGGTGACCTAATCTGTATGCTGTTGAACAGACTTGTAGGCTATATTTAAAGAAAAGCCTTAATAAGTTGCAAAAGCATAAAACACAAACACAAACTTGAAAAACTACAAAGTATTTATGTGAATCCAACACTTACGATTGAACAATTGTTTTATTTTGTTAACATAAATAATATTCTTCATAATTCAAAAAATTCAGTTATTCAGAGCAAATTTCATCAGTCAAAAACTGTACCACATTCATTGTAGACAGCGGTTTTCATTCCTCCCATTTACTTCAATTCAGTTTTCATTCCTCATACTGTGATTTTCAATATTATTTCTATTTAATGTTGATATTAAAACTCTACTTTATTGGGCCACATAGTTCTCAGTGCACTTCAATACTGAATGAATAACAGTGTCTCTAGGTGATTAAGCCAAATGCTGCAAATCATTTAAGAATTTTCATTAGCAGAGACTTAAAAAAAAAAAGGCACTGCTTTTCTGCAAAAACCTTTTGAATGAGGTGATTGGTGTTTTTTTTTTCCTGAGTCTTATCTTCAACTTCTCTTATGAATTTGATAAGCAAACTGATAGATTTTGATGCCTTCTGCTCTGTGTATTCTAATTTGCCTCAAAGTATATGTACGTAAACTGCTAAGATATTTGTTTGGAGGCTTCACAATATTTATCTGTATTCTTGATGGTTTTCCTTTTCGACTGCAGCACAATAGCTACTTCAAATTTATGATAAATTGCATTCATTTTCATTCTTCTCAAACAGAAATAACTTTTGAAAGTCTGTGTAAATTTCTAAACTCCATCAGAAATCCTGATCCTTTTCCATCAAGTTCTGCCTACATACTTATTTCTGACCTTTTTTATCTTTTCTCTACTTTTCTACCTCTTTTAATATTGTTCTTTCACTTATTTTCACTAGACGGTAATGGAAATCTTTTCTCCTTAGTATTTACCAACTTCTTACTGATGTTTTAAGATACAAGAAGAAATAAGGTCTCATAGCCAATACGGCTACATAGATAGTTGAACATACTTTTGGGACCCTCATCAAAATTCCTTTTTCACTATTGTCTATGTAGGAAATGGCAGACTGCATCATTAAGCCTGTAATACTTGAGCATACATATACATATGACTCTAAATCAGTGGAATTGCAAAATGCTTAAAGCAAAGATCTTTCATTAATTTTATTAATTTGAAGATTAAACAGAAATATATGGTTTGGGGAGGTTTTATTTGGTTTGGTTTGTTTTGGTTACTTCCAGAAAGTTTCATAAGTAATTGAAATATGGTTGATTAGAAATTTAGAAAGTCAGATAACTTTAGACATTCCCATTTCAGTTCACTGTTTTGTAGGAACTACTGAATACAAAACAAATGCCATTTATGCATGCTTTTTCTCCTCACATTCAGTTCCCATCTTCTGCCAACCCAAGTGTATTTGTTCCTCCTGCTGCTGCTGTTGCATCCCTCCCCCTTGATAGCTGGTATGCCCCTAAATGACGTTATAACACAGATGTCAGCAACTGTCCACTGTTCTTCCCATTAGAAAATTCTATGCAGCAAATGATTCAAATGGCTCAGCATATATTTAAAAGAAACAGGTGAAGAAACGCTTCTAGAATGCTGACCTTTTGGCTTTATGTCACATGATACGAATGTCAGGTTGGTAAAACAGTGATCACACAGAAAATAATTCAATTTTTTTAGTGATGGTTTGCCACTGGACTTGGTTTGTTTGTTCTCTTGTTCCTTTATTGAAACTATACTAGCAGCATCACATGTCACAGGCTGTTACACAACAGATCTAGCTTTCTTATCAGTTCTATATTTCTTAAGAAATAGAATGTACACTTAATATCTTTACTTCTATACAAGTCTTGTGTGCTGCTCCTTACTTAAAAGATTAATTAAGAAATGCAACACAATGCAGTAACTTTTATTCATTGAATAATTCAGGTTTGAAGTAACCTCAGCACATCTTGAATTCAGCCTCTTGCTCAAAGCTGTCAGTTATGGGTCAGACCAGGCTCCTTAGGTCTTTTACCTCTTGGGTCTTCAACACCATGAAGGACAGAGATTGAATAACATTTCTGGGTAACTGGCACCACTGCTGGACTGTCTGCATGGTTGTAAGAGACTGAAACAGTTAATGGCTTAAACATTGTTAAGATCACAGAAGCCACTCCCCATCTGAATATGTGTACTGGATTTCAGTGAATTGGACTACGACCTAAGCCTCCTGACAGGAATTTGAGATAAGTTAAAGATGATACTATTGTCTAATTTTCTCAGGTTCAAGGAGAAGAAAACAAGGCTGGGAGAAGGCCATAGCCCACACACTTATTTACACACTCTTTCCCTTCTGTGAGAGACTGGACTGTTAATGCTGATGGCTCAAACAATCAGCAGGGTGCTAGAAATGTTGTGAGTGACCCCTCAGGTGCATACCCCACACCTCAGGCTACAAGCTTGTATTAAAAAAGACAAGGAAAGAGGCAAATCCTGCAAGGCAGGGTAGTGTTTCTTTTTCCTTACACAAATGACTCAGCTATGATAACTCACCTGTAGAGAAGTACCCAGACAATCACAAGTGGCCTGGAAGTATTCATCTCTGATCATGGGTTATGATGGGCCATAATGGGCTTAACTGCACTGATGTCATAGGCAGCTGTAAGCACTCAGACCATCAAAGACTCTTGAAGTATCCTATGACTCACAGTATGACATCATCCAGAGTGAAACTCCCTGCCCAGGGGAGGTACTAGGCATTT
The DNA here is from genome assembly GCA_013396695.1 of Sakesphorus luctuosus. NCBI lineage: Eukaryota > Metazoa > Chordata > Aves > Passeriformes > Thamnophilidae > Sakesphorus > Sakesphorus luctuosus. The sequence continues at coordinate 22,520 of VWZD01001414.1, read as the reverse complement.
CCATGTGAACATGCACTCATGAAATCTTTCAGTTTTGGGGACTACCCTCACCACTGAAAAAATCAAGACCATCACTTCAACAGGACTATCATCATCACTTTGACCAACAGACATCAACATGGCAGCTACCAAGTCTCATTGCTAGATCCAGTGGATGGTGATCATACATCTTTCTACCTTTATCTTTTCTTTCTCTTTCTTTTGTTACACGTTTTCTTAAATGTTATTTTTGTGCTCTTATATTGCTATATTACTATAGATAATAACAACCAAAACAGCTACATACCTGTTTTTCTATGCAAACAAGTTGTTCTAAAATAAACCCTACATACATATATTTGGAAACACCAATCACTCAATGTTGTTTCACTTTAATCCATCCCAAGGGATCTATTAAAAGAATCTGAGTTACTCTCACCTTCTGGGGAGGATCGTAACAACGGTGAAAGATATCTTCTCTATATCCAGTCTGAAATTCCTTTTTAAAAAAAAAAAAAAATTATACCTATTGTCACTTGTCAACCTACCTAAAGGAGCTGTGTAAAGACTGGATCCATTTTAAAATTACTCTCTTGTGGTTTCCTTTTTTATCCCACTTAAAGCCATGGGTTTTTTCCAGTATGAACAAGCTCAGCTGTCTCAGCCTTTCTCCACAGAGCACAGTACTTGGTTTAAGTGCAGGGGTAGCTAAACCAGCATTCTAAATGATGTCTAACCTGTGCTGAGCATTGTTAGGACAGTCTATTCCTCGACCTAATGACTGCACTTCTTGATACAGCCTGTGCTGTCAGTGCCATTGCTGGCTCATGCTCAATTTTCTGCCCATCAGCACCCCCAGGTCCTTTGCTGCTCCCCAGTTTAGTGGTCTCCAGACTGTATTGTTGCCAGAGATTCTTCCTGCCCAGGTTCAGGACTTGGCAGTTAAAGGTGAGTTTTCAGGAATTATTGAATTACACTGGAGCACACAGAAAATGAAGTAAACAATTATGATGCTAACTACACTGATAGAGAGTATATTCTATCATAGAATCATGTCACAGAAGTCCTAGTCAAGATTGTACCATGACTTTCTACATAATAGAGATAAGGCCTATATAGAAAAGGTATTTTAACGATTAGTATATTTCAGTTTTGAAAAATATCCTCAGATTCTACAATAACCAAAAGTGTAAGAATATATTAGAAAAAGAATATATAAGGCAAGTGTTATACATTTAGTAGGCTGGAGAATTTGATCTTTTTAGGCTTCTTTTAAAGGCTCAGAGACAAAGTACATCTTCAAGGTATGTTTGAATAAGGAGAGAGAAGTAAATTTATCACACATGCCAAATAGATATATGGAATGAGAGAGAAAAAAAGGGAAGTCTGCTGGGTTATACAGATGAATGCCCTCTTACAAACTGGCATCACAAAACAACATGACAGGCGTAGTAAGAATTTTTGAACAGATGAACAGTATTTTCTCTTGAATAGATGAATATTTTAATCCATTTTTTCACTGTTATTAATACTTTTTTTTTAGAAAAAAAAGTGTTGAAAAATATCCAAATAAATTGTTTTGTTTTGTTGTTTGTTTTTTTAACTGATGTCTCCATTAGTCTTATGCTTTCAAAGCTACAGATTATAAGGGTGGCCTTTGTGTCTTGGCTTTCCTTTAACTTCTTCTTCTTCAGCCCTGGGTAGAGTAAGATCTTTATCAGTTTACTAGTTTGCATCTTCTTATGATCAAATGCATAATAGCTGATAACTAATAGCTGTAATTCTTCAGTCAGTTCAGTCTCAGGCACTTTCATTACAACTCCATCTGAGAAGATTCCTCTTTCAAGCTCTGAAACTGCTCTGCAGTATGAACCCCTGCACAGAAATGGGGTTGACAGAAAGATTCTTTTCAAAAGCAGGCTGCTAATAGTGTTTTTACTTCAAATCCTTCTCCAACTGAGGGAAGTGGGAAGAAAAATTCAATTTAGGTATGACATAATTTTTACTATGAGGGTGTTTCCCTCAACAGATAGTCGTGCATTTTCATTCACTAATGAGCTCAGGAATTTCTGAAACTGAGAATAAATCCTTGAGTCTCCTCATGTCAGTAACACATTTGCCTTATACCTTCACCAAAGACAGCATCTTTCTGAGTGTGAGAAACCTTTAACTGACTTCCTAAGACATATAATTTTTATTATCAAATAATCACAGAATATGCTGAATTGAAAGGGACTCATAAGAAACACCAAAGTTGAACCCTTAGCCTTGTGCAGGAGTTTCCAAGAGTCATATCATGTGCTCAAGAGTATCATCCAAACAGTTTTTCAACTCTCTCAGGCTTGGTGCTGTGACCACTTCCCTGGGGAGTCTGTTTCAGTGCCCAGCCACTCAGAAGGTGAAAAACTTTTTTCTAATATCCAACCTAATCCTCCTCTGACACAACTTCAGGCCATTTTCTCAAGTTCTGTTACTGGTCACCATAGAGAAGAGATCAGTGCCTGCTCTTCCTCTTCCCCTCATGAGGAAGTTGTAAGTGCTATGAAGTCTCCTCTCAGTCGCCTCTTCTCTAGGCTGAACACACCAAGTGACCTCAGCCGCTCCTCACACGGCTTTCCCTCAAGGCCTTCACCATCTTAGTGGCCCTGCTTTGGACAGTCTCTAAGAGCTTAATATCTTTCTTATATTTCAGTGACCAAAATTGCACACAATATTCAAGGTGAGGCTGTCCCAGTGGATAGCAGAGCCAGAAAATCCCCTCCCTCAACCACCTGGTGATGCTGTGCCTGAGGACCCCCAGGAGAGGGTTGGCCCTCCTGGCTGCCAGGGCACTGCTGACCTATTGTGGGGTGATGGCTTTGCTAAGCCTTGATGGGTTGAGGGAAACGTCTCAGCCCCCTTGAGGGGTGCTCCCATCAGAAGGCAAAAGCAAGGCAAACTGATAAGATTAACAAAGGTTGGAGTGTTGTCAAGAAGGACACGGCCCTCCTTTGCGATATCTTCTATGACTACTTGAGGAGCCACCCCCCCTCAGGCATCTGTGTCAGCCCCTCAACATTGACTTAGTCACATGAAACCACATGAAGAAAAAAAAAAGGTATTAAAGGTATGGAGTTTAGACTCAAGTAGAGAGGGGGGAAAATGCTATGTGTCTGCAAGGGTAACTGCTGGCAGCCTGTCCTGCCTCCTTCTCTTGGAACAATGTAGGGGTGTGAACCATGTGTATTTTATACTCTATACATTACTTTCTTAACTTTACTTTCTTACAAAGCTTATTCCTTTATACGTTCTATCTTACATCTTATGCTAACAGCTACTTTGATTCTTACTTTAGAAGCACCTTCTTTACTAACTGTGTTTTGCTATCTTAATACTAATAATAGTAACTTACTTTACACTTTGCTACTTTATATTGGTTATTGCTTTCTTTTGCAATGTGCAGTTTCTTTTTCAACATGTGTGCTGATAAGAAGCAGCTCTGTTCTTTCTTTTTGATTTGTGTTTCAGAGAGAGTGGTGTGCAAACTATTTTATTGTCATATGTTATTGAAAGAGTGTCTAGATAAGTGTTTTAGGTGGCTGTGCTTCTGGCTAGTAGTTTTTTGTTGCTAGTTTTTGTCTGTCGTGAAAACGGGTTACATTGCTGTATTGAAACTTGAGTTTGATATGCTGGTCTCTGTAAAATGTGTTCTGTGCTGGTTTCTTTTGGGGGTGTTTTATTATCAATTAAATACAATCTTGCAGCTGAACGTTATCACCGGCAAAGCAGAACCCACAATAACTGTCACATATTTGTATTAATAAATGTTATTTCGGGAGCTGTTGTGGGGAAAGTTCTTTTTCTAGCTGTTAAGTGTTGTCTCATATCAGAGGTTAGAAAACCTTTCAGCCTGTGTTCTGTCCAGAAGTTCGGCAGACAGTGCTGGGTTCATAAGGTTCTAATTTTTCTGGAAGTGCTTATTGCTAATAATTTCTTCCTGGCTTAAATGTGGCTTAATATCAGAGGTCAGAAACCCTTCCAACCTACGTGCTGTCTGTAGTCGATAGGCAGTGTTGGGAAACATAAGGATCTGATTGTCTGGGAACGCTTATTGTTAATAATTTCTTATTAATATAGTTAAGACTAGAAATCTTTACATTTCTGTCTCCCTCCTCCCTTTCACATGACACTTATATTCAACTTGCAATTGGCCAGGACCCCCAGGTCCCTTTCTGGGGCACTGTTTTCCAGCATCTCCTTTCCCAGTCTGTACAAATAACTGTGGTTGCCTCATCCTAGGTGCAGAATCCAGCACTTTCCCTTGTTGAACTTCATATGGTTGGTGATTGCCCAGTCCTCTAATTTGTCAAGATGTCTCTGAAGGGCTTCCCTGCCTTCGAGGGGGTCAACAGCTTCTCCCAGTTTATGGCATCTGCAAACTTATTTAATGTCCCTCCTAGCCCTGTGTTCAAGTCATTTATGAAGATGTTGAAGAGCACAGAGCCTAAGATGGAGCCCTGTGGAACCCCACTAATGACAGGTCCCCAGTCTGATGTCACCCCGTTCAGTGTTACCCTCTGAGCTTGACCATGAGCCAATTGCTGATGCACCACATTATGTGTTTATCCATATTTTGAATGCATCTATGATTGTCCTTTATGGAGGATGGGGACACTTTTGGAGTCAATCTCCCAGCAGTCCTCTTAGGCTGTGCTGTGGTTCACAGAGCTGCTCTTGTGGAATGTGTTAACTGGTTTCTTTTTTGAATGACACTAGACTGGAAGATGCCTTGAAGTCTAATATGTTCCAGCTATTTATGGTCATTTGGCCCACAGGAGCAGACTACAACTACATTGAAATAAAAATGTTCAGAAATGTAGTATGGATGACCTGTTCTCTGAAATAACTATTTCGCAGTACGGGCATTGTGTCCCACTATTAGTTAATATAGACAGAATTATATCTGATTAAAATGTGATACCATTTAGCTCGAATGGTAAAAACTCACAGATGATGATATGATTATCATTATTGTTAAACTAAATCAATAATTTGATTTAGTGAGGGGGAACTAGAGGTTTTAATGACATCCATTTTTACTGTATCTAAATACTTCCCATATAGCATAAACTTCAAAAAGTGAATTCCCTACTGACTTCAAGGAGTTCCAGACCTTATCAGCTTATAGAAATAACTCTTTGTGGCTTGTTTTTCATTTATATATACTTCATAGGTATGTATCTCTCTATACATAGAAAAATGCACTTAATTATAAATAAATGTGCACTCAATGAACATTTTTTTTCCTTTGCCCTCAGATTGAAGTGAGCAGGAGAACTCTTTTGTTTGATTGGTTGGTATTTCATTTCTACTTGTATTTCTTGGTGGTTTCTCCTGAAATAAACGTTAGTAACCTGAGTTAGTTTTCACTCTATTCCACAGTTGACAAAGTGAGTAAGGAATGTGAGAATTTTATTATCTTTTAGTTCTTACCAGAAAACAACTTTTCAGTTTAGTAAAAGAAAAAGGAAAGTGTGCGATTTCAGAATATTTTATTATTTTTCTGATGTAGAATCAAAATGACACTTTTGAAGATTGTATTTGTGAGAAAGCTATGATAGATACTGTCTACACCTAACCAATGCCCAGACAACAACCCACTGGCTAGATCATTTAACTTGGGTGTGGGAGTAACCAATCTGCTTGTTTATGACAGATTAGGCTCCTACAGATTCCATCCCACATACCAGGCAAGCTTCTTGCTCATCAAATTATAGCATCAACCTCTTTTAAAATGCCAAGTTCTTTTGCATATCTTCCCTTCTGTATAAACAACTAAATGGGAGATAAATTGTATAGTATGGTGATTGCAGCTGATTTTTATGACGAGGAACCATATTCCAATACTTATTCTAACTGATTCAAAGCAGAGATTAGATTTTAGCCTTTCTACACCCCTTGAGTATTTTATAACTTTTAACCTCTGAAAATGTAACTCCTATGATTTTATTTTTATTACCTCTTTTTTTAAATGTTGATTATTGTAAAGCTACCTCTCCCATCTGATGGGTCACTGTGATACCTGACTCATTGCCTCTTGAATGGAATCCATGGCCATTATTCTTGCATTATTTTGTAATGTCTCAGCAATTGTAAGATCATGCATGCAAACATACCAGTGCCATTCTATCCAGAAAATAAAGTAAATCTGAGCTAGAAAGGGAGATCGGAAGTTTTATGAAAATAAGTGATTATTCTAAACTTTATTAACTGATATGTATAGCACAAGAAGTTTTTTGTCCTGAAATGTATATTAATTAATGGAAATATCATAAAAATATGGGGGTTTGTTAGAGGTTCAAATACAGGAAGGTGGTGTTGGGAGGAGTCCCTCAGAGAATTTTTCTCACCCTACCAACACAAAAGTTTGGGCGTTGAAGTGCCAGGACTGGGGACATGAGTTGTTCAGCGCCTTGTCTCTGCCTCATTGGGAAAAGACTGAGAATTCACCTTGCAGCCAGCCAAGGTCTGACACTGACATTGTCCATAAATATAACTGTACCAGGAGGAACCTACAGGGTTGTGTGTTGGTTTTTTTTTTTGGGGGGGGGGTAGGGCCG
>VWZD01001414.1:701-15799 GCA_013396695.1 Sakesphorus luctuosus | reverse complement strand
GAAACATTTTGGTGTTATACTTTCTGTTTCTTGCTGGGTGTTTTTTGTGGTGCTTATAGATCTAGAGTGATAGAATCTGTTTTCGGTGGGAAGTAAAAGATTGCTGTTATATCTAACTTGTGTAAGTGTGTGTTATATTATAGTTTTCTTTTAATTTTCTCTTTTCTGTATAAATATATATAGTCAGTTTAAGTTTAAACCTAGTTTGATGTTTTTTTTCTCCTTTCTCCCTTTTTTCAGTGTGGAGAAGAAAGAGACTACCTCTGTGTTGGGCAGTTGGCATTTTGCCACCCTCAAAACTAAGAGTTTTGTACTAAATATCAGTATGTATTTTAGCAAAGGGGCATTGTATTGAAAAATATGGATAGACAGGAACACACAGAGGAAAGACCATTAAAAGAGACTCTGAGCAAAAGGTCTCCAAAAGCAAAACATCTGCAGTTGAAAATAACAGATGGTGAGTCAATAAACATATATTTCTGCAAAATATTTTATTAACACTAATCAGAAAATAGAACAGAAAGTCAAGGAAATATCATACAAAAGCGCAAATAAACACTGTTGAATAAGTCAATGCCTACTACATAACAGGATGGTTAAATGCACTACGGATATGGAGAACATATGGAACAAAGACAAATTGCTCAGTCCTATAATTGTCATTTCTAGTTTTAGCACAGTCATAATTGGCAGGAGAAAATTAAAAATTAGTATGGAGCTTTGATTAAGGCAAATAAAAATTAATGTTAAAGAATAACGAAAGTAAATGCAATTCTTTCCAAAATAGCCAGTGTGTACATTTTTTATTGCTTGAAATGACCTTGAAATAGCTAGAAGTGTTCTTCAAATACAGGTATATAATGAAAAAATATGATGATCAAGTGCCATCAGTTTGAGTTCAAAAAAGCGTAAGAGAAGCCAGTTTCTGAAATCAGTTAAATGGCAAAGGAAAAGAAGATGAAAGAAGTAATGGGTATGTTTCTTGGATATTTTTTTCTTCCAATAAACACGAAGGTCTGTTTTCAACCAATTTCCACATTGGCTTTATGTAAGTCTGAAAAACAGCAGACCAGTCATGCTTCCCTTCGTTTGGAAAAGCTGTATATAGAACTCAAACTGGACCAAAGGGCTAAAACTACAAAGCAACAATCTCCCTTATATGAGATGTCTTGGTTAGTGTAGAAGGCTATTTTCAGGAAAGACTGGGGTGTTGGACACATTATGAAATTACATTCCAGAATTCCTGTGATAATTCATATTTATATTATAAGTATCTCTTAATCATGCAGTTTAGTTCCCTGTTATAATGGGGACTGCAAATACAGCAATTATTTTCTTTTTAGAAAACCCCCCACAAAACCCATCACTGTGATGTCTGAGTTCTTCAAGACACAAGGACTTGCAGTAATTTAATAATAATTTAATTTAATTAATATGTAATTCATGTAGGGAGCAACTGTCTTTTACTTCAAGATATTTAATTTACTCCTACAATATTTTCCACTGACATGTTTTTAAAACAGAAAATTACTTTTTATGAACGAAAGGTCTATGGGAAATTTTCAGAGATAAAAAAATTGTCATATCATTATCATCCCTTTTATGCCCAGCTAGGAAAAATACGCTGACATGTTCTTGGCTGCCCTCCTGGAATGGTCTTGTCACTTTGATTCTCTGCTTGCAGAGGAAAAACAAAATGAACATAAGCCTCCAAGGCGGGAGGCCACACAACGGCAACCCAGTTTTAAGCAAACAAAGCTGGAGGGAAGCCCTGTGCTGGCAGTTAGGCCGCTGGCTTGGCACAGAGGCAGGGAGCTTGTATGCTGGTCCTGCTACTGACCTCCATGGGGGTCCTGCTCAGTTGCACTTTCCCTCTGTCAGACTAAAGAGGCACTTGATCATTCCAGCATGGATCTTGTCAAACCTTTAATTCATTTCAGTTTGCCCAGGAGTCAAAGTCTGGAAATCCTAGCTTTGAGGAGAGTTTACTTTTTTCCTTGTTTTTTTGTATGTTTGTTTCTTTGTGGTGGTTTGGGGTTTTTTTGTCTGTTTGTTACACAGAATCACAAATTAAGCTGAGTTGAAAGGGACTGATAAGGATCACGGAGTCCAACTCTTAGCCCTGCACAAGACCATCCCAAGAGTCACACCCTGTGCCTGAGAGTATCGTTCAGTTCTTGAATTCTGCCAGGCTTGGTGCTGTGACCACTTCCCTAAGAATCTTGTTCCATTGCCCAACCACCCTCTGAGTGAAGAATGTTTTTTGGCATCCAACAGAAATGTCTCATGAGACAACTTCAGGCCCTTCTTTGCTACATTTTAATCTTTAGTCTGGATTTATATAGGTCTTTGTCTTTTTTTTTTCCTTTTCTTTTTTTTTCTCTTCCTAATAACTATGAGTCCTTAAAATGTCCATTTTTGGTTTTCATTTGCCTAATTTTATTTTGTTTTGTTTTGGAAAATTTCTTGTTTGTGTGGATCATGTGTGTATACATAATGTGCACATATTAAAAAGTATGCATGTATATAATATAGAGTGTATGAATATATATACTTATTTATAAAAAATAAACTTGTGTATTATATGCGTACATAATATCATGCAGTATCTACATAGATCTTGTAGTGCAATGCTTATTCTGTTACAATTAGTAGAACTTTTGCTATTGTTTTAATTGAGGGCAAGGTTGAAGAATTTTATATTAGATCTGAAGAAATAAAACAAGTTTAATAAGTAAGACTAAAATTTAGGGAGAGGGGATTTATTTATTTTAAACAGAAGCAGAATACCTCACACATTACTTGATACTATTCAAAACATAAGAATATGATGAGAAAATTTCCTTCTGAAAAGAAGTGGGGAACTCCAAACATTCTGGGTCTTGTTCCACTGCTTAGGGGAGGGAACCTTACCCAAGGTTCAGGTTGGACATCAGGAAGAATTTCTTTACAGGAAGGGTTGTTAAGCACTGGAACGAAGTGCCTAGGGAGGTGGTGGAGTCAGTTGGGGTGAAAAGACTTAATGTGGCCCTTAGTGCCTGTGAGATACTGGTTTAGTAAAAGTATTATTTTATGATCGTGTTGGAACCAACTCAAGTGTGTATGTGGTTGAAGGGTGCGTGGAATTCAAATGACAGGCCTGCAGCCTCACAGAGTCCACATGGCAGCCCCAGAACTCACATGGCAGGCTCATGGAGCCCACATGCCATAGCTGTCAATCAAAAGGGCAGTCAGGATGCAGCCCACACCATGCTCCCCTGGAGCCCCTAACTCAGCCTCTGACTGGCTACACTACACTTCACTGAGAGGTCAGTGCTCCTGCCTGAGAGAGGTGGACACACTGACCAGAAGCACATACATACAGGAGCACATGGGCTCCATTTCCTCTGCCTCTCCTGGGATCTGCCATCACTATGACAGGACTTCCATAGGACCCTTTGTTAGTAGCTCTTTAACATATTTTTCTCTTATTCTGCCTTCTTCTTACTCTCCTCTTAATCTCTTTCTTTATTCCTGTTTCTTCTCTTAGTCTCTTTTTTTCTTTAGTATTTTCTTTCCTTTATATTTTGGGTGACTTCAAATCAGTGGGTTGGATTCTGCTAAGTTGTGTGGGTTGCCATGTGTTGGGTCATTGCTTTGTGGAGTGCTCTGCCTTGGTTGTATTTTACCTTTTTTAACCTTTGACAAAATTCCTTATTTTCTCCCTAAATTAAATGTATCTCCAAGGAAAATGTGTTAGTGTTTTCTTTTTATGCAATCTCAAGGTATCTAAGAACCAAAGAGTCTGCAAAAGTTCAGTGGGTGACAGTTTGCAGTCTTAAAATATATTTTTAAAAGTAAAATGCCTGGGTGAGCACATGGCTTGGACCTGGGGTCTTGCAGTGTCATGGTTGACAAGGTAGTGTTTGGTGGAAGGTTGGACTCAACAATCTTAGAGGTTTTTTTCCCCACCTAAATGATTCTGTGATTCTCTGAATAAGAATTGCTTCCAGTATTAGTAATTATAACACTAAAAATGAAAAAGCACAAGACATTTCAGAATGCAAAATTAATGCTTAAATATTACTAACATGAAACATTTATTTAGAATATAAGAAAATGGAAGTGTTTCAGATATAAGTTTTTGCTGAGTGCAGCACAATTACTTCCAAACTCCCAGTGATAAAATTCAGATTGACTGGAGAGGAAACTTAGATTCATACTGTGTCCTTATGAAGGCATGTTCATATTTAGATGTTTACTGTACTGAATATTTATGTTCTATAGAGAAATAAGATAGCTGTCATCATTATTTTTAGTTCCATTTTTTTATATTGTTCACTTGAGATTTTCATGTGGGCAGTTCATTTTGATTAGCACTAATTTTATTCACATATATTTTGTGAGCAATTTCAGCATATTTTTGTCTTGATAAGCTAGAAGTGCTTCCGTATTTTACATGAAGTGTTAACAGCTGAGGATACTGTCCTTTTGTTGTCTATAGCTTGGCAGTGGTTAGGAAATATCTATCATCATCAAAGTAATAAAAATGTATTTATTCTTGGAAAATTCTGTCATTTTGGAAGTAATTGGACTGCTATTTCTACAGTTAAGCAAAAGCTATACTTTGTGCAACTAGTCTTCAATATTTAATCTATTCAGTGAAGGAGCAAGATTAGATAAATTATAAAGTATTATAAATAAAGTTTATAGTATAAGAAATAGCCCTTTCATACAGTAAAGTGATGGAAAAAAAATATATTTTTCTGCCCACCTTTGTTATGTTGTTTGTTGCTTAATGTATTAAGAGACTAAGGTGGAAAAAGGGAAACTAAGTGTGCACTGCGTGTAGAACACAGATTCAAGCTCTGTTTGTTTCCAAATCATCTTTCCTCTGCAATGTGCAGATGGAAGTCTATGCTTCTTGAGATTATGACATAATTTAAGAGGATCATTACTGAAAATATTATATTATTTGAAAATAGCTAAGTGCTTGCTTGACATAAATACTAAAAATATTAGGCCACAAGTTGAACTTTATTTGAACTGTATGGCTATATTTAAGCCAAAGATGGATCATAGTGAAACCTGGAGCTAAAAATATAATAGAATATACAAAGCTATAGCCTAAATACTGCTTAAAAATTAATAGCTAGAGTGAACAGCCTGTACATTGTGGTATATGAACTGCAACAACCATATTATAACATGGACCACAGAATGGATGGAAATGTCTGCTGAAACCGGTCTAAGGGAGTGTCAAGATGACTATATGGCAATGACTCTTGGTAACAATATGACAAACCAATGAAAAGCAAGAAGACCTCAGACCTTAAGTGTTAATGGTCCAGACTATCGCATGAGGGATGAGGAGTTTAAATTTTAATAATATAAATGCCCAGGAATTTCTTTGTTCAGGGTCCTTCTTTTGAGGCATTTAGCTCAAAGTACCAGATACCATAATTAATCTGCACCAACAAATCTGTCTGGTGGAAGTGAGATCCTCATATCAAAAAATTTCTATAACAATCATAGTGGTCCATGTTAGCAACTATGGACATGCTGGGCACACTGTGACAAGCTGGATTGCTATTTTGTCATATTCCACTTACATTTTCAGCATGGCCCAAGAAGGTCCAGGGTCATTGCTAGAAGAGTATATATATTTTGCCATTTTCAGGCATTCTGAAACAGCAATACTAGTATTTGAGAAGTGCAGCATTTCTCCAGCAACCTGATTAGTCCATGCTAAGGTATCAAGTAATTACAAACAGATGATGGCTTGGATTCTACATTTCAGCACTGGCTGTAGGCAATTAAACTCATCAGAATACAGTGGGCTTCAGGCTAATTTCCTGCCCACCTTGCATTTTCAGAAGTCACTGGCTGTGGTGTTACTTTTGCTGAGTTGAATGTGAAACATACTGTAAAATCTTACTTTTTAATATATATTATACTTTTACAGTTATTACCATAACACATGAAAACATGAAAAGCTAAAGCAAGATATTACAATAAAGTTGTCTTTTTCATTCATGAAGTAGGTACACAGACAGTAATATCCAGAAAGAAACAGGTGACTCTGAGCCATTGAGACTCCTTCAGACAAAACAATGGATTGTTGAAGTACTTAGTCTTTTTGTTTTGATTATTATCTTAGAAAGTGTCAAAATTTGACACGTGGATCTATGGTTCAATTCCTTTTTTTAGTATTCTTTTGTAAAAAACCCCTTTTTTTCTCTCAAGTAAGTTGAGGTACTTCAAATTCTTGGAGGCTGTTTTGTTTGGAGCAGTACTGCATAAGGAAGAAAAGTCAGCTGAACAGCAGAAATGAAGTCTAGCAAGCAAGCTAAAAAAAGAAAAAGAAATAATATTTTTGCCTTTCAAAATTAGAAGGCATTGACCAAATCCACATTTTTCTTATCAATAAATATTTGATGGGCATTATCTATGTGTGTATTTATGATCTATAGGGAAAATATTTTTAACTTTAAAAAACCCCCAGAAAAATCTTAATGGAATGAATTTGTTGGGAAAGCATTTATTTTTTCAACATCTAAACAGTGCTACAAATGCAAATTAATAAGCTATTTATTATTAAGTATTAGTAACCATCCAAGAAAATAAATGAATGCCAACCTGTATAAATCCTAAGGCAAGAATGCCCATCTTCATTAATAGTCTTACCAAGGACTAAAACGAACACAAAAGCAACACACCCCAAATCAAAATCTAATTATTTTACTTGTGCTTTAAAAAACAGGAACACGTATTTTTGTACAATTTCAGAGAGTTGCTTTCTTTTTTTGAAAAACTCTCCCGAGAAGCAAATATTTTTCCCCTTACCTAAAACAATCCCATCCTTTGTGATATCAGAAAACAGGAGGCAGGTCTTCTAAATACCAAAAGTCAGAGCATAAAGGTACCAAGCCTTAGCTGGTAGAAAAAAATCAACATTGAAAACAAAGTTACAGTCCAGTTCAGGCAGATCGTAGTTTAGAAGCTCTGAAAAACTCCATTTAGACTCTGTGCAAGGCATGAGTGTATGTAGAATCACTAGATTATATCTTTCCAAACAATAAATAAAGCAAGATGTTATTTTAGAGGTTGTTCTAAAGATCCATAAAATGCTATTAAATGTTACTTCGTGAGGAATTGCAAAGTTACTGCCTATGTGGCATTTAAATGTATTTTCAGAATCACAGAATAGTTGAATTTGGAATGAACTTGTGGACAGGGTCTGGTTCAATCCCCTTGTTTAAGTAGGGCCACCTAGAGTAAGTTTAAACAGGATCACGTTCAGCTGGCTCTTGAATATCTCCAATGAGACTCCACAGCCTCTCTGGCCAAATTGTGCCCGTTCTTGGCTACCATCATAGTGAAAAAGTGTTTTCTGCTGGTCAAATTTAATCTCCTGTTTATTACTTTGAGCCCATTGCCTCTGGTCCTGTCCCTGGGCGCCACTGCCTTTTTTGCACCCTCCCTCCAAGTATTTGTACACATTGATGAGAGTCTCCTTTGACCCTTCTTTTCTCTAGGATGAACAGTTCCAGCTGTTTCATCCTTTCTGCATAGGAGAAATGCTCCAAACTCTTAATAATCTTTATGTTCCTTCACTAGACTGTTTCCTGTGTCTTTCTTTTACTGAGGATCCAAGGACACAGTATTTCAGGTTTGGCCTAACCAGTGCAGAGTAAAGGGGAAGGATCACTCCCACTGCTTTTGACAAAAGGGCATATCAGTGACTTGTGTTCAACTTTGTGTCCACCACTAATCCCAGTCTTTTATAGCATTTTCAGCTGTTCAGCCTTCAGCATATACTGGTACCTGGGGTTGTTCCCCAGATGTAGAACTTTGGAATTCCCTTTTTTTGAACTTCATGATGTTCCCCTCAACCCAACTGTCCACTCTGTATTTGTTTTCCTGGTATATATATATATATGTATTATGTATTCTCACTAAAAAAAAAAAAAAAAAAAAAAAAAAAAAGAAAAGAAGATCCAGTCTTCTTGTTTTAAGTTATTTAAAAAGTTAGTGTATGTAGTTACTTTTTCATGCGATACATAGAAAAAAATAAAGTGAAAGTATGTTTAAAACATATTTTTGAGTCTTCAAAGTAAAAAATTCAAAATTAGCATTTGTTATTGTTTCAAGATACTCACAGTGAATATCTTGACAGTGATATATTTAACCAAACACACTTTTAAAAAAAAATAACATAGCTACAGTATAGGGGTCTTAAAATGGATTGTTCACAAAAGTTCCTCTGTTTCAACTTCTCTGATCCTTACAGTCACAGCAGAACTTTCTGTGTCTGAGACTAACACTAAGGTTTGGAAAAGCTACTCCAATCATAGGTAAACAAAAACACATGACTAAAAAAAAAAGTTGTACCGTTGAATACAATCTGCTCCTTTGTTGGAGAAGCAGATCTTATACTTTAGAAGATATTAATAAATACAAGATGTTATACTATATGCAAGTGATAAAGCCATAATCAATGTAGCATCTTTCCAGCACCATGAATTAAATTGTTACTGAGGATGATGTTATCTAGTCCAGGCTTTTTCCAATAATTGTGCTTAAAGGTAAGTCAAAGAGACGAAAAGCTGTTTAAAATGTAATTTTCAAACACATAGCAGATCAAACATTCTTTTCAATCTTACAGGCTAAATAGAAATTCCAAGAAATCATAACGTACAAATCTCGATCAGGTATTTTAAAAACATGTCTTTTAATATAAATTACATAATATATACTTGAACAATTTCAGTTTCAAAGAAGTTTTTTCTTTAATAAAGTTGATGTAATTCTAAACTTTTTTGACTTCAGTAAAATATTAGGGAATATCTTAAAAACATGGTGGCTCATACCACTGCCGTTTAGGCACTAAAGAACAGTTACCTCTAAAAGACACATTCATTGTAATAAATGTTGGTAATTTTTTAACATACTCATTCTTATGTAGGCAACCTTTAGAGCTGAAATAATTTATTGTGTTTTAGAATACTTATTTATGTTCAGAAACACACAGTTTAAAGACAGTTACATTAAAAGCAGTGACATAATTTGTAATTTTTCAAATCTTCCCTCTGAAAACAGGCACCTCTTGTCCCTAAACATCTGCATAGGTTTTCAGTAAATATCCACCCACTATTTATTAGGACGAGAACACTCAGAATACAACATATTATAGACAGAATTTCAGATATATACACAACATTCATTCATCCAATAAACTTAAAACTGAGTTGAAAACCCTTTGAACTCACTTCAGTCTTTATGCATTAGCAGTTGAACCCATTATTAAATCAGAACTTATGTGACTAAGAAATAAAAAGTGAATTAGAAAACCCTAAACCTTAATATTTGGCAGAGCCAATTTGCAATTTTTTTTAAGATATCTTTGTAGACAAATGGAAGGCAAGAAAGGAAAAAAACAGAAATGAAACCTATAAAGAACTCATGGAATATGAGTACTTGAAGGAATAGGAATAACTGTTTCATGTAGTTGTGTCAAAGTCCAGATGTGGGTGTTTAGAATAATTGATAAAGTTATGGTTGAAACAGAATGAGGAAAAAGCATGTACTGGGTCAAGCTGAAGTTGGGAGCCATGGAAAACAGAGTTTGCAGTGAACAAAGTAATTAAGTTGAGACATGGCTTAATGTGCTGGTTTAGAGGTAAACCAGCAGGAGAAATGAGCTCAACACGAGAGAGATTATAAGTCAGAGCTACAATTTAATAATAATAATACAGTAAATACACTGACACAAAGCGAAATTGCTTTCAACTCCCAAAACCCAGCAGTATAACCCAGTGCCCTGGGGTACAAACCCAAAGGGGTTTGTTAGCCTTGTGCTGAGCCCCGTGTGGCTTCCCCAAGTCCAAAGCAAAAGGAAGTGACAAACCCGTTGGTGCAGGTGATGGCTGGTCCAGAGTGGTGGTCTCCTCCTGTCAAGGTCCTGCTGCTCCTCTGGGTCCGACGAAAAGGTTCCCATGGTCTTCTTACCTACCCCTTTTTGTATCCTCAGGGAGCATCCAGTCCCTCCCCCGGGGCGGGGACTCACACAATGGGTGATTAACTCTGTGAGTCATGGGGTATTTTTGAACTGTTGATGGCCCATTAGCACCTACGCCCCCTCAGGCTGGGAATGGAGGTGCTAACGACTCCCTGGGAAGCTGCTGCAAATGGGCCATTGACCTTGGGAATGAATAGATGGGGTAGAATACATAGCTTTGATCACCCCCACACAGTGACAACTGGTCCCACCTGCTGAACTAGGACACTTAAAGATGCATAAATGGCCCAAAAAGTACATATATCTATGTGCATGATCAACTGTCCCTGGGTTGCAATCATTCAACTCAGCTTCAGCAATAGATTTTTGGTCTGTATAAGGTTCATGCAAGATTCACATCAGAAGATGACTGAGACAAATGCCTCAAAATTGTAGTACTATCTTGTCCCCAGTTTTCCTTTGAAATAGGAAATATTAAATGAGGAAGAAAAAAAGTTTGGGAAATGTATTATGTAAGTGGAAAGCAGACTTAAGAAAATATGTTCCAGCATAAAGTCAATGCCAATGAAATACTCCTTGACTTCTTAAGATGTTTGATCCTTTTTCTCTTCGGTGAAGCTGAGGGCTTTTCCTTCTCTCAGACACTCAGATGAATACCTTTGAGATTTTGAAATTTCATTATATTTTCAATTGATTTTTTTTCCTCTGGATTTCACTTTAGCTGAAGAAAAAAAAATATTATGTTTCATAAGCTGTGTACAAAATGATAGTTGCATTTATTTGGTCTTCCAATTAGATGCTTTAGATGCCTAATCATTTTACTACATCTTCAAAGATAAATGACATGTTTAGAAATCAAGCTGCAGATGTGTTTATGTGAACGCGACATCATTCATTTTTCTTGGAAGACTGTCAGTTACTGAGGTAAAGTGAAGCTGAAAAATTCTGCAGTGCACTAGGAATACTTCCATGAGAACTTACAGAAAATCTCATAATGTCATATCTAGTGTACTTAGAAAAATGAATCAATAACAAAAAAGTCAGCATTGTGTTTTCTGCATAGAGCATATGATTCAATATAATATTATTCTAAAATTTAGGCAAAATTTAACTGTCGGAAAATTATATAAAAGTAACATTCTCTGTACTGGTAAAGAGAATAAATGTATTCCCTTAATGAATGTAAAATTAGTTCTCTCCTCATTTTATCCTTAGGAATATACTTTAAATTCTTCATAAATTCACTCTTTCTAATGCAGGGGTTGTATTCTTCTAAATTTCAGCTGCAAGGGATAGTAGAGCCTGCTTTTCTTCCTATTTTCATGGAGACACAAATACCAGAGATTGTTACATAAACCTAAATAATCTGTATAGCAAAATTGACAGACAGGTTCAAATAGAATAATTAGTTACGAGTCTTGCTGACAATACTTACGCTTCCTCATAGTGAGGAGAATAGGAGAGAAGCATTCCAGAGAGAAAATATGGCATCTCTTGTTATGTCAGAACAGATGTGATGCCAAAACATCTACTCAGAGATGTTAGAAAAGCAGGACAGATTCCAGTTTGGAAGAACCAAGTTTTCAGAAAGCATTTCTGAAACAGAGACACACAGATATAAACGTGCATGGTTGATGTTAATGTTAGTTGCAGTAAGCTATGAAGAAGGGAAAGAATGAAATGGTTGGAACTTTGAAAATTTGCTTGTTTGCTCGGTTTTGGGGAGTGGTTCTTTTTTCTTTTTTGAAAGAGATAATGGAAGAAGCAATGAGTAAAGAGAATCAGGAGAAAAGAATGCTTACATGAAGGCTTTGCAAGACTATTAGTTCCTTATATGGCTATTAGAATAACAGTCTGAAAAATGAGACACATGAGTCCAGTTCATGACAGAAGTTTAAGTATTTGCAGCTCCAGATGTGGAAGAGAGCTCTCACCTTATGCATGTTGATGCCCTCAGATCTGTGCAATGCTTAAGGAAGGAGTACATTTCTGCTTGTTGTTAAGGCTAGGCCACAGTATCAAGAACTGCAAATTCCTTTTTTCTTAGTTCATCTGCTATTGTGTTAAACTCATATATTCTTAAGACTAAATTTTGTATCTCCCATTAAAAGATTAAAAATGCTCATTAAATTGAAAATGCACATACATACGAAATATTTTTCCATTAGTATGCTATCATTTGGTACTATAGACCACATGTATGATGTCTCATTTTTCCATGTGGGAAGACAAAAAGATTTTTCTTATCTTTAACTTCAAAGAAAAGGAAATATGTCCATTTTACAATAATAAGAAAAAAAAAGTGAAATAAATGCCTGGATTAGCCACTTTAGCTATTTCAATATATAGAATATAGAGAATAACTAATTAATACAGTATTAAAATAGCATTTTTGCATGTTTACTATATTATTCCACCACACATAATTGCCTGAAAATTACTCTTAATAATGTCAGGAATAGTTAGTATTTTTGTCTGAAGCATTGAGACAGTGTGCTTAATAATATTGCTTTAGCTTTTGATGAGCTCCTTTCATGGGATACCACCCTTCATGAACTACCTCAAAGTGAATCCTTCCCATGAGATGCAGTTCTTCGCAAACTGCCCTAGCATAGATTTTATTCATAGCATAGAGTCCTTCATGATCAACCTGCTTCAGTGTGAGTCCCTCAAGGTGTCACAGGCCCTGCCAAGACTATACTCCAATGTGGGTTCTTCACAACCTGGAGCCTTATAAAAGAGTTTCACAAAAAGACAGGGCAAGTGATATTATTTGAAGTCGGAACATTTCAGTAAAGAGTTTGCCTACTTCCTAGCAATAGTAGGATACAAGATAAAGTGGTGCAGATGGTCCCTCACATTGTATGCTACTAGATTAATTTGTAGAGGAATTTAGTTTTAATTGTAAACAAATTTAGGTATGTACCTCAAAGTCATTACACTGTGTAGTTCCTGATAGTGTACTCTTTCCTCCACTGTGTAAAGTGTGGAGTTTCTATTTGTTATTAGGCCAGTCATTTTCATAAACAAAATAGAACAAAAAATGAATAGAAAAATAGAAACCCGCAAAATTCTCTGAAAACTCAGAGAATTTCATATCTGTACAGATTATTTTTTCACATTTAGTTGTAAACAACTGATTTAAAAGGTATTTCAAAGATCATAAAGATGCATCGATACGTTGGACCACTGGTACTCAATAATTAACAAGGAAGCCTGTTATATGCAGTTTTGGGTTGTTTCAGTACAAGAAGACATTGACATATCGGAGAAACTTCAGCAGAAGCTACCAAGACAATTGGAGGCTGGAGTGCTTGCCCTGTGAGGATACGCTTACGGAGCAAGTCTTGCTCAGACTGCAAAAGATACAGCTTTGGAAGTGGATTGTAAGCCTATCTGACACTACAAGATGATGTGAAACTTTCTCAGAGGTGTGTAACAACTAGGCGAGAAGGAAGAGACACAAGTGGTAACACTGAAAATTTATAATATCTAAGGAGACTTTTTTTTTTTCATTCTAACAATAATTAGACACTGTAGCAGCTTAATGGTAGTCTCTGGAATCTGATTCTCCAACACTGAACTGGACAAGACCTTGAACATCTTGCTCTGGGTTGGCCCTGCTTCCAGGGATTGAACTAAAAAACTTCTAAAGGTCCCTTCCTGATTTTAACATAATCCTTTTGCTGTCAGGAAATAACTTAAAAAGTACAGTTAAATATATATATTTTTTATTTTATTGATATAGTTTTGCTCTCTCTAACTCTGCATTACTTAACACCCACAGAAGCATTTTCAAGTACCAGTGTTGGCACCAGAGTTATGAAGATAATTATAACTGCTTTTGTGTCTGTTATGGCATCTGTGGATTTGGATCTAGAAAAATCCATTATCTCTGTTATGTAGGAAGATATGTGAATAAGATATAATAATATTTCTTTGAAAATCAAACCTAATTTATTAGGAAAAAAAGTATCACTTTTTCAGCACCTTTTTTCATTCTCAAGTGCTTTTCTCCACCACTTAGTTCAACAGATATGCGACACAAAATGTGCAGGGAAGAAAGACTAAATCATGGAACACCTTGACCTAAATTCTTGGAGGAATTTTAATATACCTTATCTTTTAAGTGCTTCTCATCCAGAGACAGTATTCTTTCTTATGTAACACTTGTTACAAAGTTCAATTTAATTATATAAATATTCATTGGTATTTTTACATCTGAACTTTGAAAATTAATTTATGATTATTTGTCAAAAAAATTCAAAAATCACTTCTATTTCTATCATGTGTTACACTTGAAAGAAATGAAAAATTCCAAACCTGTAAAAAATAGATTAATTTTATTTTCTCTTAAAGAAAATGTTTTAGCACTTATTTTCTCCCTTTATTTTCACTGTTGAGGAAACTCCTTATCCATTTTTTTTTCATTTTTTTCAGTGCACTCTAGTGTACATACAGTGAAAATTGTAGTGATTAAGCAAATATATGTTTTTTCTAATAAAATATAAATAAATATTTTGAAAATGAGGTTGTTAAAGAGCTAGCAGCTTTAAATCAAAGTCTAAAAAATAGTATAACAGTTACACCTAAAATTATAGGTTGACAAAGTAGAACACCCTGTTCCTTTACATTTTCAATTTTTCACCAGGGTTTATCAAAGTTTTTTTTAATGTTAGCATAATTAAAATTATAAGCATTTATATAATAAACATTTTGATTTAAGGTAGTAAATAGTGTGATTCTTGGAGTGATCCTCTGTAAGATGAGCGGTTGGACTTTGATGATCCCTGGGAGTCCCTTGCAACTCAGGATATTCTATGATTCTATGAATACCCCCAGCCTTCCTTTGAGGTAACAAGAAATAAGTCTGTTCTCACTTGTCAGATGTTAACATATACTTNTAATGTTAACCACATACTTTTTACATCTTCATCTCTCATAAGGTATTCACTGATTCAAAACTTGTGTTTTAAATGGAGCTGAATCATTCTCTACACCCTGCTGATTGTACGGAAATCTACACTGACTAATGAGAGTTTAGACAACTAGTTTTTTGTTTAAACACATTATTATGCAAAATGGATCTAAGGCATGA